>VWZF01001090.1:11659-45347 GCA_013396755.1 Sclerurus mexicanus
AGCCCACACCCTGGGGCTGTCCAACTGCATGGAGAGAATAAGGAGGAAAGAAATGAGATTATTTTTGGAGGAGGAACCCCAAAGACATATTTTGGGATGGGACCTGCACAGCCAACCCCATCAGGCCAAGTTTTCCCGGAGCCAGGGACTGCTCCCACATTTTCCTGCCACAGCTGTGATCATTCCACCCCCAGCCCACCAGTGATCACCCACAGACAGGGAACACCCTTCCAAAACGCATTTTTCCACTTGATATGCCCAGAATTAGGAAACAGGGAGCTGAGGAAGGGATAGCCTTGGCTTCTCCTGTCCCCTGTAACTCTGTAGGTCACTCCAACAACCTCCCCACTGGTGGCACGTGGAAGGATCCCAAGCGGGTGGGTCAGACACCCATCCTGCCCACTCCCAGCCGCTCCCAAGCACAATTCCCTTCCTCCAGATCCCTCTCCACCCCAGCCAGCCCCTTGTCCCCTCGCACCGAGGCAGGCAAAGCGCGGAGTGGGGCCAACAAGCCAAGCTTGCCCCTGGCAGCAGCCCCAGGCACTCTCACATCTCTAACAAACATGGTGACAGGGACAGCAAAGCCCAGCTCCCAGCCCTTCCCCAGCCATGGATGGCTCTGGCAAAGTGGGGAACACCTTTTTCCTGGGAGCGGCTCAGGAAGGGGATGTGCAGGAAGGGATCAGAAGCCCCCAGGATGAAGCTGCAGCTGGGAAAGCTTTGGAGCACCGAGGAAAGTCCCAGGAGTGTCCCAGCCAAGGCGACAACAAAACAGGGAGGCCCCTGAGGGTTGTTGTGATGTGAGTGATGGAAAGAGGTGGAAAAAATAGCCAGGAGCTGGTACAGCTCCACGGAGCCGGGCAGGGGATGGGAACGGCGAATCCTGCAGGCTGGGAAGGCAGCCTTCGCCCTTCCACTCCGGGATCATCCCCGTGCCCACCTCTGCCTTCACGGGATTTGGGCGGGCGGGACAGTTCAGACATTTCTGGGAACATCTGCCCCTCGCTGGGGGACAAGCCAGCTTTCTGCGGCCACCAGGCCGGCAGCAGCACGGGCTGGGCAGCGCCTGCCGGACATTCCCGCATTCCCAAGCGAGGCTCTCCCGAAAGAGCCGGCCGGTCCCTCGTGGTGCAGGGCGCGTGGCAGGAGCTCTGCCCGGCCAAGGGCACCCGTGTCACGCCCCGGCCGGTGTCCTCGGATCACTCGCCGCGCAGACAGGAAAGCTTAGGAGTTAATCGTGCCACCCCCGGCCACTCCTCCAGCATCCTCCCCTCGGCGTCTCGGGGTGCTCCGGGAAGTTTGGGGCGCCCCAGCCAAGGGCTGCCCCTCGCCAGAAGGGTTAGATCCCTACTCAGCCCAGCCGGGGAGCGCCCTTCCCGGTGGGATGGCTGCGGAGCCGGGAGACGCTCCCAGGGCGCGTCCCGGTCAGGAAGGACTCGGGGAACAGAGCACTGGAAGGAGAGCTGAGGCTCAGCCCTGCCGAAGTTAATCTCCAGGCAGAGCCCCCGGAGAACGCGGCACAGCCCACTCTAAGCAGGGCCTGGGATGCACCTACAATCCCCCATCCAGACCAACAAGCCAACTAAGCCCTTGGGCTTGGAAACCCGGAGGAGACCGAGGGACACGCGGACTCCCCAGGGAGCAGAGTCACCACAGTCCCTGGGGCCACAGCCATTAAAGGCACGGCCCCTCCGTGCTGCTGAAATGTGTGGTGGCCACGGCGCTGCCAAAAACGGGCCACGGTGAGACCTGGGGAACCACGGAGTATTGAGTTGGGAGGGACCCACAGGGACCAACCCAGCCGGGGTCTTCTTTGGGAAGGATGGTTAACTCAGACAAGGCTTGGCCACCCGAAGACCTTGGTGAGACCTGGGGAACCACAGAGTCTGCTGAGCTGGGGGGGAGCCACGAGGACCAACCCAAGTGGGGTCTTCTTTGGGAAGGCTGAATAAATTCAAACAAGGTTTGGCCACCCAGAAACGGGCGATGGTGAGACCTGGAGAACCACAGAATATTCTGAGCTGGAAGGGACCCACGAGGACCAACCCAAGTGGGGTCTTCTTTGGGAAGGCTGATTGCCTCAGACAAGGCTTGGCCGAGCGCGGCCGCGTCTCGGAGCGCACGGAAGAGCGGGGAAGCGTCCGTGAGAGACGGTGACACACAGATCCCTTTCTGCGTGGGATTAAAGCAAATCTCCTCAGCTCTGACGCAGCCGCCTTCCTGCCAGGGGTGGGAAGAAGCCAAGGCAGGAGAGGGCTGGGAAGTCTGTGTGCATTAGGGCAGAGCTCTTCGCCCTTGGGAGGGACACGATTAAAGCGGCGAGATGCCGTAATCAGGTCTGGGATTGGCCCCGCGCTGCATCTGCTCAGACCTGTGCCCTGATTAGCCCTAATCTAGTGGCATATGTTAATCTAAAGCGTGGATTTCAGACCCTTTCAATTGTATTAAAACCAGGAAATCCATTAGACAAAAAAGTCTCCAGTCTTTGGGAAATGCGTGTCTGTAAAGGGAGCGGAGCTGGATCTGTGCCGGCAGCGCTGTGAGGAATGGGGAGGGCAGGGATCTGTCGGATCCCACTGGATCCCGCTGGATCCCACTGGATCCTGTTGGATCCCAGCTGTAGCTCAGCCCGGCTCCTGCCTGGAGGGGACAACAGCAGAGGTGATGGATCACCCCCCGAGCAGCACAGACCACGGCCATGGGCTCAGGGGAGATGCAGCCGGGCTCTGCTTTGCTTCCCATCCGGGAAAACGCCCACAAAACCCCTCTGGAAGGAGCAGCGGCACCTCCATCCCCCTGCAGATGACCCAGCCAACAGCTCCCATCCCCAGCAGGGTGAGGAGCCAGCTCCATCCCCCTGGGAGCAAGGCCAGCATCCTGAGGGGCAGCTGGGGCAGCCTCTCACTCTCCTGCACGTCCCAAAGCCCTGTCCCGGTGGAGGAGCAGCCTTGGCAGGAAGGAGGCTTCGGCATGGCCTGACAGCAGTGTGGGGAACGGGTCAGGCCATGAGGGGCCAAGGGAGGAGAAGGGCCTTGGGAGGCCTTTGGGGTCGAGATGGCACCATGGATGGAAGGACGGGAGTTGATCAGCCCTGGTCGGACTGCGGTGCTGGGTCAGACAACATCAGAGGCTGCTTTTGCCGGGGGGACTGGATGGGAGGCAACGAAACTTCTGCTGTTCCAGCAGGCAAGAGGTCCCAGAGGGGTAAAGGTCAGGCTCTGCCTGTGCCCAGAGCCACGGACTGAGAGGCAAAAAGCCACGTGGTGGTTGATAGAGAGATCCCAAAGGCACGGAGCGTAACAGCAGCGGAGCCGATCCCAAACCGCAGGTGACCCCACGAAACCACCGGCACCGGCTCTGGGGGGAAGGCCAGGTGGGTGGGGTGGTTCAGTGCCCAGGGAGTTGGTGTCAGGGCTCAGAAGTGCCCCGGACACCCAGGGCCGCTGATGCTCAGGGCACTGGGGTCACCAGTGCTGGTTTCTGCCCCGCTTCAACACCCCTGAGATCGGGGCAAGGGCAGCACGGACAAGCCCTCAGCTGTTGTGCACATTCCCAGTCCTTCCAGATAAGGAATACTGTCCTCCTCAGGGACACAAGACATCCCGTCTTCTTCCTGGTACCCTCATCCTTATGTCCCGTCCAGTGTCAGGGAGTCTAAAGTGGCTGAGGACAACATGGACATTCAGTGTAACGCTCCCGAAAGCTTCATCTTCGTGTGGAATTCCCAACACCGCGTGGAACGGCTGGGAGGGATGGAACAGTGTGGAATTTCAAGGGACCTCTCAGCTGCCAGGCACTCACGCAGGGAGGGACGTCCTCCTCCCAGCTGAGACGGGCTCCTCCAGTGAGGGTCTTGGCATGACCCTCCACATCTTGGGAAGGTTGGACGGCAGGACCTCGCAGGTCACGTTTTCCACGTGCAGCCCGAAGAGGAACTCGAGAACAAAGCCCTGGAGGGTCAGAGGGCAGGAACCAGCCCGGACAAGAGCAACCGGCGTCACCATGAACATCAGCTCAAGAAAGGAAACTTTCAGAAAGTTCTCCTTTCAAAAAGCGCAAAATCCTGTTCTTTGGCAGCGTCAGCGACGACAGAGGGACGATCTGCGGCCAGGAGAGCTCCCGTGGAAGGGCAGGGTGAGCAGAAGGCAAGTGGAGAAGAATTCCCACCTGGCTTATGCATCGGGGAATCTGGGGCGATGGTCAGCTCTGGGAGGAGGGGAAGGGAGTGGTGGGACCTCCCGAGCACAACTCCAGTGCCACCCCAGGGCATTTGGGGCTGCAAAGGTGGTGAAGCCACAGCAAAGAGCGCTCTGAGTGCTGGGCAGGGAGGAGTGGGCTGGCACAGAGAGCCCACCCTGGAGCCCTTGGGAGAGCACAGGGCGTTGTCTGGTTTTTAGTAGGACACCACCACCTTGGGAAAGCCGAGATCTGGACTGAGAGCTGCATGTCCCCTTCCAAGCGCTGCTGGTGGAGGTCCAGGGGTTCCAGGAGCCTCTCCAAGGAGAGGAAGCATTTCCAGCGGAAGGGATGCCAAGGCTGACACATCTCGGACACCAAAGTGCTGCAAGTTGTGTGTTCTGACCCTCTGCAACCACCACAGAGCCACGAGTGAGGGACCTTACAAGGCTCTCAGTCCTCTGTCAGGGCTCCAAAGGTCTTCCAGTGCTCGCACGAACAGCAGAAGAGGTGAAAAAGAGTGGAATTTCCCACTGGGCTTTCTTGGCTGGTGAGCTCCAGCTCATTCAGGGCACTTCGCTTCCATCTCAGCTCTCACCGAGGGGAAACATTTCACAGCAGATGTTCCTGCAACCTTTTCTTCCCCTCCTCCAGAGGCAGGGGCTGAGGAATCCAACCAAAATTCCTGTGCTCAGGAATGTCCTGCAGGGCCCTAGAACACAGGGCAGGAGATACCATCTCATCCCTTGCCTCCAGTTCAGAGCCAAGGGCGACTTCTGAAGACACGATGGGAGAACTCTCCTGGATGGTCCGAAACCAGCAGCGTGAGGATTTTAACGCACAAAAATCGAGCAGGGAAATGAAAAAAGAAAATCAAGTCAAGCTACGGGACCTCCAAACAATGCAAGGTTTGCCCTTGGTGGGTAGCCCAAGGACAGGGCACCGGGCAGGCTCTGAGCTGCACCCCACATGTAAATACAGCCACACTGGTTGCCTTCTCCAAGCGCATTGTCCCTCTCCAGCTGCAGTGCTGGACACCACCCGGAGTGTCCAAAAGGACCCACAACAGACCTCTGTTACAGCCACATTGCCTTGAACCTGGTCCACCGAGGTTTCCAGGAATTCTCTTCCTGACCAGCCCCCGGGGGACCGGCTGAGGGGCCCTCAAGGGATGGAAGGGGCACGGGCAATGGGCACGGGGCTGTGTTTGCAGAACAACCCACCCCTGACCAGCCCTCTAAGGAGTTCAAACCACTGCAGCTCAAACAAGAGCTCTCAAAGTCCTGCATCACCCCGAAAAGCCCTCTGACCGCAGAGGAGGAGCACCCTCCGACCCGACAGTGTCCCTTGAGACACCAGGTGTGGACGTGACACCACGGATGGGATTTCAGCCGAAGTCCACTGCAGCAATCAAGCACTCCAGGAGTGCCACCACACTCAAGGGGACAGAGGGCGCAGGAGACATCCCTTCACACAGACCCCCTGTCTAAGGTAGGATGAGCTGTCCTCTGGAAGCTCAACCACCCATCTTGCTCCCCCTCAGCGGCATCAAGGACTAACTCCTGTCAGGCTTCTCTTAGGACAAGGCAACAACTGGAAAGGATTTTCCCCATCAGAAAATCCTGCCCCTGGATCCCTGGAAGTGTCCAAGGCCAGGTTGGATGCGGCTTGGGGCAACCTGGGCTAGTGGAAGGTGTCGGGGTTGGAGCAAGATGATCTTTGGCCCCTTCCAACCCAAACCATCCTGGGATTCTGTGAGAGTGCCAAGTCCCGAAAAGCCCTTCAGTTGAAGCTCTGAGAACTTTGCAGGCACACAACAGCCACAGGTCTCCCCCACAGATCCTCTCTAGATCAAAACACAAAGGTTTCTCCTCCAGACAATAATCTGCAAGGAGCTGAAGTCCTTTCTGATCCTCAAGATCATCCATCTACTGCCTTTTCAAGAGCTACTCTGGTCAAAACCACAACAGACAGAAACTTAACGAGCCCCTGAAGCTTTGGCAGCAAGGTAAAGGAGGTGACATCATAGATTTCGAATAGAAGATAAACACAGGAGACAAAAGATGCAACATCCCCACCAAGGGGGATGCAGGAAGGACAGCCCTGGAGCCACAGTTCCTTTCCCTGCATCCACCACATCTCCGTGGTCACATCCCAGTCTGTCCCTGGCTGTCACCCACCTGCTTCATATTCCCAGGGACTTGTTCTTCCCTGAGCTTTCCAAGGCAGGAGTGGCCGTGGCACTGAGTGCTCTGGGCTGGGGGACAAGGTGGGCAGCGGGCACAGGGTGGGCTCCGTGGGCTGGCAGGGCTTTGCCAGCCCCAGGGATCCAGGGGATGGTTCTTGGCTCCTCTGGATCTGTTGCAATGAGCTTCCCCTCTCTGCCCCTCCAGGGCCACGGGAGCTGTGTCAGTGACCCCCAAAGCCACTGGGGGACCTGGGACCTCCGGCCCAGCGGGAGCCGGGATGGAACACCATGTTCACACGGCTTCTTCTTCCTCCCACTCATTTTCAAACCCCAGATTTGGATGTTTGCATTTTATTTATCTCCAAATCTCAGCTGGAGACCAACCTCCTTTCTCTAGCTGGGAGAGGACAACTCATCCCACCAGCACCTCTGAGACATCCCTGTTTTCTTCCTCCCTACAAGGGTCAAAGCTCAGCCAAGATCTGGAACATCTTTGGCTTAATCTCCCTTATTTCTTCCAGATCTTTTGGGGGCTTTGAGTTTTTGGCGTTTGTTTTGGGTGTCTGGTGATTTATTTATTATTTTGGAGTTCTTTTTAAGTGGCAGCACTTTGAGACAAAGGCACAGCGCTGGGATTCCTGATTTCCAGGAGTCTATGATGCTGGAGGGGACAGCCCGACCTACCAAGTGACACACAGACATGGAATTCTCTCCTCTGAAGCCTCAGCACCTCCATGGAAGGAGGAAGATCCCCGTGAGCCAACCTGATGCCCTGGCACAGCACAGACCCAGCGTCTCCCAGCAGTGGTGACAAAGGTCCCCTTCCCAGCTGTGTCACACCTGTGCCTTTGCAGCCCTTCCCTGACACTCCAAACCTCTCCTGCCCGCAGACAGGAGCCTCGTGAGGAAAACTTGGGGTTCTTTTGAACACTGGAAACTGCTGATCTGAAATCCCAGGTTTTCCACTTCCACCCTCATTTTGGTGCAGCTGAAAAAGCCCCTTGGAAAGGGGAGGCAGAGCAGCAGCCCGGGCTCCTGAGGGTGGGTCAGCTCCTTGCCTTTGGCCTTTTGTCCCACCCAGGGTGACCTGTCCTCCCTCTCCCCTTCATGGGTCACTTCAGAGCTTGACAGGAGACCCTGGGCACGGCTGAGGCTCAGCAAAGCCGGGCCTGCTCAAGCTCAGCCTACATCAGACATCCCATACTAGAGCTGGGTCTGGAGCCCAGGACAGGGCCCAAAGCCAGGAGGAGCGTGGAAAGGCAGCTCTGCCCTGGACTCCAGGGATGGCAGCTTAGTGAATAACCCCGCTAAGCCTGCGCGATGAGCTGGCTTTGCTCTGGAGCACAGGGCACACCTGAGGAGATTAACACTCCACCCTGGTCACTCACCAGAGGATAAAAATAGAGGAGGCACAGCCACCCCAAGGGCTGCTCCCCCTGGGGTTGCTTCCCTACGAGCTGTTTGCTGCCAAGAGAAAAGGATGGGGCGCACAGGGTTGTCCATGCCAGGCTGCTCAGGGAGCAGAATAACTCAGTCTGCTGCTCTTCTCAGAAATCAAGTACTGAACTCAACTGGGATTCCAACCAAACACCTGCCAGGGATCCCTGACACATTTGGCCATAAATACTGACTTCCTTGATATGCTTTTCCATCCACAGGGGCTCTGCCAGGGGAAAATCTGCCCGTTGAGAGTGATTCTTATCCTGCTTTTTGGAACAGTGTCCTGTGTGCTCTATGGGGTTTCATTAGAGGTGAGAAGGAGGGCAGGGCACCACCTGGAACTGCTAAAATGTTGTATTGTTTGAATGAGAAAAGTCCATTTGAAAATAAATTATTATTAATCACTGAAACATTGCATATTTTAATGAAGCTGGTAATTGTTTGGCAGTTTCTGCAGCACCAACACTCTGGGCATCCTTGGAAATCCTAAATAGAGTGGACAGGGAACAGAGATGGATGTCAGAAGACAAAAGGTGTGTCTGTGGTCCAAAAGCTGGTGGACTTCAGGTGGCAGAAGGTCATAGAGTGACAGACACAAGCTCTTGGATCTACCTACCCTCCTGTGCTGTGACCCTCACAGAACATCCTACTCCATCCTTTAGGCTTCTGCTCCAACACCTATAATTCCTTAGGGCTGCTGCGTGCTCCAAGTGTATTTCTGGGGTGGCCTCTTCTTTGATTTCCTGCTTTAACTCTGCAACATGACCTTGAGAAAGCCAAACTTCACAGATGCCAAACTCACAGCACCCCCAGAGCCCCCTCCATCACCACAGGGGGCTGTTAAATCCAGGCTCTGAGCCCACCCCTGCCCTCGCTAATTCTTTACTTAAGTAATAATTAGGAGAGGGCTCAGGGTGCGTCGGGATAACAGGATTGGGCCGTAGGACACCAGCACACCCCAAAGGCTGGGGCATTCCTACCCCAAAGGGTGTCCAGGCACAACAGAGAGACAGAGACAAAGCCCCTTCAGCCCCAGGAAACACCACGTGGTGAGGAACCTGAAGGAAACAGGTGCAGCACCAGCTGAGTCCCAACATTCCGAGCTACCGCCACAAAAATCCACTCACCTGAGGAACACTCTGCCAGGCTCCACTTGCAACCTGAATAGTCTGCTGCTAGGATGCCTGACAATAAAATGTGGAAAAGGCTGAGAAAAGGGCAAATACTCCAGCTGGGGAGGGGGGGGTTAAGTGGGGCAATTAACGTGCTCAGAGGAAAAATGCCCTTTGGGGGGATTCCAGAATTCCCCATGAACGGGGAGGAAGTTCAGTGGGCACCCAGGAGCAGCAGCCCAGACGCAGGCAGAGGAACTGCAGTACCTCTGGCCCCACACACACCACTCTGGGTGCGCACAGGAGCTGCGCTGGGGGGCACCAATAAGGTGTTTCTGCTGTATTTTACAGATATTTAAATGAGTGGCTTAATTGGCCCGGAAGGGCCCAGAAATGAGAGCAGGAGAACCCACCCCCGGAGCAGCTTCTGCCACTTCCAATGAAACTGTCCACAATTCCCAAAGGAGAGGGATGAGGGACGAGTGAAAAGCTGCCAAAGTGGGATTTCTAAGGATCTCAAGAGCACGAGGCTGGAAAGTTCCTGAAATCCAGGCCCTGGAAGGAGCTCCATGGATTTTAGGGCTCCGGGGGCCGGGATCTGGCCGGGTTTCAGCTGGATGGATCCCATGTGAACAGGGACATTGCCATCCACCGCAGAGCACTCAGCACAGGAGATATAAAGCAGGCATTGTCGTGGCAGGAAGGCAATCCGTAACCAGATAGGCCCTGGCTCCAGCTAAAAGCCATTTTCCCAGCGTTTTCCTGCCTTGTTCCGCAGGAGCCTCCGCTGCAACACAGGGCACATTCACACCAGCCAAGGGGTTCTGGCCCCCAGTGTCCCATGGGTGCCTCTTCCCCAGGGGACGTCACCCTGCCAAGCCCCCAGAGGTGCTGGATTCCCAGCTGAGCAAAGCACACGGCTTCTGGAGGGGCAGACTCCCTCGGGAAGGCGCTCCAAGCTCTGCCTGGCAGGCACGGGAAGCTGAAGCCTCACCTCGCCCCGGGTCCTGCTCCAGCTGCCAGCAGGTAAGTTGTCCTTTTTCCTCAGGGGAAAACAGGGCTGGACACAGCCCTCAAGGGCCCTCTTCCCTCCTCAGCTCCAGCTCTACAAGCATCCCTGCCACACAAGCATCGGTGCCACCGTACCTGGTGTCTGCAGCCTGTCCCCTCCGGGCCAAGGGACCTGTGTGGCCCCTGCAGGACCTGCACCCTCCTCTGCAGGTGGGCACCAACCACAGCGAACACACAGACCCCAAGGGCCCCTGCAGCACCTGGACTACCTTCAGCAAGGTGGGCACCAAACCACAGTGAAGACACAGATCTGTGTGTAGGGCCAGTTCTTGCAGCCCACACTCCTCCTGTCTGCGCCCTTGTGTCCCACTGGGGCAGGTTCCTACCTCTCTCCCTCTCCCGGGACTATATTCCTGGGATTCTCAGGCAGATTTCGCCCTTCTCAGCCCTGCACATCTGTTGCTACAAGAGGGGTTTGGTCTCTGGCCCTGTGGCTGAGGGCACGGAATTTGGGCTCCCAGCAGAGCCCGAGCCACACAGGATGGGTGAGGGGAAGCCTCTCTGAATGCCAAGAGAAGATAAGGATGGGTCAGGGAGAGGAAGGAGTTTCTCTGCCCTAGGCAGGGGGTTTCCAGAGGTTTTGTCCCTCTGGGTCTCATCCCACAGAGGGCAGATTTGGGGCACGTGGACCCACTCGGATAAACTGCGCGAGCAGAACCAAGGGACTGCCTGTCCTGGCACTTCCCAGGGCACGGCAGAACAGGCTGGAAGTGCTTCCCGAGAGGGAAGAGGTGTCTGGAGAGGATGATTCAGGCCACAGTCACTCTTGCTGGCTGTGGGAACGCCCTGGCTGCGGCCGCAGGTCCAGCCGTGCCAGAGCCCCCCTCTGACAGCAGCAAACACATGGAAACCCCAACACCGCGCCAAGCCCCAGCCTTGGGGATCCTCCACAGCCCTCCAGACCTCTGGACACTCAATTCCTACTTGGAAGTGCAACTCGGGCATTTTTGGTTTTGTAAGGAAACCATACCAGGAACCTCGGAGAGGATCTGGCTGAGGATGTCGCAGTGCATCCATGGGTTAGAGCAGCAGGAAACAACCACTTCCAAAGGCCCTGCTGGCTGGGATCGAACACAAACCCCCAGGCTGCTGATCCCTGGCACTTCAAAGGAGCTGAACATCCCATATTTATGCCGGCAATAAAACACCACTTCCATTAGCTCCATGTCCCCCAGTGAAACACAGCGGCCCCGTCACATCCTCCCCCCAGTTAAAGTCCCCTAATGCTTGGGAGAACAAAGCTGGGGGGCTTTTTCTTTCCTGCTGGGAAGGGCTGGAAGGGAAGAGATCAGCTGGCTCCGGGGAATAGCAGAGAGCCTTTCACTGCGAGGTCTCACAGTCAAATCTGTCCCAGGCCAGGGATAACAGATGGTCCCTTTGGAAGGCTGTGCTTGCACGAAAGGAGGGATTGTCTCAGTTGCTGGACAACTTGTGGCAGGCACAAACACACTGCTGGTGGCTTCTGCTGGGGAAACCGAGGGGTGACATGGCTACGGAGCAACTCGTGCCCGCCTGATCAAAGGCTGGAGGGAGCTGGGGGAAACTGCTGCCTGGAATGTGGATCTTAGGCTGAGAGTGCCTGTTTTAAGCTGTCATCAGCTCCTTGGACTTGTCAGCACCAGAAGCCATTCACCGGCCTTCCCCTGGGAGGGTTTGAAGGTTAAAATGCCGGGGAAAACAGAGATGAGGAGGTTCAGGGATCTGTGGCAACAAGGAGGAAAAATGTAGGCATGAAAAGTTTTCTGTGATCTCTAAGCTGGGTGTGGGAATAATAATACCATGATTAATTTCAAATCAATTCCCAGCCAGTGCTCCCTCATCTTTCCTTTCTCAGAGTCTGTGTCCTCTCCAGGGCACGCTTTGACTTCCCATGGGAAGGCAGGAAGCCCATCGAGTGTCCCTGGAGCAGAAGAGGGTCCCTTTCGTACGACTGTGAGGGAATAAATGAAGCCAAAAAGATCTGGAGGGTGGAAAGAAAAAGCCACATTCAGGCTTAGAAATGCCACCTCTGGTTTAGGAAGAGATCCAGAGGAAACCACACTGGGACAAATGGCTTTTTGTAATTCTTGGAGATCTGTTTGGCAGCTCCACCAGGACTCACGGAAGCGCCTCACGGAAGCACGTGTGGTTCTCCTGACCTGGCTTTGTGGCTCCAAAGACATCAGCTGGTGGGTTCCTGCAGCCAGAACGACAGCCACCATTGGCAGGAAGCAGGAGCCACCGTGCTGCTCCAGCCTGGCTCTGCAGAGCAGGGAAAATAGGGCGATTCCCTGGGATGTTCCTGCCCAGCTGTTTACGGGCTGCGGATTACCCCCGTCACATGAGCTGCTTTACAGCAAAGCCAAGCTGTCTCCACGGGCTGGGAAGGTCACTGGGAGACAGGGGCCTGCAGGGACAAACACAGCACTGCCACCTCCTTCCCAAAGGGACACCAGGCAGCGGGAAAAGCCATCCCAGGCTCCTCAGAGGGCAAGGAAAGGGGGTTTTGTCTTCAAGCCCTTTGTCCTGCTGCCATGGGAGTCACCCAGAGGAGGGATATCCCAGTGTTCAGCCTCATGCTGTCCATCTCCCAGGCTCCAATTGAAGGGCTGGAAGCTGGAAAAGCCCTCACAGTGACAGACTGACCTTCCCTTCCTTGTGTGCCCACCGATGGTTTGGACAAGGCCACCCCACTGTCACCAGCTGAGGGGTGCCAAGAGGGAGTTGGTGCCTCAAACAACACACAGACCAACCCCACGTCAGGAAACATCCTCTCCAAAGCCCGGTCGGAACAGCAGGGATGAAGAGGAACGAGTTTCACCTGGAGAAGCAGGAACCTGACAGTTCAGTGCAGCCTCTGGGGGGAACGAACCAAAACCTGCCACCTCCATCCCCCCTGCCACAGGCAGGGCAGGGCACACGTTCCTGCAGGACATGGCTCTGCAGTGTGCCCCAGAGGCACAAGCCACATGGGGCTGTGCTTCCAGGCTTTAAAATCAGTCCCTGCCCCGGAGATCCAAGCAAGAGGATGCATCCAGGCAGAGTGATCCTCTGGGTGTGCTTGGAAAAGAGCAATAGAGGAGCTGAGGAGGTCAGAGCCTGCCAAAGCAGCTTGAAAGGAGGGGCCAAGGAAGCAAACCTCGAGCAGTTTGGAGATGTCCAGGAAACGGGAACACAGAGCCCAAAGGGGAGCAGGAAGTGAGGGAGAGCAGAAACCACAAGAATCTCCCCAGGGAGGGAACTCTGGTCTAAAACACGAGACCAAGGGCCAGAAAACCTCAGTGTACAGAGGAGCTGCAGGTGGGGAAGCCCCAGCCTCCAGACACGGGAATCTCTCCTTCCAGTGGGTGCCTGGTGGTGGGAGGGAGAGTTCCCAAAGCCCATCTCACTTCCTAAGATGCCTCACAAAGACAGAACAGCTTGCTGGGATCTCAGCCAGCTTCCCATTTGGATCAGGTTGCACCCTCCACCCAGCACAGCCATTAAGAGCCTGGAGCTCACAAACTGCCCCGGGCTCAGAGGAGCCTCCAGAGCCTCCAGCCATTCCGAAGAGGCAGCCTTTGCCACATCCAGCCCAGCCGCAGGGATACGTGCCAGGGGAGGCAGGAGCTGTGCCCTGCTGCCACAACCAGCAGATTGCAGCCCGGGCCCGCCTGTGCGGGGCTTCAAGGGGGACTGGGGAGCCCTTCTCCATCTGCCCTGATTCAGTGGGATCACAGCCTGCTCCCTCAATTCCTCGAGCCCTCGATGCTTCCAGGGACAAACGTGGCCCAGGAAACAGCACTGAGACCCCCAGCTCTGCCTGTGGCCCCATCACAGCACAGGTGAAACGAGGGGATGCTCCTCCCCAGGCAAGGCAAAATCGGCACTGAAGGATGTTCCAGCTGTGCCCAGCAGGGACATTGCCCACCCTCAGCCCCTGGCAGCGAGGGCTCTCTTGGGACCAGCGGAAGGAAGACACGACGCCCTGAGCTCCAGACTTAAATTCTGCTCCGCCCTGGGAAGCAGCTCCCAAGGAAGGTGAGCTGGGACCTCTCCTCTGGGATTGCCTGGGGGAGCAGAATGAGCAGAGGCCGTGCCAGCAGGATGGAGCTGTCCTTGGCTGTCTGCTAAGCTGGGAATTCCTCCAGAGACGGGCTCGAAAACCTGCCACGTGCTCAACATAATTTGCAATAAGTTGTCAGTACAGACAGAACCCATCACATTTCTGGTGAGCTCCATCCTGGGGGCACTGAGAAAGGAGCAGCAAAGCACAGCCTGGTTTCAATCTCAGCTTAATCCAACACCCACCACTTCAACACTCGTGGGTTCGAGCGCTCAGCTCCACACCGAGCTCTTCCAGCACGGATGTGTCCAGGGAAAAAGCTGCTTTCCCCAGCCTGGTGTTGCCTGTGGTCCTTCCAGAGGCTCCACCAGCCAGTTTGGATCCCCTGGAGAAGCTCTGCTGGTTGAGCTCTGCCAGCCAAGCCTCTGATCTTGGGTGGGTTAAGCATCCTCTGATCCAGGATGGGTTAAGCAAGGAGGAGGAGGAGGAGGAGGAGGAGGAGGAGGGCTGGAAAAACACCTCAGCAGCCCCTGTGGTGGGTCAGGAGAGCGATGGAGACCCTCCCAGTGCTGGGTTCTGACTCCACCTGTGCCCTTTTGTCTAAGCCAGGAGCTCCAAATCAAAGAGCAGCAGGATGTGCAGCCTGTCAGGAGAACAATTCCCTATCCCAGAGCACGGATCCCCAGGGATGTACCCGCAGGGACCCTTCAGAACCCCCTCCATCCTTCCCCATCTCATTCCTGGACTGCAAACAGTGGCAAGCAAGGAAATGTTTGTCGTGCTGACTACCCTGCCTGCTCTTCCTTTCCTGCCTGGATCCAACCACAGCTCCTTCAGACAGGAGCTGGTTCAAGGATTAAAATTCCCAGCTCTTACAGACCTCCCGAAAACCTGCTGTAACCCAAGAACCCCATGCCCTGACACCCCCAGAATGAGGGACCACCAGAGCTCTGGGCCTCAGAATGTGGCTCTCAAAGCCAAGTTAAGTTGGGGATTTTGTCACTGTAAACTGGAAAGAAACCTGGAATTTGATGTGAATGTTGGTGATGGTAAAGTGAAATGAAAAGTCTCACTAAGAGATCACAGAACCATGGAATGGTTTGGGAGGGAAGGACCTTAAAGCCCATCCAGTGCCACCCCTGCCATGGGCAGGGACACCTCCCACCAGCCCAGGTTGCTCCAAGCCCCGTCCAACCTGGCCTTGGGCACTGCCAGGGATGGATCCAGGGGCAGCCACAGCTTCTCTGGGAAATCCAGCCCAGCCCCTGCCCACCCTCCCAGCCAGCAATCCCTTCCCAATGTCCCAGCCAGCCCTGCCCTCTGGCACTGGGAAGCCATTCCCTGTGTCCTGTTCCTCCAGGCCTTGTCCCAAGTCCCTCTCCAGCTCTCCTGGAGCCCCTTCAGGCCCCAAAAGGGGCTCTCAGGTGTCCCTGGAGCCTCTACTCCTTGGAGATGGAGAAAAGCAAGATCCAGTGAATATAAATATATTGTTTCATGTGTCAAAAGGCCCCTTTCAGTGCCCATCCTGCCCTGAGCAGCTCCTTCTGGAGCCACCTGGATTAAGGAGGGCCTGTGAGATGAAGATGCAGAAAGCTGGACAAATATTGCACAAATACACCAAATAAACAGGCTCCAAGTGCAGCCTAAACCCACGGTGAATTCCTAAAGCATCACATTCATTGAGTGTTCCCAGCCAGGCCAACCCATGCCTGGTTTGTGATGAGGGGTCACCATGTAAATGGTGAAAATCCAGGGATCTCTCACACATGGAGCTGCCCAACGAGACAGCTCAGGAGAAGGATCCATGAGCAGTGTCACATCAGCTGAATTTTCCAAGGGAAACTCAAGGTCAGCCAGAAGAACTTCAGCTTCCTCTCAGGATCACGAAGATGGGAACTGCTTTAGGCAGAGTCAGATCAGAACTGCTTTAAAGTCTTGCAGCAGACATCAGGCTCTTTCAAAATTTATGGATAAAGAAGGAATGCTGCCCAGGCTGCAGTCGACACCAGTGCTGCTCCCTTCCCTCTCCCAGCCCAGAACAAAAGGGAACATATTGCAACTGTGCTGGGAGAGAGCAGGGCTGCTGTCTACTCCTTTAAATGTAATGTTAATGCCTTGTAATCAGCTTTAATTTTTAAACAGGCCCAGCCCTCCTGTCCATCCCCCCTAATTCAGGACACGTGGAAGGTAAATGGCCTGTGCTTAAAGGGGGCTGTGACAGCTGGGGAGCCCGGCAGGCTCAGCTGGCTCCGGGCACAGGGGAGGGCACAGGGTGCTGGAGATGCCCTCAGGTCAGGGAGGAGCAGGAGATGAGGCCAGATAGGGCACAGGGCTCAGGAAACAGAGGCCTGGCAGGAATTCTACACGGGGTGAAGCAGCGAAGGGCTTGGCAGGGATTCCCTTTGGGGCATTGCTGAGGAGGAAAGGACAGCGGCTTTTGGGGACAGCAGCAGATGAAGCCAGGACTGAGCCACTCCTGGAGTCTGCTCAGGATGCTGCCCTTGCTTCAGAGCAGCCTGGAGGCTCCATGTGAGGCCTGGGTGCAGAACAGGAGCACAAAACCACCTGGGAGGCTCCCTGTGCTCCTCCTGCTCTGCTGCCTTTGCCAAGGGAGAGGTTTGTGGCACCCCCGGGGGCTCGACACAGACAAATATTTGTCTCCAAGAATCACTGAATGGGTTGGGTGGGAAGGGACCTTACAGCCCACCCAGTGCCACCCCTGCCATGGGCAGGGACACCTTCCACCAGCCCAGGGTGCTCCAAGCCCCGTCCAACCTGGCCTTGGGCACTGCCAGGGATGGATCCAGGGGCAGCCACAGCTTCTCTGGGAAATCCAGCCCAGCCCCTGCCCACCCTCCCAGCCAGCAATCCCTTCCCAATGTCCCAGCCAGCCCTGCCCTCTGGCACTGGGAAGCCATTCCCTGTGTCCTGTTCCTCCAGGCCTTGTCCCAAGTCCCTCTCCAGCATTCCCACAAGTCCCCTTTACACCCTGGAAATGCTGCTATAAGGTCTCCCTGGAGCCTTCTCTTCCCCAGGCTAAATAAAGAGAAATAAAATGAGGCTTCCCTACCCCAAAAGCCAAACTGTGCCCAGGAATAACCAGTGTGAGCCACTATTTTTAGCCCGGGTTGGTGGGCAGACAAATCCTAATCGTCAGCGGAGCCGCCTCGTCATCAGTGCCAAGATGAGCCCAAGCAAAGCCGGCCAGTGGCCGTGACAGCCCCGAGTCACAGGGACAGCCTGAGCCGAGCCCTGCCCGGGATTAGTGCCCAGGGGTCAGGAGGGGCAGCAGCAGAAGCCACCCGGGCTGTGGGGAGAGGTCCGAGGGCAGGGCAGGGTGGGCCAGCACCAGGAGGAGTTGTCCCTGCTGGGCTGGCGTGGAGCAAACGGAGTGGCAGTCCAGGCTCTGGGAAATGCCTCGGCTCTCATCCCACTGGGAAAAGGCTGCCTGCTGGAACTGGAGCTGGGGGTGGTGTCCCAGAGGCTGACAGGGAAAGGTACCCCCTCCTTATGGGGCACACCGACTGTGCTCAGAATCGTGGAACCATCAGGGTTGGAAAAGACTTCCCAGACCAAGTCCAACCATCCCCAGCACTGCCAAGGCCACCACGGATCATGTCCCCAAGTGCCACAGCCACGTGGCTGTTAAATCCCTCCAGGGATGGGACTCCACCCCTGCCCTGGGCAGCCCCTTCCACAGCCTGGCCACCCTTTCCATGAGGAAGTTTTCCCAACATCCAACCTGAGCCGCCCCTGGTGCAATTTGAGGCCGTTTCCTCCGGCCCTGTCCCTTGTTCCCTGCGAGAACAGGGCCAGACCCGACACAGATGAAGCTCATTCCATCGGAGGTTTGTGCCAAGGTTTTTCACTCCGAGTCCACCAGGGCCACGTTGCTGGTAATTACTCATTTATGCACAGTAATTTGTCCTCTAGGAAACACCTCTCCCTGTTCCTGGGCCTGCTCAGTGAACCCAGGAATTCCCACTCATCCCTTTCAGCCTTCCTTGCTGGCTGCCCCTGACATCTCTTCTGCCTTCTCCTCTGGAACACACCTGCCAAAATGATTTTCCTCACCTTTCCTTCCCGTTTGGATTAAATCCTACCTGTTTCAGGGTAAACCTTCATTAAAAAACTCTGTTCCCACCAGGAAGGCCCTACAACAAGCTTGACTCTGTCCTTCCTGTCCTCCTGGATGCAAGCAAGCTGATCTGCACTTTGCCAAGCTGCTAGCGACTCATTTGGCTCCACCTTCCCTAAAAAGAGGAGATCCAACAGGAAAAACACAAAACATGGCTTTTAAAACCTGACATTTGCAGCCTCTCAGCCCCCCCTTTATTTAGAGCTCTTCCTCTCCTGTGCAGCACCACCAGCCCCCAGGAGCTCAGTGCCGCACCTCTCTATCCCAACACATCCCAAAGCCACATCAGGCACACACAGCCCCGAGAACGGGATCCTGACTCCTGCCTTTCCCCCCTGGATGTGTGTCCAACTGCAACCAGCCCTGCGGGATTGGGATCCACGCTCCAGGCCTGGAGGAGGATTCCCCACCTCCCCCCTGCGCAGCCGAGGGTGGGGACAGGTCCCCACCTGACACCCCGGTGATGTCGAGTGGGAAGCTCGGCGGCCCCAGCCAGGACTGAGGCTATTCCAGCATTTAAACCTCTTCCCATTCCCACATCACCACCTGGAGCAGCAATTCCGTGCAGGAGGCTCCCTGGAATGCTGCTGGAAGCGGGAAGACACGCTCTGGAGCGACGCCTTGTTGCCTGTGCTTGCGAAAGCAGGGAGCTCATTAATCCCCCCTGCCCACGTCAGAGTCCTAATGCTCTTCCCAGGCCTTCCATCACAAATCCTGCCTCACCCCGGCCTCCTCGGCTCCTCTGGACAACTGGCCTTGGATTTTTTGGGGTGCAGGAGGGCAAGACTCACGGTGGGCTCCTCATCCGTGCTCCCAGGGCATCTCCAGCAGCACAGGGAGGGGGTACATCAGGAAAACGGGCTTTGGGGGCAGCAGAACGTGCCCTGGGGGCAGGAAAAGGGCAGTGGCTGCCTCAGGTGAGGCCAAGGGGCTGATCCAGGATCCACTGGATCTGTGGCTGTGCCGAGCTCAGCTCTGTTAAATTCCCCCCCGGCTCACGGGTGGATCCCACACCTCGCACTGCTCTTCCCACTGGGATGGCAGCTGGAGCTGGGAGCACAGCCCCCCTCCAAAGCCCCCCTCCCTCCCGGCCCCGTGGCACCCCGAGGCCCTGCAGCTCCATTCCCTTCCCGGGGAGCCTCATCAATATTGCAGGCTGCAGCCCGTGGCCCTGGCTGCGGGATCAATGCCAAACAAAAGGCTGCAGGCTGAGCACGCTCCTTCCCCACCCAGCTCCCCTCCTGCGCTCCAGCAGCAGCTCCAGAGCCCCCTTCCCTCTCCCCAGAGCCTCTTCCAGCCGCGGTGGGGAGGAGGTGCTGCCACCCTGGCTCGGAGCATTGCCTGGTTTAATGCCAAGCACTTAAGGACGGACCATCTGAGCCTCCGACCGTGGGGTCAGCGGTTCCCCCATCCCAGCTCCGAGCAGATGCTCCGGAGCAGCCAGGAGACCGTAACAGACCGAGTTCCTGTGGCACTGCATGGAGCAGGGCATCCCACTGCCCCTGGCTGCAGGCGGAACCCACCACTGATGATCCACAGCCCTTCCCTGGTGCAGGATGTTCCCGGGCTCCCCACTCCCTGCAGGATATCCAGGCCTGGATTCCAAGATATCCACGAGCAGAAGTTTCCCCTTTTCAGCTGTCTTGGTTGCCTTGTATCACTTGATTACTATTCAGATAAGAATTCCAGAGAATAGGGGGAAAAATGCCATATTGGGATAGAAATAAAAACTGATAGAAGAGAATTTGACAGCTAAAAGCAGCAATGAAACACCTTGTCTTGACCTCAAGGAATTTTCATGGAATCGTGGGGTGGTTTGAATGGGAAGGGACCTTAAAGATCATCCAGTGATGTAGGGAGACCTCCCACTGTGCCAGGTTACTCCAGACCCCTTCCTGGCCTTGGACACTTCCAGGGACGGGGAGGTGTTAAAACACTGTCTCCTTTTCCCTGTCAATAAGATGGGGATAAATTTCTACGCCTTCCAGGGCAAGTGATGTGAGCAAGGGATTGGAATCCCTCGGGAATGCCCTGCAGAAGTGTAAGAGCATTCCTAGAGAGAAGCTTTTGTTGGGAATATCAGCAAATTATGGCTTTGCAGCGGCGAGCAGGGGGAATTTGTTGGTCAACCCCATCACGGCTCTGGCAGTTGCTCTTCCCTTCTCCTTCCTGCACCCCGTTGTCCCAGATGACTCCCAGTTCCATCTCCTCTGGACACAAGGAGTGGTTTGCTCCCAGTGCATCACATAAGGGAGAGTGCAGGAGGCTGCTCACACTCCACCCCGGAGAGGGCGGATAAATCCTCCCGCCGGTGCCGGCGCTGCCAATCCATCTGCTCCCCATCCCCAGCCGGAGACAGAGGGAATGGATACCACCATCTCCTCCATCCCTGAGGGACATCTATTAGCTGGTTACGTAATCCAGCCACCAGCACGGCGCTTCCAAGGACTACAAAGCCCTTCCCCTTAATACGGCCGGAGATTAGAGCGAATCGAAGGCGAGTGGGAAGCGGCACAGGGGCTGTGGGCGAGGTTTTGCTCATGGAAAATGCTGCAGTCTCTCCCCTTAATGCACTCTAAATCCCAGCTGATTTCCAACTCGGCTGCTCAAATAAAAAAAGAAAAAACCAAAACAGAAAAAACCCAGCCCAGCTTGCATTAAAGTGATCTTAATGCCGGGTGAGAGAGGTGGAGCGAGCCCGGAGGGTGCGGAGAGGGCGAGTTTTTGGGGGAAGCATGCAGAGGAATGCGGAGCTGGCAGCATTTTGGGAGCAGGTCTGCTGAAGGGCACTGAGGGCTTTGCCCAGTCTGATCAGCTGCTGGTTTTGAGCATCCAGGGGCAGATCCTTCCCCGGCAAACACCCGCCACTTGTGAGCGGAGCTCAGCACACCCTGCTCTTCCCTGGTGTCAGATGCACTCCCTGCTCCCAGGGCAGGGATTTCACTTCACTTCTGCTCCCTCTTCAGGCTGGCTGACTCCACAGCAAGGGAACCACACCAGCTCTGAGGCCAATTCCTCTTCCACTGCCCCGTTTCTGCTGCAAACTAAACATCGACGTTCCAAAACCAGCACGTTCCCTGTAAGACTGGGACTTTGAAGGATTTTGATGGAATTCAACCTCCAGGTCTCATCTCGCCAGATTCCTGCTTTCCATGCCAGTGAGAAGGCAGGAAGTCATTGCTCTGCCACCTGACCTCACATGCTTGGCCCCCCTTAGACAATTAATGTCCAAAGAGCCCCATTCTCAAGGTGTTGTTTCTTTACGCCTTCACCCTTTGCATCCTTTTGGAGCTTTTTTTGACAAACCTTCCATTCAATCAAAATAACCACGGAGTTTCTTCTCCGAGCTCGGAAAGTGTCACAGAATCAGGCTGGAGAAGACCTCTGAGATCATCACTGAGTCTAACCTATGAGCACCAAGCCAACCAGAGCAGAGCACCACGTGCCACGTCCAGTTGTTCCTTGGATACCTCCGGGGTCAGGCAGGAGCACAGAGCAACTGGAAGGCAGTGGGTGACACATTTGCACATTCCAGTGCCACCCCCTGAACCAATTTCTATGGATTTAGTTTTATTTCACACGAGCTTAGCTTGAATAGTTGCAAAAGTCACCGGAGGGACATCAAATAATAGGTGAGAAACGCTACAGAGAATCCCTAAAACCAAAGGGTTGACTGTGGGGGCAAGATGGGAAATAAAGGAGGAGAAAAATGACTGCTGAGGGACCACGGAAGGTCTCACCTGAGCAGAAAAGCAACAGTTGCTCAAGAGCAGCCACCAAACCCACAAAAAAAGCCTTGAGAAGGGAAGGAAATGAGGAGGGAATGAAATGTCGGTCATTCCCTCGCAGTGAAGAGTTTGGGGATGAGTTTATTGTGGCACCAGCTGGTTGTGCTGGTCGGGCAAGGTTGGTCCTCCCTGTGCAGATACAGAGTGGGGAGCAGTTTTCCCAAAAATCCCCTAAGGATAAAGAGCAAACTGGCAGGGGAGGGAAAGGGCAGAGCCACCAGCACCGGGGAGGCAAACACGAGCTCGGTGCCACCATCCCATCGTGGGCACAGCCCGGGCAGTGACCCCCTGCAGCTGGGGATTGTGCCAGCCAAAACTTGGCGTTTCAACAGAGAGAGAGAGAGGGAAACCCTCTGGTTCAGAGCAAGGAGAAGCAGCCAGCTGAACTGGCACTTCCCAGCAGCCTTACCATTGGCATCCTGGACGCCGGTGAGGGCTCCGACCGCTGCCGCAGTTTCTCCGGACAGGACAATCTGTCCCCCGCCTTGGAGAGTGGCTTCGGCCAGCGTGGCCACGGCGTGGGCAGCAGCTTCACTGTGGGCACGGGGAGGAGAGAGGAGGGTTAGGGACACCAAAACCGGCAGTAATTCCATTTCAACCCACACCAAGAGAAATCCAGGAGGGAAGGAGCCACAGCGGGCCCAGATGAAGCAGAAAATCTACACTGGAGGAGGAACCGTGTGGGAAGAAGGTGGTTCCAGCAGCTTTTTGCAGCTCAGACACGTCTGAGAACATCCCTGTCTCCTTACGTTTGCACCCTTTCACCCAGGATTCGCTAAGACTTTGGGACAATCCAAGCAGCCATTCCATGTGGCCCCTCTGGTTTCAAAACTCAGTCCTTTGGCACATTGCAGGGCACTGCAGATTCCAGGGCTCTCCCCTTCTTCCCTGATTCTGCCCGTTCACCTGGCACTGGGGCAGGCCATGCCCAGGGTCCCATCACCACCTCTGTCTTTCACTCCTCCCCACCCAAGTGCTTTAATAAGGCTTTTTAACGAGCATTATTTTGGCTCTGAACTGTTTCATCCCTTCATACAAATAAGGCCAGGGCTGTGGGAACAGCCCGTGGTCTCGTGCCTTGACCTGCTCAGCCAGCAGGATCCTCATTTGGATGAGGGAAATCCTTGTCTACACCCCAGCAGGGTGAAACCTCCTTGCTGACACCGTGTCTCCTGCAGTGCCACAGCCACTTCCAGGCTTTGGGAACAGCAGGGAAAGCTCAAACAACCCAGAGCTGAGCAAAGACCTTGTTTCCTGCTGCATGGACCTGTCACCTGAGTGCAACCCAAAATCTGTGTCCAGGGAAGGGCAGTGGAGCTGGGAAAGGATCTGGAGCACAAGGAGAAGGGTCTGGAGAACCTCTGAGGGAGCTGAGGGGGCTGAGCCTGGAGAAAAGGAGGCTCAGGGGGCACCTTGTGGCTCTGCAAGTCCCTGCCAGGAGGGGGGAGCCGGGGGGGTCGGGCTCTGCTCCCAGGGAACAGGGACAGGAGCAGAGGGAACGGGCTCAGGTGGGACAGGGCAGGGGCAGGGGGGACATGGGGAGGAATTCCCTCCTGGAAAGGGTGGTCAGGCACTGGAACAGGCTGGAGTGCCCATCCCTGGAGGGGTTTCACAGCCCTGTGGATGTGGCACTTGGGGACATGGTCAGGGGTGGCCCTGGCAGTGCTGGGGATGGTTGGACTGGATGGGCTCAGAGGGATTTTCCAACCCAAACAATCTTAAGATTCTTATAACTCTACTTCAGAAAGACCTCAAAAACCTGCAGGAGAAACGCCACAAACCAAGCCTGTGGAGGAGATCCTGATGCTGGAGAGAGAGCAGGAACCAGGCCCTGTCCTGCAGACACCCAGACAACGCCCAGCATGGGAACTTGCTACGGAAAAGCCTCTACTAGGTCTGTCCAGAGGGGTCTTTGCACCACTGGGATGAAACCCTTGGAGGTGCCACGTGTTTCCAGGCTCTGTGTGTCCCCACACCTGTTGAGTGCCATGGTGACAGTGGCTCCCTGCTGCATCTCCTGGGACGCCGCCACGGCCGCCTCTGCCAGCGATGCCACCGCCTGTGTGGCCTCCGACGCCTGCGTCGTCTGGATGGTCATCTCACCCCCCTGTAGCGTCGCCCAGTTCTGCTCCACCTGCGAGGGGGACACGAGGGGAGGACAGCAGGGTTGGACACCAGCCCAGGGAGGGATGTCTGCTTCCTAAAACGGAATTCCTAAAATGGAATTCCTAACATTTCAGGAAGCGCTCGCAGAGCTCTGCACGCGCTCCGGCTTTGAGGGACGGGATAAAAAGGGGGGGAGCCTGGGATGCTCCTGGGAATGTTGCTGGAGACTACAAGCCTCCCCCAGCCATGAGGCTGATGTTCCACAAGCACCCATGAAGGCCCTCAGCCACCCACAAATCCCTCTTGTCCAGCTGAACCCACAACCAAACAGGACAGCGTTGTCGCCGCTGTGCCCGGATCGCTGGCTGTGCTTTGGTTAATTAGCTGGGCTTAATGGCCTTGAACTAAAACACGGCAAGTTCCACCTCAACACGAGCAAGAACGTCTTTCCATGGAGGTGGCAGAGCACTGGAACAGGTGTCCAGGGAGGGTTTGGAGTGTCCCTGTCTGGAGACATTCCAGACCCAGATGGATGAGCTCCTGTGTCACCTGCCCCAGGTGACCCTGGTTGGACTGGGTGACTCCAGAAGTCTTTCCAGCCCTGATAATTCTGGGATTCTGTGTTTCTGCAGTGCTGGAACCCCAGCACGGATCAAATCCCTCAGCGTTTGCCTCGCTGTTTCCACTTGCACCATCCGCTGTTATCTTGGGGAAGAATCCATGTTCCCATTTGGGTTTTCTTTGTAGAGCACCTGCAAATTCCCATGGGTTTGAGCCCACTGGGATGTCTCAGTGCTGCAAACATATCCTCAATAAAAGATGATGGTGGAGGGAAGTGTCCATAGATCTCAGGTACTCCCAATTCCCTCACTCCAGATCTTTCCATAGATAAATACCACATTCCTTAAAGTTCACCCAGTCTCAGTTGCCCATTTTCCACATTTGTCCATTTGGGACTTCACAGCTCATGAGACAACGAATGTTGGCCCCAAAATCCACCAGGATGTGACCAAGAAATAGGGATTGGACCTAAACAAAAGCTGAGGAAGTGGAGGGTGAAGACCCATCAGCCAAAATCCCACTGACTTCTTTGCACGAAGCTCTTCCTCCACCTCCTGTCGCTGTTCTCAGCCCCATAAACGTTTCAGGCACTCCTGGTGAGTGGGGACACACAAAGGGGAGGGAGAAGCCCATGGGGAAAGGTAAAAGCTCCACGGGAGCAGAGCTGGCTCAGGGCAATGTTGCACCAGGAGTTTTTGCTGCCTCTGGGCAACAGGAGGATTATCCCAACACGGGGTGGAGAGGGAGGGAGAACCTGCTGCACCCTGTCACCCACAGCCCCGGTGACATCCCTAACAGGGATGGGGTGAGGAAAGAAGGAAGGGATGGAGGGGCCTTCCAGGCTCTTCTCCCCCACAAACAAAGGTTGTGCTGCTGAGATGTTTCGAAAGGACCGCTAAGAACCTTAAAGAGCACCCAGCACCCCAGGGAGACACCTTCCAGCAGCGCAGGCTGCTCCCGCTGGAGGAGCCCCGCGCAGCCCGATCCGAGCCTCGCAAACACCCCCGCAGCTCTCGGGGGGTACAGAAAGAGCCCCGAGCACCCTGAGAGCGGCTGCAGGAGCTCCAGGGCGGCTCCAGGACCCCGGCTGGGCCGGGAGCAAGGGCTGGAGCTCGGCAAAGCTGTTGTGTGCTGCCACCTCCTGCGGGACGGCCGCAGGGCAGGGACACGGGGGGACTGAGGCCTCGGCTGGGAGGGAAGGAGTAAATGAAACAAAAAAGGGTCAGGATCCTAAAGGAGAGGTCCTTAAACACACAGGAAAAACGCTGCTTGATTAAAAAAAACCAACAGTGGAAAACCGGACGTAGAGAGGGGTGAGCGTTCAGACTTAGGCAAGGAAAATACACAGGAGATCATTGACAGGAGGTGTGTTGAAATGGCAAAACCCCCTCAAAATAAATAATCTATAGGAGGCACAAAAACAAAAAGTATGACATTCAGACTTAAGGCTTCCAACAAAATTTTGTCTGTAGAGTCCTGAATCAAAACAACAGATCAGCACCAAGCCCACAGGAAAAAAAACGCTATTATTTGATTAAAAAAGTGGGAAAATAAATGTATGCAAGTGTTAGGCAGTTTGGATTTTGAAATGCCAAACAAAACACAAAATAAATAATCTATAGGAGGTATGAAAGAAAAAAGTATGACGTTCAGACTTAAGGTTTCTGAGGGGGTATAAAAAACAGTGTAGGAAATTCAGACCTAAGGCTTCCAAGGAGATATAAAAAAACCCAATAAGTATGAAATTCAGAGTTCAGGCTTCCAAGAAGGTATGAAAAAAAATGGGGGAAATTCAGACCTAAGACTTTCAAGGAGATATTAAAAAATGTAGGAAATTCAGACCTAATACTTCCAAGAGGTATAAACCACCCTTAAACCCAGACCTGAGGCTTCCAAGAGGTCTAAACCACCCATGAAACCCAGACCTGAGGCTTCCAAGAGGTCTAAAGCACCCACAAACTCAGACCTGAGGCTTCCAAGGGACATAAACCACCCTTAAACCCAGACCTGAGGCTTCCAAGGGGTCTAAAGCCCCCATACACTCCTCACCTCTCCGTCTGCCACCGCGGAGTAGTTCACTTGTGCCACGGTGACCGTGGTGGGCAGCTCGGAGGCGTCGGCCAGCGTGGCCACCGTGGCACCCGTGCCAACCTGTGGAGTGCAACAAAACAGCTCTGAGAAGGCCTGGCCTGGTGGGAGAACACCCGTCAAACTCAGGCAAAGAGGCTCCTGGGTGCTTGGAGGCAAAGAATTGAGGGTTTCACTGGGAGGCTGGGGGGACACTGGAGCAGGACATGCAGGGATGGGGTGGGTGCCACCACTCTGGGAGTGGATGGGGCTGGGGGTGTGCACCTGGAGAAGAGAAGGTTCCAGGGACTCCTGAGAGCCCCTTTTGGTGCCTGAAGGGGCTCCAGGAGAGCTGGAGAGGGACTGGGGACAAGGCGTGGAGGGCCAGGACACAGGGAATGGCTTCCCAGTGCCAGAGGGCAGGGCTGGCTGGGACATTGGGAAGGGATTGCTGGTGTAAAACAAAGAGCAGGGGGCACAGAGATCCCTGATCTGTTGATCCAACTGTGTTTTCTGCTATGGTAAGAGGGCAGTTCCACCAGCTCTGCCCCCACAAGTGCTCTGTGCCAACACCAGGAGCTGGATGTGCTCATTAGGTGGGTTCATTAAACTCAGGTCAGCCCCCTGAACTGCTCCACCACAGTGCGGAGGTCCAAGGGGTGGGCACGAGGGATGGGAGCGGGGCAGAGGGAGGATAAAACTGGTTCTTTGGCTGGGAGTGATGGGTCAGCAAACCTGCGGGGTGAGACGAAGACCTGCGGACAAAGCCAAAATTCCTGACGGAGACAACTCCATCCCGGGTCAGCTGCGCTGGGAACGGGAAACCCAGGGGGTGCCACTCACCTGGATGAGGGACACGGTGCCATCGGGGTTGCTGAAGGTCTGCACCACGGTCTGGGAGGGCACCAGGTGGGCTATGCTGTGCGTGGTCGTGGTCTGCGGGGTCTGCTGGTCCTCGAAGGCGTAGAGCAGGTCCTCGCGGCCGTGCTGCTTGTAGCAGTTCTTCACGATGGTCCTCAGGGCCTGGGTCCAGGACACCTTCCAGCACAAGGGCAGGGGGGAAGAGTCAGTGGGGAAAGTTTTCTGAGCCGCTGTGCTGTGGTTGTTTATCCTGGCTGGGGTTTATCGGGTGGTTTGGAACCAGTTCGTGAACGAAAGGCCCCATTAATTAATCGCTCTCTCATCATCCCCTCCTTTGTCCAAGACTCAGAAATCACCCCGGACAGCACCAGGATCCAGTGAAGATGTCCCTGCTCACTGCAGGACGAGATGACCTTTAAAAGGGCCTTTCCAGCCCAAACCATCCTACGACTCCAAGCAATAAACTACCCTGATTTAGGAAAGCACCAACTGCCTTGGCACCATTTCCAGCCCCACCAGGAATCCCTTCCCATCCACCCAGGCCTAAATCAGCCCACACAAGTCCCGCTGCTTCCACACCACGGTGGCTTCTCTGATTACCTCTGTGACAGAACCACCACCTGTGTGGTGGCACCCACAGCCATAACTGGCACCCACCACCTCTTCCCCCACTTCTCTCCTTTTTTCCCATCTCCACTGCACACCCCTGACTATTCCCTTCAAGCACAAAGGTCCCTGCTGCTCGGGATGGGACAGTCTGGGAAAACCCCCTCCCACAGCCCTGTTTGCAAGGCCCTGTGCTCAGTTTGAGGGTGGTCAGTGCAGACACTGACCCGCTGCTTCTGCTCCTCCGTGCGGACGTCGCTGCGGACGTTGGCCCAGGGGATGTCCTCGGGCCACCAGATGGGTTTGCAGCTCTCCTTGCCCCAGCCCGGTTTCCCACGACCCGTGGAATACTTCAGCATCTCAGGGATGAAGGCTCTCAGCTGTGCCTGGAACAAACCACGTCAGAGGGTTGATTCTTAGGACCTTTTATGACTGGTAGTTTTGACGTGCCATCGAAGTTATTACGTGGTACAAAGTTATTATAACTTCCATCCTGATGGAGCCATCAACTGGAAGAGGCCTGAATGCCTAAGGAAGATCCCAGAACCACAGAGTGTGCCGAGTTGGAAGATGGACAACACCATCTTCTCCCAAGACTCAGCCTTGCAGCACGTGGGAGAGCAGAAACAAAACTAAACCAATGACAACAATAAGGCACAGACACACGTTGCATTAACACACTTCACTGTGTTCAAACACCGCCGTGAAGAGAGCAGGCCGGCCTGAAAGGGGGAAAGAAGTAAACGGGTCAGAGAAAGGCAGAAACCCCACAGTTCATGTTCTCTCAGTGGCAGGAACCCAGACGTGAGCTGGTGCACATTTCAGAGAGGCTGCAGAGGATGGAGCTCCAGGGATGGAGCTCACACAGACATTTCTCCAGCCCTGTGTTATCAAATAAAGCACAGAACTCACACAGGGCTTTATGACACAGTTGGGGTTTGTGCCAGGGATTCTCTGGAAGTGTCAGGAAAAGGCTGGTTCAGCTGCAGAATGGAGTAGGAAGAGAAGGAGCTCGCACCTCACTCAGGGAAAATCACTTCATCTTAAAGCTTAAAACCTGCATTAAAGACCAGCTCCCTGCATCCCTTTAGGGCTTTTATACTAACTTATGCCATAGAATAATGGGATCATTTTGGTTGGAAAAGTCTTTTAAGACCATCAAGTCCAACCATCCCCCAGCACTGCCAGGGCTACTCCTGACTGTGTCCCCAAGTGCCACATCCACAGGGATCTGAAATCCCTCCAGAGATGGGCACTCCAGCCCGTTCCAGTGCCTGACCACCCTTTCCAGGAGGGAATTCCTCCCCATGTCCCCCCTGCCCCTGCCCTGGCCCACCTGAGCCCGTTCCCTCTGCTCCTGTCCCTGTTCCCTGGGAGCAGAGCCCGACCCCCCCGGCTCCCCCCTCCTGGCAGGGACTTGCAGAGCCACAAGGTGCCCCCTGAGCCTCCTTTTCTCCAGGCTCAGCCCCCCCAGCTCCCTCAGCCCCCCCAGCTGCTCCAGCCCCTGCCCAGCCCCTTCCCTGCCCCGCACACTCCGGATGTTGCATCCATTGGCTCCAAGCTGTACATTAACCCCTTTCCAAGCTGCCTTTTCAACATGACATGTGGAATATGCACTAGAGCACCTTTCTCCCAGCCCAGGCTGAGCCTGTGCAAGATGAACCTTCCACTGCAGGGCCAGCATCCACCCTGCCGTGCCCCAGGCTCCCTGTCAGGCCCCCTTTATTCCCACAACCCCGGGAACAGCAGAGTTTTTGAGTTGCCTGGTGCAAAAACAGTTAAAAGCTCCTTCCCTGGACTGCTGTTTCCAGCTGGATTAATTACTGGTCCATGGGAGTTCAGGGCTCAAGGTACTCGTTAAGGAGGGTTTGTGTTTAACCCACCAGGGAGACAATCAGCAGCACCTCCCAACCTGCTCGCTTGGCTAATTAGTGCCCTAACGAGGCCTGGCCCCAGCTCCAGGGGCTCTGCCACAGGGCAGGGCTCCACAGAGCCTGCTGCTCCCGTAGCTGTGGCCACCTCACCTGTGGGAGCCACAGCTCTGCCACCCCCAGCCGGGAACCTCCCAAAAATCAGCTGGAAAATTCGGCGGCATGTTCCACTTTGGATCACTGTCAGTCTGGAAAGGGCTCATCAAACACCCAGAATGGAGGGTTTGGGAGAAACTGGGAGAAATGTTTCTCTGCAGCCTTTGTTATACAGGCGGAGCGTTCCTGAGGTTTGACTTCAGGGTGAAGCGTTAACGGGACTGAGCTGATCCTGGTTCTACCACTTCCAGTGGCCCAAAGCACAGACAACTGTATTCCAGCTGTATTCCAGTGCTGGAAACAACAGGGAAAGGGGTTTCTAGAATGGAGAAAAGTTGGGAATTTTCATCTTGGTCAGCAGGTGAGTTCTGCCGACTCCATCCAGGAGCCTCCTGAGAAACAAATATCTGCTGGAAAATTTGCATCACCTTCTGGTTTGGATCATTGTCAGTCTGGAAAGGGCTCATCAAACACCCAGAATGGAGGGTTTGGGAGAAACTGGGAGAAATGTTTCTTTACACCCTCTGCTCCTCAGTGTTCCTGAGGTTTGACATCAGGGTGAAGCGTTAACGGGACTGAGCTGATCCTGGTTCTACCACTTCCAGTGGCCCAAAGCACAGACAACTATTCCAGCTGTATTCCAGCGCTGGAAACGACAAGGGAAGGGGTTTGTGGAACAGAGCAAAGCCCCTGGCTGGGAATTCTCCAGCCGTGCCCCCAGCTCAGCCTCGGGGTCTCTGGGAAGGGCAAAGCGCAGCCCATGCCGGACCCGGGCCGCCCCTGGGGGCAGGAGAGGAGGGCAGGGCTCGTGCTGGCACCCAGGAGCTTGCCCTCGCACTGCTGGAGGAACCAGCCAGGCTGGGGCTGAGCTGAGCCCGTCTCGGGGGGCTCGGCTTCTCCCCAGCCACTGCCGCGTCCCCAGGCAGGGGAGGGGGCAGCAGGAGAGCTTTGCTGGGCTGTAAATCACTGGGGTCCCGCCGTATGTCCCACAGCACCACGAGCCGTCAGACACAGCTGGGGCACAGACACCGCTACAGCGCACAGGGGCACAGAGCCGTGTAAGGCACAGAGCCACCCGCTCGAAACCAGTGCAAACCAGAGGGGACGGGCCACGGGAACCACCACGCAAGAGTCCCCTTCCCATTCCCAGCCCCGTTCCCACTCCCCTTCCCAGTCCCAGCCCCATTCCTGGCCCCATTCCCGGCCCTGTTCCCAGTCCCAGCCCCATTCCCAGTCCCGTTCCTGTTCCCAGTCCCATTCCTGGCCCCATTCCCATTCCCAGCCCCATTCCCATTCCTGGCCCTGTTCCCGGCCCTGTTTCCAGTCCCATTCCCGTTCCCAGCCCTGCTCCCATTTATTTAAAAATAATCTTTATATTTCTATTTGTATCTTATTTTTATATTTTTACATGTATATTTATATTTTATTTGTGTTGTATAGTCATATTTTATAATTATATTTGTATTTATATTCTTGAATTATATTTTTGTTTCAACATTTACATTTTCAATTTTATTTAAATTTTATNGGATTAATTACTGGTCCATGGGAGTTCAGGGCTCAAGGTACTCGTTAAGGAGGGTTTGTGTTTAACCCACCAGGGAGACAATCAGCAGCACCTCCCAACCTGCTCGCTTGGCTAATTAGTGCCCTAACGAGGCCCGGCCCCAGCTCCAGGGGCTCTGCCACAGGGCAGGGCTCCACAGAGCCTGCTGCTCCCGTAGCTGTGGCCACCTCACCTGTGGGAGCCACAGCTCTGCCACCCCCAGCCGGGAACCTCCCAAAAATCAGCTGGAAAATTCGGCGGCATGTTCCACTTTGGATCACTGTCAGTCTGGAAAGGGCTCATCAAACACCCAGAATGGAGGGTTTGGGAGAAACTGGGAGAAATGTTTCTCTGCAGCCTTTGTTATACAGGCGGAGCGTTCCTGAGGTTTGACTTCAGGGTGAAGCGTTAACGGGACTGAGCTGATCCCAGTTCTACCATTTCCAGTGGCCCAAAGCACAGACAACTGTATTCCAGCTGTATTCCAGTGCTGGAAACAACAGGGAAAGGGGTTTCTAGAATGGAGAAAAGTTGGGAATTTTCATCTTGGTCAGCAGGTGAGTTCTGCCGACTCCATCCAGGAGCCTCCTGAGAAACAAATATCTGCTGGAAAATTTGCATCACCTTCTGGTTTGGATCATTGTCAGTCTGGAAATGGCTCATCAAACACCCAGAATGGAGGGTTTGGGAGAAACTGGGAGAAATGTTTCTTTACACCCTCTGCTCCTCAGTGTTCCTGAGGTTTGACATCAGGGTGAAGCGTTAACGGGACTGAGCTGATCCTGGTTCTACCACTTCCAGTGGCCCAAAGCACAGACAACTATTCCAGCTGTATTCCAGCGCTGGAAACGACAAGGGAAGGGGTTTGTGGAACAGAGCAAAGCCCCTGGCTGGGAATTCTCCAGCCGTGCCCCCAGCTCAGCCTCGGGGTCTCTGGGAAGGGCAAAGCGCAGCCCATGCCGGACCCGGGCCGCCCCTGGGGGCAGGAGAGGAGGGCAGGGCTCGTGCTGGCACCCAGGAGCTTGCCCTCGCACTGCTGGAGGAACCAGCCAGGCTGGGGCTGAGCTGAGCCCGTCTCGGGGGGCTCGGCTTCTCCCCAGCCACTGCCGCGTCCCCAGGCAGGGGAGGGGGCAGCAGGAGAGCTTTGCTGGGCTGTAAATCACTGGGGTCCCGCCGTATGTCCCACAGCACCACGAGCCGTCAGACACAGCTGGGGCACAGACACCGCTACAGCGCACAGGGGCACAGAGCCGTGTAAGGCACAGAGCCACCCGCTCGAAACCAGTGCAAACCAGAGGGGACGGGCCACGGGAACCACCACGCAAGAGTCCCCTTCCCATTCCCAGCCCCGTTCCCACTCCCCTTCCCAGTCCCAGCCCCATTCCTGGCCCCATTCCCGGCCCTGTTCCCAGTCCCAGCCCCATTCCCAGTCCCGTTCCTGTTCCCAGTCCCATTCCTGGCCCCATTCCCATTCCCAGCCCCATTCCCATTCCTGGCCCTGTTCCCGGCCCTGTTTCCAGTCCCATTCCCGTTCCCAGCCCTGCTCCCATTTATTTAAAAATAATCTTTATATTTCTATTTGTATCTTATTTTTATATTTTTACATGTATATTTATATTTTATTTGTGTTGTATAGTCATATTTTATAATTATATTTGTATTTATATTCTTGAATTATATTTTTGTTTCAACATTTACATTTTCAATTTTATTTAAATTTTATACTTATATATTTACATTTATGTTTAGATTTATTTACATTTTATATTGTATTGTTACATTTATATCTATATTTTTATTTGAATTTTGTATTTACATGTTTACATTTATTTTTATATTTTTATTTGTATTTTGTATTTATATTTATATTTGTATTTTATTTTATAATATAAATTTTACATTTTTAAATTTTATTTACTATTTATATTTATACATTTACATTTACGTTTAGATTTATTTACATTTTATACTGTATTG
>VWZF01001090.1:45393-62612 GCA_013396755.1 Sclerurus mexicanus
TGACCCTTTAACTCGTGCCCACCTTTTAATGACCCTTTAACTCATGCCCACCTTTTAATGACCCTTTAATTAGTGCCCACCTTTTAATGACCCTTTAACTCGTGCCCACCTTTTAACTGACCCTTTAACTCGTGCCCACCTTTTAATGACCCTTTAACTCGTGCCCTTGCCCAGGTCCTTGCCCCTGTTCCTTGCGCAGGGCCCATTTGGGACGGGCACATCCAGCTGCCCCTCCAGGCTGGCCTCCCTCTGTCCCAGCACACCTTCCCCTGGATGGTGCCCTGTCCTTCTGGGATCTTTAAGTCTCTGCGATTCCATTTTCATGGGGAAATGTGTCCATTTTTGGCTTTCCCATTTCTCAGATCCAACCCCAGAGCTGGCCATGAACAGCTCCCGGAGGCACCACCTTCCACAGCGGTTTAAAAATCCAGCTCCTGAATTTTCCCTGTGTTGTCCAGGATCAGGAACAGGGTCTGCCCCAGCAAGGCACGGAATTTTGTTAATAGTGTTTGTTTGACCCCACCAAGAAATGGGTAACGTTTTGAGCAGAGCCCAGAGGAACCTGCACATCTTTGTGTGTTGTCCAAAGTCTCCAACCTTCCCAGCTGGCTATTCCCTCTGGAAAAGTGCCTTTCAGCATTTCAATGTCCCTGTGGTGCACCAGGCTGGGTGGTGTATCCAGAGCCTCCTGCATCACGCCCTGCCTGAATTCCGGTCCTGCATCCCCGGGGAAGGAGATTTCCCAAAGGTGAGGATGAGGAGGCTTCCCTGGGGAGTCCCTTCCCTTTCTCCTGGGTCAGCAAAGGGCTGGACCTGGAGAGAACGGGAGTCTCCCACATGCCCAGGGCAGACCTCTCCCTGCCTCCATCAGAATGTCCCAGCCAGGGAGTCAAACCACGGGCAAACTCCCCTCTAGTCCAGCCCACAGGGAATGACACAAGAACAGTCCGAGGAGCACAGGCCAAAAAGGTGTCCACGAGGGACCTTCCTGGCCTCGAGATCTGCTGCAAAGGGCAGGACAAACATTTCCCCGCTCCCAGTTTCTGGGAGGTGACCCAAACACCTCCAAGGGGGTGCTCCCAGGAGCCTGAGCTCTCCTCCTTGCCACCATTCCTCCTGCTTCCCTTGGAAAACAAGCACCAACGACACAACTCCACCTCCAACGACGGCCTGAGCTATTCCAGCCCCACGGGAAGGAGGAGACAAAGCCCATTCCCTGGAGATGCCGCCACACAAGCTAGCAGGCTGTGCCCAGTGCCTCTGCCCTCTCGTGTCCCTGGACGCTCACCTGGGTCATCTTGTCCACGGAGACGGGGATGCCATCGATGGTGAGGGGGGGCAGCTCCGAGTTGACCTCCTGAGGCGCCGGCGCGTGCTCCGCCAGCGCAGACTCCAGGTCTTCCAGGATGGTGCTCTTGTACTTGCGGACCTGGGGGGGTTGTTAAGCTCAGGTAAACAACGCCAGGAGCCGAGGCCACGGGGCCAGACACCCTCCCCAGGGGGTGCAGAGCAGGAGGAGCAAACAACACCTCAGCTGGCAAGGAATACCCAGCGGCCTCCAACGGGGGAGCTGCTGATGAAACGGGGAGAAACACTGGCCAGGGAAGGCTTTGTGGCATGGAAAGAAAAGTTCTGAAGCAAGACTTGCCATGGTCAGGGGCTGCTCCATTTGCTGTCTGGTCTGCAGCAATGGGGCAAGAACCGACAGCAGAGCTGAGTTTGAACGTGTCATGGGTTGGGGTTGTTCAGCCTGGAGAAAAGAAGGCTCCGGGGGGACCTTGTGGCTCTGCAAGTCCCTGCCAGGAGGGGGGAGCCGGGGGGGTCGGGCTCTGCTCCCGGGGAACAGGGACAGGAGCAGAGGGAACGGGCTCAGGTGGGACAGGGCAGGGGCAGGGGGGACATGGGGAGGAATTCCCTCCTGGAAAGGGTGGTCAGGCACTGGCAGGGGCTGCCCAGGGAGGGTTGGAGTGGCCAGGCCTGGAGGTGCCCAAGGCAGGAGTGGCCGTGGCACTGAGTGCTCTGGGCTGGGGGACAAGGTGGGCATCGGGCACAGGGTGGGCTCCGTGGGCTGGCAGGGCTTTGCCAGCCCCAGGGATCCTGGGATTCTGTGATCACTACCTGCTCCATCTCATTTTTAATCCAGGATATTCAGCCCTGGTGGGATGTGCCAGGCAGCCATTCATGCAGAGAAGAGAGCAGCTCAGGGTAGCCCAATGGCACAGAATCACAGAATCACTGAGGTTGGAAAAGACCTCTGAGACCACTGAGTCCAACCATAACCTGACACTGCCAGGTCCACCACTGCCCATCACACCTAAAGTGCTGTTCCCAGGGTTCTACACACGACCTTCAGCTCAGTCCCAGGCTTGCAAGGCTGCCCCGAGCAGAACCAAACCTGCAGAGAAGGTGAGGAAGTTACGACTCGACTTCCCCAGCGACACCTACCACGTTCTCCAAGGGTGCAGCACCGAATACTTTAAAGACAGGGTTGGGTTTGGAGGGTGAGATGCACAGCACGATGGCCTGCTGCCCCACTCGGGTGGTGTACTCATCCAGCGTGGCTCGGAGCTTCCTGGAACAGGGGACAAACCAGGGACAGAGCATCAGCTGGCAGCCCTGGAGAAACACAGCCCCTCTCACTGCAAACCCCGCTCCTGGCGCTGCCCATGCACAGGGCAGGTGAGAAATGGAGATGGCCATGTATCCAGGTTATCCCCAGAGGCTCAGGGGACAATTATCCCCCTTCCTCTCCTTTTTTCCATGGAGGGAAACAGAGAAATCAGCGGAGCAGCACAAGACGTGGAGCTGGTTGGATCACTGGAATGGTTCAGCAAAAGAAAGCTGCAAACACAGGTTATTTCACAGCCAGATCACAACAGGGCAGTTCTCCAGTGCCAAAGTCCCGCTCAGACCAGTATTCAAACTACGGGACAGGCAAGACCCAGAAATATTGCAACAGCTCAGCCCAGGAAACCCAGGGGTCCACACGGCTCAGCAAGTCCCTTTGGAATGGTCCCGCTGTGGGATGGAAATATTCCCTCAGGTACTCTGAAGCAGTGCAAGGGGAGGTGGCAGAAACATTGGCAGAGAGTCCTAAAGCCAGAGGGGAGCAGCATTTCCCTCAGAAAACCTGAGCACTCCACAAGGGGACAGCTCAGTCCCTGTCCTGGTCATTCCAGTCCCTGCCAAAAGGCACCACCACCATCCTCAGCTAATCAGAGATCCCAGAACAAGGAGTTTTCACTTCCCACTTGATTCCCAGCGGGGAGAAAATCAAGGACCAACATGTTAAACTGAGCAGAGCGCAAAAAAGTGATGCATTTTGTCAGTATCTCACATGTGGTAAAATGGTTTCATGAAGGGAGGAGGAACAATTCCTTTATGGATGAGTTTCTTTTAAAATACACTGTTCATATTTCAAGGGAGAACAGAATGTGCTCTTCAGAAACGTGGCTGAATCAGCGGAGTTGGGGGAAGGAGAGAAAAACAGAATGGGGCTCTGAAAGGAAGGGATTTCACTCCCCAGGAATATTATGTAACCTAATCCTGCCCAATTAAATCCAAAACAGTATCTAAAAAAAATTGCTTTGTTTCAAAACCCAGAAAATGGTACCAGCCCGTATTTACAACCCTTTCCCGGGGATGGAAGTGCAGGTGGTGCCTCCAGGCAGGAAAGCCTGTGGAGTCCCTTCTGCTCTGGTGCTCCTCGGAGGCCACCAGGTGGGCAAACAGGCTCAGAGCACCTGGAATGCAGCACCTGAAGGGCTCCAGCTTTGGTGGCTCCACAGCAAGTTTCCAAAGCCAAAAGAGAGTGTTGGAGCTCTGTCAGGCATCTCCCTCTGATTATTCCTGCCCAAAACTGTGCTCTGCAGGCTGAGTGAGTCTTCAGCATGGGCTTTGTCTGCTGGAAAAGGGAATTTGGATGAACACACACTGCATTTATTCCCAGAATTGTTTCATCAGGCAAAAAGGATTTTTTCCATGAGGTAGTTAAGACCTCTGTGCCCCTGTAGAGCTGGGATATGGATGGAGCTCCAGATTCTCAGGCCAGAGAATGTAGAAGTACTGTTAAAGTTCTGATCTCTGCTCTATGTGAGCAGGGACAGCACCCAGGGAAGGGCTGGAGCTGTGCCAGGGCAGGGTCAGGTTGGGTATCAGCAAAAGATCCTTCCCCCAGAGGGTGGTTGGGCACTGAACAGGCTCCCCAGGGCCGTGGGCACGGCCCCAAGGCTGCCAGAGCTCCAGGAGGGTTTGGACAACGGGACAGGGGCAAGGTGGGATTGTTGGGGTGTCCTGGGCAGGGCCAGGGGTTGAACTGGATGATGCCTGTGTGTCCCTTCCAGCTCAGGACATTCCACTACGAACACCTTGCCAGGCCACGTTACTGTGACACACTGAACTGGTGCTCAGAGTTAAAACAGAGCAGTGGATTCATCAGAAGGGTCATCCTGGTGATCATAAAACCACCCTAAAGATGAGCAGAGCTGGAATTTAAAACATTCCTGCTCACTAGAACACAACTCGGGTTCCAGGAAGATACCGCCAAAAAAAACCCCAAACTGGGCAGCACTTGGTCTGACCAACATGGGGATGGATCAAGGATGCAGCCAGAGGGATCCTCACCTGGGCAAAGGTGTGTGAGGGCAGGGGGATCCTCACCTGGGCAAGGGTGTGTGAGGGCAGGGGGATCCTCACCTGGGCAAAGGTGTGTGAGGGCAGGGGGATCCTCACCTGAGCAAACGTGTCTGCTGCCTCTTCCGGATGGACGGGTTGGACTCAAAGACGTGCGGCCGCTTCCGTTTCTTCCCCGTGGCCACCGCAGCGGCCGCCGCCATCCCCACAGGGCCTGGAAATCCGACCACAACGGGGCAATCAGCTCAGGAAGGACCTTGCCGTTGTGTCCCCCCACCCAGCGATGGGTCCCAAGGGTCTCCAAGCGACACAAACTCCTTCCTGAGGTCCCCTCTCCAGCACCCCAGAGCTCCTGGATGTATCCTACAACAGCCCCACCGAAGACCACCCGGGCTGGAAAAACTTGTGTGCTGGAAGGGAAGGGGGAAAGGTAAAATCCCGCTGGATCCAGGCACCCCTGGAGGAGCCCTTTGGGCAGCAGGACGTCCCCCCTGCCATCCCCCTGCCCACACCAGCCGTGGGGCCTCACCTGCCGCGGCCAGGTGAGCCGTCACCTCGTCGGCCGCCGTGGAGTTGAGGATGTCGGAGTCGTCGTAGGACGTGTCCTCGGGGGACGAGGGCGAGTCCTCGTCGGCGCTCAGCATGCCGTGCTCCGTGTAGGTGGCCACGTGCACCTGCTGCACCTGCTGGGCCACGGCGTGCGCCTCGATGGTCGCCATGTGCTCCGCCTGCGTCACGCCGTGCTCTTCCATCAAGGGGTGCTGGCACGGGGCAAAAGGCAAAGGGATGGGTTACCGGCACTGGGGTGGGCAGGCTGCGACCTGAGGGACAGCCCACTGTGACAGGGGGAATCCAGGAGATGGGAATAACGACTCCAACAGGAGCCAGAAGAGGAATTTGAAGTTAAAGAGCTTGGGCTTCCAGAGTGACACAGCACAGCCTCCACAGGCCACCAGCTCTGCTGGAGGATAGGATCCTCCTGCTAGGATCTCACAGCCCCTGGCCAGCCATGGTAAAGGGTCTCAGCACAGCTGGAACTTGGTTTTGTCTCTGCGAGTTCCAGCTTTCAGGCAAGATGCCCAAGGGTGACACACAATTACCTCCAACCTCAACAGCTCAGGACACAATTGAGGATGGCAGGACACAATCCCAGGATCCCTGAGGCTGGAAAAGCCCTGCCAGCCCACGGAGCCCACCCTGTGCCCGATGCCCACCTTGTCCCCCAGCCCAGAGCACTCAGTGCCACGGCCACTCCTGCCTTGGGCACCTCCAGGCCTGGCCACTCCAACCCTCCCTGGGCAGCCCCTGCCAAGGCCTGACCACCCTTTCCAGGAGGGAATTCCTCCCCATGTCCCCCCTGCCCCTGCCCTGTCCCACCTGAGCCCGTTCCCTCTGCTCCTGTCCCTGTTCCCTGGGAGCAGAGCCCGACCCCCCCGGCTCCCCCCTCCTGGCAGGGACTTGCAGAGCCACAAGGTGCCCCCTGAGCCTCCTTTTCTCCAGGCTCAGCCCCCCCAGCTCCCTCAGCCGCTCCTGCTGCTCCAGCCCCTTCCCAGCTCCCTTCCCTTCCCTGCACACGCTCCAGCCCCTCGGGGTCTCTCCTGTCTGGAACTGTCCCCAGGATTCCAGGCACAGCATTTTACTCGCAGCAAGTTGAGTTCTGGAGACACTTGTGTTGCATCAGTTGTTTGCAGTGCACAAACAGGCACAAATATGACATAAAGCAGGTTCATTTAACGCATCCCCAGGCAAAGCAGTGAGCACAGGAGCAGCTCAGACAGGCAGCAGGGCCCTGGACAGGGCCATGAACACAGACCTGTGCAGAGGGAACAGGGCGGGAGGCACACGGGTATCTCCAGTCTGTGTCTCCCACACCTTTGTGGCAAAGGAACAGCACAGCCTTAAGATATTTTCAAACAGGAGAATTAGGACATCAACCCTCAAAAACAGATTGCCCAAAAGCCTCAGGACAGAGGAGAAAGAAGGAGATGACCAGTTGTAGGGAACAATACAATGTCACCCCAAAAGAATCTGACCTTGCAAGTACAGTCACTGAATTAAGGCTCTGGATTGGCACCAGACCCTGGAATGCCATGGAGGGGTCAACAAGACAGTGGGATGCAGGGAAGAGCAAATTTTGATGAAAGGAGGTTGGAGCCAGTTTGGGGTCGGGCTCTACTCCAAAGAAACAAGCCCTAGGACAAGAGGGAACAGCCTCAAGCTGTCGCAGGGAAGGTTTACCTTGGATACTGGGGAAAATTCCACTATGGAAAAGGCTGTCCAGCCCTGGCCTGAGTCGCCACCCCCGGAGGGATTTCAAAGCCCTGTGGATGTGGCACTTGAGGACATGGTCAGCGGTGGCCTTGGCAGTGCTGGGGATGGCTGGAATCTTCTATCCAGGCACACGCCGGAGGAAGTCCAGCCCGAGGGACAGCAGGAGAGCTGCTGTGAGACTGTCCCCAGCCCGCTGAGGTCCTGGCTCCAGCCAAGCCAGCCTCAAACTCCCAACCCGCCCCGAAAGGCTGCTGGAGATCCAGGTTGCTGTTGTCCAACCCTGTTCACGGCTCAGATTGCAATGTTAGAACCACCCCAGAACAGCAGGAATTCAAACAGCCCCAGTGAGGAAGGGACCGAGGTGCTTTGAAGCAAACTGAAAATTCCGGGTCGACAAACCCATCAGCCCTAATCCCCTTCCAAGGGACTTATTTTGCCATCACCAAATAAAAAAACCCAGCGGAAAAATAGTTCAAGCAAATCCCTCCTGGACCAGCTCAGTCCCAGGATTCCCCAAGCCACTGTGCCTTTCCTGAAGGGGTGCGTTGTGCCTTCCTCATCAGAGCAATACAAATTTAAATATTTCTATTAGAAGTCATTATTTATCCGTGGAAACACGCTCAGCTCATCAGCGGACAACACTGCAAGGCAATGGATGATTCCGACACCGCTTTCACTGGAAGGAAACCTTCCAACTGAGAGTCAGTACCACTGGAACCTTGAGTAGTCATTCCTATATTCAAATTACTCCCAGAGGATTCCCAACATAAGTCAGGTCTTGTGGGCAAACACCTTGACTGGCAGCTCCTGCAGGCGCCCCCCCACCTGTGGGTGCTGTTGTTTTCCCATCCAAAGGGTCCACACCTGGATTTGAACAGGAATCCAGGCACAGGGGAGGAGAGGAAGGTTGCTCCTGATGAACTTTAGAGATGAGCACTCATCATTCCAGAAAAGGAATGTTTATTCCTGGCTTTGCCCAGAAAGAGTTCCAGGCGCAAGGAAAGCCCAGGGATGAGACGGTGCCTGCAAAGACATTTCCTGGTAGTCAGAGCTCAGTCCAGAAGCCCTGGATGGCAGCCAGAAGTATTTTTAAAGTCATTTCAAGTGCTTAAAAAAACCCCAGGAGGATAAAGTGCCTCTCATCGCAGGGTGCAGTTGCTTCACAACTGTGCCAGAGGTCCCTCTGCTGTCCCGTCAGCTGCGAGCAGGGGCTGCTGCCACCGCTGCTGGAAGGGCTCCAGAGGCAGGGGGGGCTGGAAGGGCACTGCTGCACCCCCCAAGCCAGCAGCAGACAGCAGGAGGGGAACGCAAACCCCACCAAACCCCACCAACTGCCCTGGCAACCCACACGGGCCGAAACAAAGGGCTCGCGTGCTCAGTGGGAGCCACAAAAACCACGCGGGTCACGCCAGCACAGACACTGCTCCTCCACCTCTCATCTACTGGGTGCCCCACGCTGGGCCCAAAATAAGAAGTCCACATTTAAAGTGATGAGGAACAGCGGCAGGACTGGAACAATTCCCTTACGCAGACAGGCCTGGAATTATTCGTAACCTTATCCCACTGAGGCAGTTCTGGCTCAGGTGCTGCAGAGGACACAGACTGAGCTTGGAGATGACCACCTATTTGCTGGAATGTTAAATTACGATAATAAATCCTAATAAACCATTTTTACTAACCCACCCAACACCTAATTCATCTGAACTCCTGTTCAGACTAGCAGTAAATAAAAGAATTGCTGGGTCTTGCTCCTTTGGCAACTTAAATCACTTTATAGGAAGCAGGGGCGCAGGTTTTCGGTGGAAGTGGGCAGCTTTAGACCAGACTTAAGGAAGGAGTCGCTGGCTGGGAGGGTGGGCAGGCCCTGGCACAGGTTGGGCAGAGAAGCTGTGGCTGCCCCTGGATCCCTGGAAGTGTCCCAGGCCAGGGTGGATGTTGGAGCAACCTGGGCTGTGGGAGGTGTCCCTGCCCATGGCAGGGGGTGGGAACGGGTGGCCTTTAAACCCCCTTCTAACCCAAACCATTCCATGATTCCACGATGAATCCTCATGGGAATAGCCAAAAGGCTTCTCAGCATCCAAAACACCGGATCCAAAGTCCTCTTGTTCAGAGTTCACAGCCAAGCCTCCCTTGTGCCTGGGCATTTCGGAGCTCAGCCCATGAGCAAAGCTCTCTCCAGGAGCACACTGGGGACTGTCCCCGTGCTCGGCTGAGGCTGGTCAGGTCATCCATCCTCTCCTCTTCCCAAGGAGGAGACCCAGGAGAGAGGCTGCATGGCATGACTCACCTGCCACCCACCCTCCAAAGAACTGGCTTTGAACCACTGGAAAGGTGGAATCACGGAATAGTTCCAGTTAGAAAAGACCTTTAAGATCATCAAACCCAACCATTCCCCAACCTTTAAGATCACTGAGTTCCCATGATCTAACCAGTGCAAAGAACTGGCTTTGAATCACTGAAAGGATGGAATCATGGAATCATTTGGGTTGGAAAAGCCCTCTAAAATCATGGAGTCTCAATCCTTTCAGATCAAGTTCCAACCATCCAATCAGTCCAGTGCCTGACCACCCTTTCCAGGAGGGAATTCCTCCCCATGTCCCTCCTGCCCCTGCCCTGGCACAGCTGGAGATGCAGCTCTTCCCACGACATCCACCCGTCATGTTGGACTGATGTCCCTCCCTGGATAAATATCATTTGTTAATTCGTATTTAGTTGAAATTCGACACCATTCCTGAATAAAGCTGGGCCTAGAGGGAACCACCCCTGTGGGTGTGAGGAGCAAACACTGCTATTCACCGGCACAAAACGCATTAATACCTCAGTCATTACCACAGCCCATTTAAAATGCACATTTTCCATATCTGTGGACAACTCCTCCCTTGCTCACGGAGAGGATTTTAGGGCTACTGCTCAACCTGACACAAAATGCCTTTTTTGTCTTGTGACACATCTGCCCTCGTGGAAAGAGCACAAGGTTTTGGACAGGACTGACTCTGCAGGAGTGGAGACATCAGCCCAGAGGGGAGACAAGACACCCCTTGCTCCTCTCCTGCCAAGGCTGAGGGAACACCACACGTCACACGTGGGCAGAGCTGTGGTGACTCAGGAGGAACCAGCTCTCGTTCCACAGCGTCCTCCTGCGGCACGGAATTGGGATAATGATCCTGCTAATGAGGAGGGGAAAACAATAAACCCCTGCGCTCCCGGTCTCAGCGTGCAAAGGCCTCAAATCAAAGTGTCCCCAGAACACAAACCCCAAGTCCCCTCTGTTTATCAGGATCTCACATCAAAGAGCAAACACGCCCCGCCGCAGGGGACACCTCACTGGAAGGACACGTGGGATTTCACAGGCATTTATTAGACAGCAAACCTCCTGTTTGCTGCTGAAAGCCACCACTTGGTGCTGGGACAGGACCTCATCTCGTGATGTGTGAGGGGACCTGGCAGCTTAAATTCCCATATTTAGCACCAAACACCAGCAGGAAACTACAGGGTGAACACAAGGATGGGGTGGGTTCCTGAGTCTTCTTGAAGACTCTCCTCAAGCTCTGGCACCAGGAAATAACACCACAGGGGAACCAACCCTACCCATGGAGACACCAGGGAACGAGGACACACTGAGCACCTGGAAAACCACGGGAAGAGCAACCACCACATCCAGACCAGGCCAGCTGAGTGTAATCCAGAACTGGAAGTCAAACCACATGGTAAAATTGCAAAGCACGGGATGGAATGCTCACGTAACATTCCTGCAGGTCCCACACCAAGCAGAGGTGACTCTCCCAGCACCCACCAGTAACACCCGGGCCAGAACTTCCTTCCCTAAAGTTTTTTTGCAGGATGTGTAGCTGGACAGGAGTTTAGGAAACACATGAGAAATGCCATTCTCCAAGGTAATACTCTGTCACTGCAAAGAACCACCCAGAAATCCCAAATCCAAGCTCTTTTCCCTTGACCTGCAGAGCCCAGGAGTCGTTCCCGTGGAACGACTAACCCTAGGGTGAGTGTTCAATGGAGCTGTTCTAATTAGCAGGCAGAGTGGTCTTTGAAGAACTCCTAACCCAATAAACGCCACTGCTCCTTGCTGCTGGCTCACGGCATTCCTGGCACGGCAGGAAGGCACAGCCCTCGCTCCAACTGGATTCCCGCGGGAAGGACGGAGCGCGGCCGGCTGCACTGAGGTGTAAATGGTCCCTGTTCCAACTCTCCTTCATTGAGAGAGAGGATCGGGGGTTATGCTGGACCAGGAAAATGGGGTGGAAGGGGGTTATATGGAGGGGCTGGAGCAAGGGGGAGGTGATGGGACACAGTGGCCTCATCCTGACGGGACTCAGGTGTGGAGAGCCACGATAATCCCGGTGTCCAGCATGGATGAGGTGTGTCACACCTCAGGGAGATCACAGCATATCCTGAACTGGGAAGGGCCCACAGGGATCATCCACTCCAGCTCCTGGCGCTGCCCAGGACACCCCAACAATCCCCCCCTGTCCCTGAGGGTGTTGTCCAAACCCTCTTGGAGCTCTGGCAGCCTTGGGGCCGTGCCCACTGCCCTGGGGAGCCTGGGCAGTGCCCACCACCCTCTGGGGAAGGACCTTTCCCTGAGATCCCACCTGACCCTGCCCTGGCACAGCTCCAGCCCTTCCCTGGGTGCTGTCCCTGGTCCCACAGAGCAGAGATCAGAGCCTGCCCCTTCTAAGAACCTGCAGCTCCTGGTGAGTCTCCCCTCAGCCTCCTCTTCTCCATCTGAACAATCCAAGCGCCCTCAGCCTCTCCTTGAACCCTTCACCACCTCCACGTCCCTCCTTTGGGCACTCTCTAACAGCTTTAGGTCTCTTCCATATCAAAGAGCCCCCAAACCCCCCAGGATGCATCACCACCAGGCGCTAATTCAACGCGTTAGCAGATCACAAACCACAGCGCAGCTCAACCACCAACCCTGCACCCAGCAGCAGCCTGGCCACCCCTTCCCGGTGTCGTGTCCCTGGCGAGACGCTCCCTCCAGCACGGTCCTAAACCCAGAATGAACCACCCCAGTGTGAGTGGTGCTGGTTTGAGACAGGCTGGTGCCACCCCAGGGGGCTGAGGTGCCACCCTGCGTGTGCAGAAGGTGCCAGCTAATGGACTCTGCAAAACGAGCTGCCCCAGCCCACAGAAATAAAACAAAAATCTCTGTCCTGCTGCAGTTTTGTCCTTTCAACTCGTTGTCCCTCTGACACAGTTGAGAAGTGCCCCAGGACATGCCCCCCTGGTGCACCATCAGCAATCCAAGGCTCAGGAACCCCTCGTTTGTTAAAAACAAACCCAAACACCCCAACATGGCCCAGATCCTCAGAGCAATAACTGCTCCCATCAGCTAATATATCATATATAAATACATACCCTTTATATACACTATATAGAGAGTCTAGAATATATCTGGATATATTCTATATACTATATTACATAGATCTATCTATCTATATATACAGCACATAGAGGATGCTGAAGTCTCTGTCCTGTGAGCAAACAAAACTACTAGAAGCCCAGGTGGTTTTGCCTAAGAAAAAGAATTATAACAATTAAATCATCTAAACAAAATACACACTATCTGACAACGTTTGTTTTCAGGGGTTTTCCAAGTTCTCTGAGCTCCTGCAAGGCACAGCCACGCGTTTGATCCGCTGAAAACGGGCCGGGAATTTTCATCTGCTGCTGCATTTTGGACTTCAGGTGTCTGTCACATTTCTCCACCACCTCCATCCACGCCTGATCATCAGGGCTGGGGTGTTCCAGCCATCCCAGGGAACTCCTGCAGCGAGAGACCCACGCTACAGATTTGGCTGCAAATCACTGGGAATCTCAAGGCACTAAAATAATAAGCCTGAACATAACCCAACGTGCAACCCAAAGAGCTTTGAATCCACCAGGTCCTTTGAGGGAGCAGCACTGCTTGAAGTCCCTTCTCCTTCAGAAGGGAAATCGGGAGTTAAAGGGTTTTCCCTGGGCCCAGAAGCAGCAGGAGACTCTGATGGCTGACACCAAAAATACACTTCTTCATTTCCACAGCACTTCCCCACGTAAACAAAACATGGAGCCCCTGCTCTCCCAAGTATTTTTGACACAGACCATGGGGAAGTTTTCCAAGCCTCCAAGTCGTCCCTGATTACTTTAATTAGATGGTTATGTAATGAACAGTGGGAGGGACTGGGTTCCTTCTGGACTGGATTTCTCGGTCACGCTGGCTACAAGCAAACAGGGCGTGCAGGTGAAAACACACTTTCACACGGTGCTTTCCTCATGAATTTGAAGCCAGGAGAATTTGGGAGAGGATTGGGAAAGCTGAGTTTCCCTCTGAGCCGCTGTCAGACTGTGGGATCTGGGCAATTTATTACTTACAGGCAACACAAATGGGTGAAACAATTACCACATCTGCCTTACACCCAAGAAAAATGACCCAGCCTGAGGAAACAACCTTCAGCACAGACCCAGGCCCCGCAATTCACCAAAGGCACTTGGAGAAGGGATGGAGAACAGGAAGAAAAGGAGACACTGGGCTCTCCATCCTACAGAGCCAACGCTCACATGGAGCACACCTCCCATCCTAAGGGTCTCCGTACAGCGACATCTTCCTTCCAGGAGGGAAAACCCAACAACATGGCATTCCACTGGCATCCAAATGCCAGCGTCCATCAGGATGTCCATCCCTGTCCTCTGAGATCCACCAGATTCAGCCTCCACCTCCCTGGTTTCTGCCTGGCCACAGAAGCAACTCCTGCTCGGAGACTTGTCCGCAGCAAACCCAGGGCAGGCTCGGGGTCCTGCCCACCAAACTGAGCACAGCCTGCGGTCTCCAAAACAAAGCCTGGGTGGCTTGGCCACCCTCTCCCAGCTGGAAGCCCAGCTATTCCCAGAAGGAGAAGGGGCTGGGGGGGTTCCCAACAGCTGGTGCCATTGCACAGGGATGTGAAGGACTCCAGCCAGCATTCCCAGTGGGATTGTCCAGCTGGCAGCTGCTTCAGCCCCACCAGTTTTGGGGGAAAAGCAAAACCAGCAGAACTGGGCGAGAAGAGAAGAGACCCGGATTCTCCCCAAAGCTGGACAGTCCAGGTTTAGCCTGGACAGGAGAGGCCCCTCCAGCCCCAGCACAAATCCTGCAGACCCTAATTCCCTTCTCCACACTCCACTGCAGCTTTCGGGGGACAGTGGTGGGAGTTCCCAGTGGAAGCTGCAGTTTCAGGTGGCAATAAAGGAAAGGCAGATACAAAGGGGCTGTTCAAAGCTTTATGGCTTCAGTCCTTGAAAACCAGAGGGGCTTTGCCAGGATTTATTTACCTGGTTGGGATTCCCAGGCGAAAGGAGCCGATGGAGAAATTCACAAAGTGAAACAGAAGTTCACCCACTAAATTAAGGAATAAACAGATCTTCCTACTACAGCAACTACTAAACAACATAAATAAACTCCCCACTGTGCAGCGTAAGTTGTTTTAAAAGACAAAAAGTGTTTTAAAATGATTTTATTACTTAACTTAAGCACTGTTCTATCAGGAACATAAACCATCTTCACTGTATTTTTTTCCCATGGAGCTACTTCAGGAGCAGCCTAAGAAAGATAAAAGTCCAAGGCTGAATTTCACTCCCTGCACTGAAAACCATCAACAAAAACTGGTTCCTACTGACAGCACAAAATGTCCTTACGTAGGAAAGCCTGGATTACATTTTCCCAGTAAAAGGGATCCGGGGGAACAGCACAGTCACTGTGCTCTGCTGCCTTCCTGGAGGGTCGTTTTCCAGCCCAGAGGAGGGAAATGGATTAAAAAAAACAATCCCCAAAGCCTTCAAGAGACAGAAGGTGCCTGGAAACCTCCCTCTGCTGGAAAAGGACGAGCAGTAATGGGAACATTCCCGGAGTTTGGACATGCACATGGCAAGGACTGCATGTGATGTGGCCTCCAAACACTAAGGGTGGTCCCACTCCTGCCAGTCCGGGCTCCTGCAGCCGCCTGGGATTCCCTGGTTTCCCTTCCCAGGCTGGAATCCTCCAGGCCTGAGCTTGCCAGAAGTGGAACTGCCCCGCTCAAGTCTGACAGAAGATGATTCAGGCCCGGGGAAGTTATGAAACCCCAACAGGTGGGGGATTCCTCACACCAAAGGAATCCTGCTGGCTGCAGGAATGGGCATCGTGTCCAGGGAAGCCAATTAATTCCCAGGGAAAAAACCCAGCGTGGCCAGCCTCACATGGAATCACGGAATAAAGCTGGAAAAGCCCTCCAGGATCGTGGAGTTCAACTGTCAGCTCAGCACCACAACATGTCCTCAAGTGCCACATGCACAGGCTTCCTGAATACTTCCAGGGATGATTCCACCACTTCCCTGGGCCCTCTCCGTAGCTCAGTCCTCTAGGAACCAGTTTTCCCACACATTTTCCTGACGGAGACACAGAGAAGTGGAAATTCTGCCTGACACAACCCACAGCAAGGACTCTTTCGGAGCTGTTTTGTTTCCAGGGTGGCTTCATTTCCATCTGGGATTGGGATATTTGTTGTTCTGGCACATCCACAACTCAGCCTGGCTCAGGATAATTTAACATTCCACCTCTGGAATATCAATGTCCACCAGGCCACACGCTTCCTAAATCCTAAAAACCTCCCAGAGCTGCACAAAACCTGCACTGGATGAGGAAAAGCGCTCCCAGCCCGCTGGATTTATGGCCTGGCACAAGAAGTTGTCATAGAACAGATGGGAGGCTGCTCAAAAACAACTGGGATACCATAAAATCCCGTAAAACTCAGCTCTGGAAAACAGCAAAACGACACAGGAATTCCAGGAGGAAATGAGAGGATTTAATTAAACACCGCACTGGAACACTCTGGAGAATCCTGGAATGGTTTGGGTGGGAAGGGACCTTGAAGATCATCCAGTTCCAACCCCCCAGGGCAGGGACACCTCCCACTAGCCCAGGTTGCTCCAACCCGGCCTTGGACACTCCCAGGGATGGATGGGGAAGATTAAAACGCTGGAAAACACTGATACGATCCCGAGCTTCCCAAAGGTACCATCCACACATTCTCCATGGAAAAAAACGGTTGCTCCCAGTTTTATCAGCTCCATGGAAGTTCAGATTAAGAATATGAACAACTCTCACGTCCATTCCCCCACAATTAGGGAATTAAAAGTTCTCTGGAAGAGGTTTAAGGAGCAACTGTGATGTGGCTGAGGCAGAGCAGGAGGCAAAGCCTGAGCTCACACTGGGAATCCTCTCAGGACACGGGAAGAGGGTTTAAAACCGAGCCCACACAGCAGCAAAGCTCAGAGACAAAACCACCACAGCCCTTCCTAAGGCAAAGATCCCAAGTTTGGGAAGTAACAAGCACGGTTCCAGTGCAGGAAGAAAGAATAATAAAAACACAAAGCAGAGATCCACGCCTTGAAGAGAGAAAACACCTCCCCACGCTGTGAAAACCCTCTGTGGCTGCAGGAAAGCCAAGACTCAGGAACCCAAAGGCAGGAAGAGTCTGGAGCCCAATTATTTCTGCCCTTTAATTATTATTATTCACCCTGAAAGGGCCTGAGCAGCCCAGGCAGAGCCAGGCCTGTCCTGAGCCACGTTCTGTACCCATTTGGGGTATGTGAATGCATAACCAATGCACCCCTTCTGTACCCCATTTTTGGGGTATGTTATACCCAATTATAGCCCTTTTTATATGCAATCCATGCCCCTTTCTGGGGTGCATGAGAGGGGGGTGAGTGATTAGCACAGCCCAACTCGCTCCCAAACTCCTGTACAAAGGGAGGGAAAACAAAAGGGAAAATAAAAAGGGGGGGGGAAGAGGTGAAGAGGGAAAAAAGGGGAAAAAACTGGGAGTGAATGGGAAAAAAGGGGGTACAAAGGGGAAAAAGGGGATGAAGAAAAAAGGGGGAATGAAGGGGGAAAAGGGGAGAATGAGGAGGGGATACAGGGGGATCTGCAATAAATGATGTCTGTTCCAATCTGATTGATTCTGTGATCCTGGGGGGGAAAGGGGGGATGAAGAGGAAAAACGGGAGATGAAAGGGAAAACAGGGGATGAAGGGGCAAGAAAAGGGGGATAAGGGAAAAAAAGGAGGGGAAGGGGGGGGAAGGAGGATGAAGGGGGGAAAAAGGGGGGANAAGGGAAAAAAAGGAGGGGAAGGGGGGGGAAGGAGGATGAAGGGGGGAAAAAGGGGGGATAATGGGGCTAAAAAGAGGGGGACTAAGGGGCAAAAAAAAGGAGGATGAAGAGGGGAAAACAACAGATAAAAGGGAAAAAAGAGGATGACAAGGAGGCTAAAAGAGGATGAAGGGGAAAAAAGGGGGATGA
>VWZF01001091.1:0-98503 GCA_013396755.1 Sclerurus mexicanus
GCCATCTCGCCTGAGAGAGAGAGTGAGCCCAGCTGGCTGGGCGCGACATCACCACTCGCCATCCATAAATATAACTGCATCCTCTGAGAGAGAGAGGGCAGCGGCTGAGGCGTGACATCGCCACCTGCTGTCCCTAGATATAATTGCAGTACCCTTTTTTGGAGGTAGCCAAAAGACCTCTGAACTGTTTGCCTTGTCGTTTGAGGGGGGTTTATTACAAGCTGTTGGTGTTTGGTTGTTTCTGGATATAGATATATATGTATTGTGGTTAAGAACTGTTATCCTTTTCATATATATATATATATNTCTAAATTTAAAAGGAGAGGGATTATTTCTTGGCCAACATAGATATCTTAGTTCTCCCCTTGAACTAAGACAAATACACAAATATTTTGCTTTTAACTTGATGATACAACTGTCTAGAAATGGAAGCTCTTCATTCTTTATCAAATCAGATGCATTAGCAGTAGAACTTGGGGGGCCTCATCATCCCAGACCCTGAACAGCTACTTGTTTCAGGTTATTTTTATCTCAGACTACAGTTCTAGGGAACCCAAAGGGCATGCTAGAAACATCACATTATCATGTGAGCCCTTCTGATCACCCCTGTCCACAAGTGCCAGCATTAATGGTGCAACTGAGAATATACTGCCTTGCTACTCACTTAGAATGCGTAAGGTTAACAAGTGAGAAAAACAAATACAAATCCCTTGTTTTATAGATAAACAATGATGCCAAGTATTTCTCAACTCAGAGTTCCCTTAACATTTCTCACATCTCAGTCCACTGCCAGACCATTCTGCGGAGAAGCAAACATAGGCTGGGAAGAGCCTAGATTAATTTAAAATGTGGTTTTAACTATTTGGAACAAAAATGGTATCAAGCCAGAAGTGAAGGAAGTAAAAGACACCTCACTCCTTGGGTGAGATTCCGTGTATCAGATCACGTCACCTGGCTGCAGTTTAACATGCACCACTCATCCCTGTCAGCCCCACAGTCTGGGATAGAGAAACACAGACCTAATGAACTCTGCTTCCTTAGTGACTTCCTTCCAGCACCACTTGCCTCTTGCTTAGATAGGATTCTCCATTCACCCTTGAATTTCACAACAAATCAATCACACAGCATACTTCTCTCTGTTGTTAACCTAACCAACAGACTGGTTAGGCATAAAAAGAGATATAAAATACACATGAAACCCTGGAACGGCTAAAAAACTCACTGGTAGTTACAGATGTGAGAATGCAAGGTGTTTTCAAAGAAGGATACAAAAACAAATCCCAAAGATGTTTAAACACATTGCTGAAGAGAAAAAATAATAATTAAGCATGTTCATGTTCCCAGACCTCCATGTATTATTTAACAGAAGAGACTGAATGTCTCTTGCTAAGCCACCATCATATTCAGACAAGTTCAAGCACTGTTCACAAGAAAACACACAGCAGGAAAAGAAGCAAGTTGCATTTAATTACAACAAAAGGGTTTCAGCCAGTAACAAGCCAGCTTACCCCAAACATTATCCCTTACTAAAAGACAGACTTTGTGACACCACATTAAGTTGTATCATCCCTTTCATAAAGCAGAACAACCAAACTCCTTGTCCATGGTTTCTTTGAAATCTTCTATCACCCTAGCAATATACTCTATCTTACTGTGGTGGTATAGAAAGTAAAAAAAAACCCAACTCTCCCACTTCTTGCATATAAGGAAAAATAAATATGAACAAGGATAAGAGTATCATGAGAGAAGAGAAACAGATCTCCACCTCAGTATATCATTTACCTCCAATGAAAGGTGATCCATGAGAAAAACAAACACAAAACTTCACAAACAAACAAAACACATCAAAACAAACAGCGGGACAGACATTAAGGTATTACAATTTGAATGCCAGCTGTTTACAAGCAGGGAATGTGCATAGCAATGTTCACTGTTTTGCTTGTATGGCTTATGCAAAAGAGACAGGAAAAAACGGCATTAAGAGACCTTAAAAATTTAATTTTAATCTAACAAGTATAGTAATACTGATGCCAAATGAGACAGACTTCACTCGCCTTGGAGCAACTCCCCATGTGTCCCACTCTTTTGGCTCTATTCTAAAGGGCAAGATTAAAAGTGAACACAGACCTCATGCGTGGAAGGAGACCAACCTCATTCCTTCCTGAGGACAAGCATCCAACTTTGCAGGCCCAAGAGAAGATATTACTTTTAACAGCAAAACACCAACAAGGAATCTTTCCTGTTCTCATGAATACATGTATAAGATGATTATTTTACGGAGAAAGAAGCTCGCACAATTTTTCAGTCTCCTCTCTTTTCTGCCCCACATGGCACAGGCTACTCATTTTGCATATGGGACTTCCAGTTGCTATCAAGTCCTCTAAGATATACCTGGAACCATGCTCCATTTGATCTGGGAAGCCACAGGAAAGATGCCTTTCACCTGAATATGTTAGGCACTGAATGCTGTGATCCACTGAGGACACCAAAACATTAAAGTGCATTTCTTTTTTTTTTTTCCTTTTTTTTTTTAATAAAACCTGAATGCTTTAATGGTCACTCATCCCATACTGCAAACTGGACCAATAGAAAACATGCTATTTTTAATGCTCAACTACAAACAACTTTACTTCTGAAACTACATTAACACAAATAGCAATGCAAGTTATGATAGAGGAAACAGATTTCCACAGAACATTCAAGTTGATGGAGGAGAAATGAAAGACTGGGAGAGACCTTTTCCAGTTAAAATGCTAAGTAGCACAGAGCAGTTTAACAATATCCAGCATTTCTGTGGCAAGTAGCAACATATGGCACGTAGACTTCTGCACTGGAGCTGTTGGGAAGCAATTTCTGGGGGAAGAGCACTGAGGCTGAAAGAGTATTAGCAGTGCCCCTAAAATGCAGGTCAGTTTACCACCTCCCAGAGAGGAGGCTAGTACTGTTCCAAACCCTATGCTGAAAGAGCTGCCAAAGAGCAGCTGTCTTTAAGTTCCCAGGTCAGACCTATCAGAAACCTGATTTGAATACCTGAAATACTCATTACCTCAAGCATGAACAAAATGGAGGTAGACAGGACAAAAATTAATCATTGTTGATGAAAAAACCTGAAGGGCATCTGACACATTTTCCTTTGTATGATAAGGAGTGTTTGCCTCGAAATTAATAATGGGGAAAATCCAGTTTGTATTGAAAGATGTGAAATGCCCAGAGTAACATAACCTGTTCAAGGACAAGGACACTGCACAAATCATCTTGCATAAAGGATGGATATAGATAAAATCTGTAAAGACAGAACAAAGAATTTGTATCATAAAGTGTAAAATAGCTGATAAAGTAACTTCTCTCTGATGACTAAGAGCAGAACCGAAAGAAGCCCGGAACACTTTGCTGCAAATTCAGAAAGGGGAACAAACACGGAGCCTAGGACAACAGCTCCCAGGCTTCCCTGCTTGGATTCTCATTTCTGGGGTTTTAGCCTAAATAAGATGACAATTCCAGTTCCAGAAGAGATGTTTCAAAGTACTGGGACAAAACAAATCATCTTCCCCAAAGTGAAAGATTTCTCGCCTCATTAATTTTACATCATATGATCAGTTACATTATCTGAATCCCACAGAGATTATCTCAGTTTAAACTACAGCCTAGCCAAGACTATTCACCCTATGAATTGCTTTGTGGTCATAAGAGATATTTAAGATACATAGACAAAAGAAAAATCTGAATTAACTGTCCAGGTATGAAAGAGTACGGTGGGGCTTGCTTTTTGTTTTAACTATTTTTACCACCTTGGTTTCAGTTGCAATCAGTCTTGTCACATACCCAACTTTCACCATTTAGCATGTCATAAACACTGCTTTAAAAAAAAAAGTCAAAAGGATATGTTAAACACCAAAGATTCAAGTTTAAATTATGGAAAATGAGGATGAACACGTCGATACAGGCTTGTAACTTTAATTTTTAAAAGGCCCCTACGGTGGGACTAGATATAGATGGCATCATGCTAATGCAAATGGAAAACAGTTTAAAAAAAAAAACAACAAAACCACTTTAAATAAGTATGAATCATACCATACACATGTACATACTTATTAATTTTCTATGTTAGCTTTGTTTGAACTATAAATCAAGTCTATACTACTAAAAGTTCAGTATGTGCAACATTAACCCAATCAAAGCATTTTATAAATACAAGCTTTTTAGTATTGCAACATACTTCACTACTTAACATACTGAAAAACAAGTCCTACATTTAAAATTCTGATGTAATAGTTCTATCTGCCAATTAAGACTACAAATGGAAAAATACTTCCTAATCTTTAACATTTTGAAAATGCAAATATATTTTAATTTTTGAAAGAAATAATCTTGTTTATACTACTGGTGCTTCTTTAGACATTTGAAGATGCTACTCTAATAAAATACAAACTTTGTAGTAAGCTTACAACATGTACTTCTCAGAGGCAAAAAGAAAAAATTCTAGTTTGTATTTATGAAGGAACATCCATTTATTATAAAACAAGATAAAAGATATTAGAATTAGGTTGAAACAAGGCAACATTAGAACAACCACTTTAGAGCTTTGTGAACGAAGTGTAGTTTTAAACTTGCAAATCGAGGTGAACATAGCTCTTAACATGCTGTCCTCTTCTCTATAAATGGGATGAAGTTGAGAAGCAAAGCTTCAAGGTATATGGGTTGGAGCCATCTGTGAGGAGACAACACAGAACAGACTATGGGTATCTCGTTGAGCACTGCTCTCCTGCTGATCAACATCACCCTCCATATCCTGACAAGTTCACCAATTCTGTATATTTAAGATTCACACTTCTCTGCCTACTCCCACCAGTGTCCCAGAGACACCAGGTGACCTGTTAGTAGGTGTTACTGATACTCTACCAGCATTTTTAGACATAAAACCAAAGTGATAGTTCTGGTTGCAAGGCAATGTAGATCAAACTCCAAATGCTGTACTTTAAAGAAGAAAGGCTTTACCATTATCACTGCCCCTCATCCTGGCTTACATGTGTTTGACTGAGAAAAGAACAGCAGGATATCCAGCACACTCTTCAGGCCTCTCCAGAAAGCAAAGCATAAATTAACATCTCTCTATTTGAAAAAGCTGGTAAAACCTACAGATGGCCTCTCAGGTAATGGAAGATAAGCCCTCCTGGTTCAGCTAGCCTCAGACCATCTTATTACAGCAAATCTGAACCAGCAGTCTTTGGTTTAAAATACCAGTTTCCCTCGTGACAGCTATATATTGGATTATGCATTATGCCTTTTTCACACTAAAAGAGAAAGCTCTTCTGCTGTTACCACCTCTCCAAACTGAGATAAAACTGAAATTGTGAACAGTGTGTTATCAGTATCTTCAAAAATATTCTGCCCCTGAAGTAATCTCAGTCTATTACTGATAAGGTGGACCAAAGGTATGGGGGAATAGGAAAGATTTAAACTTTTAACACTTCACAGGGAGACAAACTCATAATAGTTTGGAGAAAGTAGTTTAAAATAATATTAGACACTGGCTGGATTCAAAGTTATGTCTGTGAACACCTGGAAAAATTCTGGTTTAATCCAGTAAACTATCTGAATGGTCCAGTGCAGACCTGGCCTATTGTGTAATTGTTTCGCAGGTGAACTCCCCCTGCTCTATCCTGACTAGTTTGAAGCTAAATTCAGCTTGGCCTCACAATTTCTGGTTTCAAAGAGAACTCAGTAGAGAAGCAGTAAACTCAGAGCAATAAGCTGAATAACTTAAAGAATCTTCTGCCCAATACATTGCAGATTTCTCTGTATTTATTGTGAAATAATTGGGCTGAAGGGGAGGACCTTAAAGATCATCTAGTTCCAACCCCCTGACATGGAGGCAGGGATGCCACACACCAGATTAGGTTGCTCAGAGCCCTGTCCAACCTGGCCTTGAACACTGCCAGGGATGAGGCATCCACAACTTCGCCAGTGCCTCAACATCCTCAGAGTAAAGAGTATCTTCCTAACATCTAAAATCTACATCTCTCCTCTTTCAGTTTAAAACCATTATCCCTTTTCCTATCACTATCTGCCCATGTCAAAAGTCACTCTCCCTCTTTTTCATAGGCCCTCATTAAAGTACTGAAAGGCCGCAATAAGGGCACCCCAGAGCCTCCTCTTCCCCAAGCTGAGCAATCCCAATTCTCTCACTCTTTCCTCACAGGAGAGGTGCTCCAGCCGCCTAATCATCTTTGTGGCTCTCTTCTGGATCTGCTCCAACAGGTGCCTGCCTTCCTGTGCAAAGACTAGATAGCTGGATGCAGCACTCCAGGTGAGGTGTCACCAGAGCAGAGCAGAGGGTCAGAATTCCCTTTCTCGACCTGCTGGACACACAGCTTTTGATGCAGCCCAGGGTGTGGTTGGCTCTCTGGGCTATGAGTGCACATTCCTGGGTCATGTCCAGCTTTTTGTTCACCAGAACCCCCAAGTACTTCTCCACAGAAAAACACTTCTAGCAGTAAGATTAGGAGAATTTACTTACTTGGGACTCTTATCTGGTAGTGATTAAGTACAGTGAGAGCTTCCACTGCATCTGTCTTACATTCCCATTCCAATAGACCAGACAATGTTTTGGCAGAAGCTGTCAAAAAGAGAAATAAAAAAGGGAAGGAGGGGATTAGTAACGTCTCCTGACAGCATATGCTCTGACCAAAACTGGAACTCATATAATTTCCCAAATGGGTCAAATTTTACTTACGTTTTGGATCAAACACTTTGTATTTAATAAAGCTGAGAACTTCATGATCCTCACATAACTGTCACAAAATAAGAGGTAAAACTCCATTAAAAATGCATATAAACACATTAGCAAAAATTCCAAGTGCCTAGAAGAGACACACAAAAAGTGACTCCTCAAGAGAGTTTGCAAGAATTTCTGGCAAATTATTATTTTAAAAACATGTTTAAATTGCTATTCTAAAAAGTTACCATTCTTTAGGATGCAAAACAAGGCTCTTATATGTGATATCATTATTATCTCAAAGAAAATATTTAAATAGTAAGTTATACTTTTTGACATTCCTACTTCAATGCAGTAGCTCAGAAGTTGTACATACAAGGACACTACTTGTAACCCAGAGTTAACTTTCAGAGAGAGTTTGAAAAAAATATTTTTATTGAACTGAAAAAGAACTCACTGAACTGTCAGCAATTTTACCACTGCCTCCAGCTAAGAGGCCCAGTATTGCATGTTTTAAGCATCCAGAGTTCATTTATGACTCCACTATCCAAAGTGTTCCAGGTACATGCTTCTCTCCATTCCAAAACATCCTAGCAGTTGTTACAGTAACCATCTCAGGGAATCAGTAAATCTTCTGTGAATTGTAGTCCTAACTTTCACACTTTGTGTGTCTTTTCCCTTTCTTTCACAAAACATACTCCACATTAAAAAAAAAAAACCTATTAAAAAAATAAAATTGAAATAATAACTCCAGAATTGTGAAAATATAGCATCTTCTATGAAGAGGGGCTACAAATGCATTTTAAGTATCTTTCAGTGGCTATTCTACAACCATCCCAGTTATTTCTTTTTAAAAGTAGCACCATGTAAACCTGGGACAGAGCTCAAAAGTACTGTGCGTCAGTCATTCCAACTGCCTACCTTTACAAATGTTTCTTCAGTTACACACAGGGGAACATTATAATAATGCAGGACACAGGAGGGTGGTTGGATGATGTTCTTAGATGCTTGCCCAGCACTGGTGAAGCGATTGTTCTTACTCATTGCAAAATCCTTGTAACTACTTGTGCCATCTTCCAGTTCAAATATCTGGCTTGGAACTACTGAATGTTGCTTGGAAACACTGGAATTTAAGGACAGGTAGATACAGATAGATAGCTAAAGTTTCTTAAATAAATGAAGACTATCATACTTTGCAGATTATTAATCTAACCAGAACAGAGTTGAGGTTTCTTTATAATAATTTGAAATACAGTAAGAACAAGATGGCTTGTATTTGACACTTTCCTTAAAAAAGTGCAGAAAAGATGGAAAAGACATTAGGGAATACAATTTATAAATGGCCAATCCACATAATGCCAATATGCTTTATTAATGTAAATAAATAAAATTATAAATAGTAATAAAGCAATCTTAGAATGGTTGGGGTTGGAAGGGACTTTAAAGGCAGCTTAGTTCCAACTCCCCTGCCATGGGCAGGGACACCTTCCACTAGACCAGGATGCTCAAAGTCCCATGCAACCTGGCCTTGAACACTTCCAGGGATGGAGCAGCCACAGCTGATCTGGCCAACCTCTGCCAGTGCCTCACCACCCTCACAGTAAAGAACCTCTTCCTATTATCTTACCTAAATCCACCCTCCTTCAGCTGAAAGCCAAAATAAACAGCAGCAAGTTGGAAATCCTAACTCTAACAATGACAACAAAATAATTGGATATTGTCTCTTTGAAACCTCATTCCATCTGCCCACTGGTGGACTCTAAATCTGATAAAACATATTTACCAGACATTAAGTCTCTTTCCAAATAACTTGACGTTATTGAGATGTGTCACTGCCCTTTCTACAGCATACTCATCACCCATTTCCACCAGTGCTGTGCCTGGAATAGTCTTCATAAATTTCACCTGAAATAGATAAGGTAAAAAAAATTACATTGCAACAAACAGCCCAACCAATAGTTTCATATATTATTAGGAAATACTTTTGGACCATCTCAGACAGGTTTTTTCCAAAGCATTTAAAAGTAGTAGTTTCCAAGTTTCTAATAAATTATGCCTTACCTTCTCAATGTTTCCATACAAGCAGAACAAGTTGAATACCCTTGAACAGTTCATCTTGAGCTGATGCAACCCACTAACCATGACAACTGACCCAGAAGGATTTCCACCATGCATGTAGGAAGAGGATGCCTGGGGCAATGGATAAGCAACAAGTTCTGGAGTGTCCCGAGATCCCATGCGGTACCGGCTTGGTAAGGGCAGCAAAGGACCGTGTGATCCTAAGGAAATGAAAGACCATGTTGTCATACTGTTTGAAATAAGTTTCACTATTTAATCATGCATTAAAGCTGACATACATAATGCATATTTGAAGGAGGTGTAGAAGGTTACAGCAGCTGCCATTCTTTTTCTCATTTAAAGAAAATAAAACAAAGCAAAAACAGTAACAAAAACCACCAAATGAAGAAACCCATTTCTATTCCATTTAATGTTCCAAGTCTCTTCTTACACTACCAGGTAAGATATATGCAAGTGAAAACAGGTATTTCAGTAATTACAAAAATACTATCTTCCCTGCATCATACAAAATATTTGAACATAAACATCAGAAAAAATATTTTAATCAACATTCAGAAATATTCCCATGTCTACTTGTAGAACTACATAGATACCAAGAAAGAATACTACAAAGTAGTCAAAACAAACCAAAAAGAGTGAACTTTTAGCCAGAGGTCAGGAGAGGAGATGACAGAGCTCTTTTTTCTAGAGACATGAGATTAAGTCAGAAGACTCCCTTTCTACAAAATGCTCATTTGGAAGAAACAGGAATACTTAAAACCCTGCACTAATGCAAAATGAAGCAATCCTATTTTCCACTACAGGGAAAGTGACAAGTTTCACTGAAACAGACAATTTCTTTTTTTTTTTTTTTTTAATGATGAGACACTACTAGTAAGCAATACCTCTATTTATAGAAGACATCAAGGGCAGGATCTCTGTTTTTCTGAGACAAAAATAATGTGAAATTCACATAAGCTAAGTATAAAAGGAACCTTTTGTCCTTTTTTCCCCATCAAAAAGTGGTAATGACAGGGAGACAGTGGTATAGGAGGAGACAGAGACATTACTTAAGGTAGAAGGATATATCAGAAGAATGAAAAAAGAACATCAGTGAATCAAGGTGGAATTTGGAAATTCTGGAGATTTGAAGAACCTTTTAGAAAGGGTAGGTAGGATGTCAACCTACATCATAAAACATCATAAATACTTTTTGCAAAGAGGTAAGAGACATTTGTTTCTCAACCCTGAGGTCTTGGTCCAGCACATGAAAGTGACAGATCTTCATTTACAGAGAGTGCTGGTAACAACTGCAGCACTCATTCCAAAACATCATTCCTATACAGTCACACAGCTATGCCATTTCAGAATTAGCTAAATTAGGAGAAACACAATGCCCACAATTCATAGTTTTGCATGCAAGAACATCAGAGCTCTGTGTTGCACTGAACCATTGATCAAGCTATGTTGCTGTTTTCTACAAGAAAACTGCTCTCCCAGTACAGACGTCTTTTTCCATCCATTGCTAGGCTGATGACAACTGAAAGGAAACATTCTTCTAAGCAATAAATATGTAGAGCTGGATGCTCTCCATGAAAGGAAGAAGTAAGGCAATGAATGCACACGGATTTCAGTGACCCAACAGTGTTTTTAGGACATAGGACTGACAGCACTGCAGGTGAACTGCTCATGCTGAAGGGATCCACAGTCAAGCACTGATTGAATATTTAGAATTCCACATAGTATGTAAAGAAATCATAACCACCTGTCATCCTATGTTACTTACCATAACCATCATGTCTAAACGATGATGGGTGCTCTCCCAAAATAGCTTGCCTCTGCCGGCCCTTCCCTCTGTCTAACATGTGGGAAGGGAAAGAAAAAGGTTTAGTATACACAACTATGCACTTGACTTCTCCAGTTAAGACACAAAGCTTCTAGTTAAGAAGCAAAAAAGTAATTTGAGTCCTTCTTAATTTATATAAATGACTTCTCATTCACTGTATGTCTAAAACCACAAGCTGTAGCCCTGGGACACCAAAATTAAAAGACTGCCATCTGTATAACAAATTGCACTTAAGTTGATTGGGGGCAGTGGCCAATGAGGAGATGCAGACATTTAATGTTTATGGAAATACCCAAGTTTTCCTAAACAGACACCACACATTAGTATAGAAAACACTGTACAGCAGGATTTACCTATATGTCTCTTAAAACAAATTTGAAATGCAGTACTTTTGAAAGACAGTACCTGAATCATAATATTAGCTTCAACAGCAACACATTTTCAAAGTGGGCTTCTTTCAAGAAGTTTCAGCATAAGCCAACAACAACCTGTATTACATGGTTTCATAATCAGTAAACAGAGAGCATTACATATGTGTACATACATATTTACAGAACACCTACTGATTTATGGGCATACTGAAAGGACTGTACATAATGGCATTATCAGCAGCACGTAACAGTTCAAATGAAGAAAAATATCACTGAATAATGCACTTAAACAACAGTCAATCCTTTAAGAAAACCCAGTTCTCTAGGATATAAAGTTAAGCAAGGGATCTACATTAATGGAGGAAAGCAATGCATCACAGCCAAAGCTGTATTTTCCAATCAGATCCATGTGGCACGACAAAGAAAATCTAAACTTCCAGATTTCTTTGTGGCTAGCAACAATTGTTTTCTTACAATTAAAAAAGCCACACTGAAAAGATGGGGCAAGACATTTATCAGTTTAAACCACTTCTCAGGAAATTTAAATATGACTGCTGAAAATACTAACTTCAGCCCAATGCAGTGTGAGGTATTTCCCCTGAAAAAATAGGAACTATTTTCATTACACAACAGTGGGAGATGAAAACACACGTGCCCTTTCTGCTCAGGATTTTGAGGACAGGTTCCAAGTCAGATATTTACTTTGGCAATAAAGTGTGAAGAGAGAAGAGTTCTGAACACCTTCAAGTATATAGAAGATTGCTGTTGTCAAGTTTTGCTTTTCTACTCCCTTTTCAGGGTAACAGCTCTGGTTCTTGGCTCCAGAAAGCAAATGGGCATCATATCAGGTATTTTGAGCATTTAAACTGTATGCAGTAATCACCTTTCAGAAAAATTAGTTTTTTAATTCCAGTCATTGCAGCTAAATCCTTGAAACTGCCCACAGTAAAATACAACAAAGGATCAAATTCTTCAAATAAAGAATTCTGGGAGAACAGTTTGACAATTTTCTCCTCGTGGTGGTATAGTCCACTGCTCTCTCCTTGCCCTGTACTTGTTCCTTCCTTGAACAAAGTCTCTTGATTGTGCCAGTACAAATACTTGTGTAAACAAGCACTGAAACATGAGAACTGATTCTGGGTTGTAAAAGGAACAGTTCTTTATAGACTTAAGTTTATTTTTCTTTATTTTTGGGTTTGTTTTTAAATCAGGTCCTTGAGTCAATGAGCATGCTGGTATTACCACCAAAAGAAATGCTCCAAACTGCACTTTGAACATTTTGGCTAAAGGCAAGTAGAATACTAGTCAGGTGTGGTTTTGGTTCAATCTCATGCAATATGGGTTCATAGCAGCAGGCATTTATTAGGAAGTTTACTTCAGTGGAGAAATACTATGAGCAAGCCTGTAATTTGTTACCATAAAGAACTAAAATCTGTTCTTAAAAAAATGTCATTAGCAAAATGCATTCCTTCCTAACATTTGAGGGGGTGGTGTGAAATTCTGAAAGGATTTATCAGCATATCTGTCCTCAGAAAGAAATTCCTTTGGGCTAAGATCTTCACTACAGCAAGAGCCCTACAGTTCGGGTCACGCAAAGTTCAAAACCCAAACAATGATTTGCAAAAGTAAGTTGAAGCACAAATACAAAAACTGTATCTCTCTCAAAGTAAACCCTAACTCCTGAATTACTTTATGGTCAAAATTGCTCTAGATGCCTGCCTTCTCAAGTACATTTCAGTGTTCAATCAATAATTTATATTTCCATTTTCTAGATAAATGGATGTGAACCACAGTAAATGAAAAATCATTCTATATACAATATATAAGGATATATAGACATGTCTAATTTTTTTCCTCTTATGTGTAGAAGGGTGATGTACAGAGAATAGACAGTAACAAAAGGAAAACAAAAGAGGAGAGAGTTCTTGAGAGAGAGCAAGCCATTCCTATCCTAAGTTTTTCATTTTCCACCGTTTGCTCTAGTTTGGGGAACCTTTGGTTCATACAGCCATACGTATCTGCAGACCAATTATATAATGTAATTAGATGCACAATGTTACAAGTCAGCTTCCAAACACTGCAATGATCAAAAGATACGAGGTTCACATTAACCCTTCAATTTTTTCAAATTTTTCAGATTTTTTTCTTGCTCTTGAATTTTGGGTTTCTTCAGAATCTCTTTTTTTTTGCTCAAGAACTTGAGAAAAAAAATTGAATCCAAGTAGTAATAATCTACAAGCTGCAACCAATACTGTAGCTCCCTTGTTAACTTTTTACAAGAACTTAATTTTGAAAATCCAAGCTCTAAGTTTTTAGTTGTACAACAGTTTTACAAGCCCAGTGTCTCTGCAGAATTACTTTGAAAGTGCATATCTTGAGACAGCCAAAGCCCTCGTTCTCATATAACCTTTGGGAAGTAGATACTCTATCTTGGTCACATTATCTTCACTTTTCTAAACTTTACATTGAATACATTATTGTACATAGGTTACTGAACACTGCACTCAATAGTTACAGATTTTTGTGTTTTTTTAAATAAACACTTTACAGGAATCAGGCTACACAGCAGTTTGACTGTACATATATAATCATAGTTTCTACTAACATGAGTTAAGTTCTGCTTATTTTTACAGCTGAGTACTTAAAAGACAGTATGCCTGTATCAATTATGACTCTCCCTGCTTTATTACTTATTTATAGCTGAGGGGACCTATTGATATTGCACTGCTCAGTTCCAAGTAACTACATATAAGGATTAAATTTCCCTACTAGACAATATTTACACTGTTAAGTCTGAATGCAACTCTGACATACAACAAATAATACAATGATTACAATGTCAATGATATCAACAAGAGGTTCTTAATTTTGGAGGTTCTCAATTTTTCAGTGGTAATTTTAAGGGAAATAAGACCAGCATACATACAAACTTGAACAGAATGGGTACAGTCTATCATGTTATTCATTCCATACAAATCTGAAGTACTGAAAATGTCCTCCTTTAAAAACTTATGGTGGTGGTGCATGCAGTATGGAGACAAGGTGAACTGCAAGTCTGAGTTTTTTTCAGAGGGTTTTTTTGTTTGTTTGGGGTTTATTTTGCTGATGCCGATGTGGTGCATGATGAAGTGTAGAGTCAGCCTGCTGAAGTCCTCTATCCTTCTTAATGCCTTGTCCAACATAGGGGAAAAAAGTCCTTTCGAAGGAGAAGCAGTGTGCAAGTTTGTAGTTTATAAGGAATAGTCTGTGCCAGGTTTCCTCTCCTCCAAAGAGAGAGAGCTGCTTGGAGAAATGCAAGTCCTTGAGAACTGCGAAGGTGCTTGCAGGTGTGGGCTCCTTGTTGAACTAAGTGGCTCAAGCACTCGGCAGTAGGGGGCACTAGGGCTCAGGGTTAATTCCCTGCCTGGTGACACAGCCTTCAGCAGCACTGGCCTGCTTTGGAATGACTATTGCCATACAGCCTGACCACATGTGAAGGATTGTCATTAGTACAGTCAAACATCTACAGCGATAACTATGAAAACCTACCTCGTCGGCCCAGATATGGCTTAGTGTAGTCCCAACTATCGTTGTCGTTTCTAATGACATTAAGTCGAGTTGGCTGTTCAAATAAAGTAAAAGTGAAAATGGTTAAGTCTTGACTATACATATTTTTCTAGTAAAATTAAAAGAGAAGGTCCAAGCATTACCCTTGCATATTCAATTTTTAGTGTGCAGCATCCTGCATAGATATCTGCTCCATTGAGTGCAGCCTTCGCCTTCTGGGCACAAAACACTGATTCAAACATACACATCATGTTAAGGACTTTTTTTCAGGCGTCTCATTCATGTCCATTTTATGTGATATGGCTTAATTTTTGTAGCCTGCAGATATTTCACTTTTGTATATACTAGAAGAACTCCATGCAGACTTATAAAATATGATCAATAAGTACACCTGGGTTTGACTTCTGTTAAAGAGATTTGTGCAGCACATGATGAGACCATTCATAAATTAGTAAATTCTTCAGTGGATTATATGGATGTACATTGTTCATGCTCTGATCTTATGCCATTTGGAAGGGGATTCTGGTGCAGTGAATAGTTTTCATCAGAGGACATGGAGAGTTATCAGCAAGTCTAGAGAATATGTGAAGGGGAAGTTCAAGCTGCATCATTTGGGAAGAGGCCAGAATTCAGGTGCGAGAAGGTGCAATTTAGGACAATGCTTCCCTGGGAGAACATGAACTCAGAGAAGTTACTTTACAGTGAAAAGAACTAAGAAAGTGCAACCCTTTTAGCTTGTTAACCAAATAAAATCACATAACTAAGAGAACTTTGAATGAACAAATAATCGTTTTGCATCAAAAAAAGCCCCACAGGTAGATGCATGTACCAGGCTCCAACACATAAGTTATTTCATATGCTCTACGTAGTCCAAGATCAGTTCTATGATTGGCAGAAAAATGTACCTGAGCCTTGGCACATCACAACCCATGATCTCAGACACACTCAATAACATATGGTCTCAGAAAGCCTGAACTTTGCAGCAGAATAGACCTTTTGCACCATGCTTTGGTATCATTTAGTGAAATTTTGGAAGTAGTCTGTAACAATAGCATATGCCTAGAGTTTTACCACATTCCTTGAAGCCCAACTTCTTCCAAGGTGATACAGACACATTGTGGAATTTAAAAGTGAGAAAAGTTAAGATTCCCAGACCTATAAGAAACTGACGCTGGCTAGAACTGTGGGAACACATCTGCAAAAGTAATGGGTACTGCAATTAGCATTTGAGTAAATTTTTGAACTTTTCAGATAAGGCTTGTCTTGAAGCTCAGTTTTCTCCTCCTCTGCCCCGCAACTGTTTACCTATGCTGCTGCATTACTTCACACATATTTGTGAGTTTTCTTGCAATTGCTGGTTTTGTTTTTAATAAAAGGCATGTTACGAAATTTAACTCAAAGGACATAAGTATGGTAGTTTCAGAGTGTGTGCAGGATCCTCCCCACAACTTCCCTAATCTTTCACAAGATATTGAATAACCCCCAACTGTACATGTCTTCTTGCACTGACATCAGCACTTACCACAAACTCAACAAATATAGTCAGCCAAACTACTATCTGTTAGGACACACAGTTTGTTTAAGTCTTCTACATATTAGTTTGCTTTTATGGAAGTTAGGCTAGGTCTCTTTGCCTGGGAAATCACCAATGCAGCCACTGGTTAAGTCCTGTTTTACAGAAGGGACTCACTAATAAACCTTGTCAAATTAGTAGGATCTGAAATCACAAAAGAATGCCTGAAATTTTGGTAAATTTTGTTGAGATAACAGCTCAAAAATGGAGGGTAGTCAGCCTTTAGAAAGATGGCTATCAGAGTTTTATAAGTGAAAGCATAATTATATCAGACTCTGGACTTTACAAATGGCAGTAACACACAACTCTGAACACTCAACCCATGTACAACTTAATGCCACAAACAGAGTAACCAGTAGGATAACAGAGCGGGAAGTTTCCTCAAGAAATGATGAACAGGTCAAGGAGGCCTAAGTTGGTCTTGTGCTTTACTGAAGTCAGAATAGTATGACAAGCAGTACAAAAGTCTGAAGTCAAACTGCACCTCTACAATCCCTCACCCATTTCCTGAGCATCAACACAGGCAGAAGCCATGAAACTTTTGTGTACAAGGGGCTGTCAAATCTATGACATATTTCACATCTGCAATGATAAGCCTTAGGGCCTATAAATACAGCTATCAAGACCACTATTCACAATGCCATTTTCCTATAAAGATGAAATGTCTAAGTGCTACTTTGTCTTACAGACATACAGAAATTAGAAATTACCATGTCTTAGACACAAATTGAAAAATAATTTGGTCTCAAAATTACATGGTATTTTTCTGACATTCTCATGTCAAACCCATCTGGAGTCAAGAACTTACAGAAAAAAAAAATAGCACTCAAAAAGGATATTCAACCATAGCTTGTATTCCATTTCTCTTGAATATAACAATGCGCTGAACCTTTCCAACAGGGTTGCACACTGTATACAAAACATCCTAAGGAAGAAAAAGAAATACTTTAGTCAGATGTGAAATTCCAAACACTTTTGGTCCACAGAACATTTTCTTGCATTGGCATTTACATGCCAAAGAGCAAATGTTGGGAGAAACTTCCACAACAGCACACGGGAGACAGAGGATCATCCGGACTACGCATCATGGAAAAAGAAACCCCTAGAAACAAGACCATCACCGTAACAACTTCCAAAGGACCAAAGACTTTATAATTCAGCATTATCTGCGCCTTTTCATGTACAGTTTTTCCCCTGTTTAGATTGTACCCCTAGAACCCCCAGTACACATGTGACTTTCTGAGGAAAAGAGAATGTTCCCTTCTTCTTGGGTATCCAGCTCCGCCCCCCTCCTGATCTTACTGGATGCCTCACCTGTCACTCCCCATTCCTGGGTTTCCAGTGGGTTTTGGTCGTCCTGCTCCCTTATTGGTCCCTGTGCCCTCCAAACCACACCACTCCCCCTGAACCCTTACCCAATCACGTCCTACCTCCTAAAAGCCCACCCCCGAATAGCTTAAATACCTTTGGCACATAAAATTAAAGGCTTTTCTATGACCTAACTACCTCGGAGTGCTGCATCACTTTACTTCTACCACCTGGGGATTTCGAAATCCCCTCCAGACCCCCAGAGGCCTGTGGAAGTAGAGGAGCCCTTCCCTTCACAGCTGTTAAGCAAATAAAAGGCTTGTTAACTTTTCATTTCTCATTTTCACCTACACAATTTATACATTTATTATTAGCATTTTTATAGATTAATACAGTACAATCAAATCTGAAAACCAAGAAAAAACTTCTGTATGAAGTATTCATGCAAACATTAGTTTAACAAGTATTTTAAACTGTGTTAAAACCCAGTAATTGCATCCATGCCTCAAGCTCTGCTACCTTTGAAGCATGCACTGCAGTAGTTCTACCAAAGCAAAGGGGGACAAGGTGACACTGTAGTTACAGCACATTTCATTTCATGAGACTCTAGCAGCTGAGTTCATGTTCATTTTCATAGAGTAACCAGGGACAGTCCGAGATGTAAACTTTGGTAGCTTATCAAAAAGAGAATTTCAATCATTTTCACCTGAATCAAAGACACTCCAAGTGGGTGCTATGCTTCTTCACTTTAGGCAGAGAAAACTTCTGACAACAAACACTGGATTCATGCAAACCCATTGTTAACGCTCTGCTTTCAGCAGCGTTTGTCTGTATTACAAGGAACCAGTAAAATTCAAGACCATCCTCAGTGCTGCAGGGGAACCAAACAGTAAGGGGTAAAGCTTGCCCTACTGCACATCAAGCCAGCTCAGGATGTGGTGCTGGGAGTAACTCAAACTACAGCCGACTACATGTAACAATTCAGACATCACGGTACCAGAAACAATGCTGGCCAAGAAAAATAAGTTTATTTTAGAGTGATTATACATCCATACTCAGAATTCCCAGGACTCAGGCTTGAGAGCCCAAACAAACAGGAACTGTGATTTCTGAAAACAACTCTCCCATTAGATCATATTTAAACAACTGAAGCACATACGCTTTACTGGACAGCCAGTTTCATAGCTACATCTAGCAGGCAAAGGCACTGACACCTTGGTGAAACACTGTACTACAATCCATTTTTAGTTTCCTGTCTTTATACTTAAATGAAATACCTCCAAAATGCTCATTCCAAGATCTTGGTGTATATCCTTGGGTTTATTTGTGCGTCAAGAGGGAGAAGGCAGAAATGAAGCAGGTATAGTATTTGCTATTATGTTTTGCAGAATAGAGGAGCAACTGAGAGGCACAGGGGTGAAGGGCATGCTAGATTTCATAAAACTAAAATAAACACAGCCCTCATAACCCACACACAAACACAAGAAGAAACCAGAAAAAAGAGTATGTATTATTGGTGGCTACAGTTGCAGTGGTATAAATTCTGGCTCCTATAAAGTACCCTAAGCTTTAACATGCAGGCCTATTACCTATAAATAAAAACAAACAACCCACACACACACACACACACACGAAACCAAAAACATTGGCAATGCTGAGGAGTCTTGCCCCAGATGCTCTGCTGAGTGTTTTGCCTAGCTAAATGAAGCAAACAGAGGAGGTTGTCAATCTTAAGATTTTTAGAAGATAGACAGACAGTTTTAGAAAGGATTCAAGCAGCCTGAACCCATAAAAAATGAGATAATTTATAGGTATATTTTCAATGCATGCTCCACAGCACAAACAGCTGCTGTCCATCTCCTCTTGTTTAGGAGAAAAGATTCCTAAAAACCTTCCAGCTCCGGGTGACATTAATTTTCAGGCATATGACTTTCTTTCACAATTTGTCTTTCAAAAAATTTCTTCACAGCCACTTAATTAAAACCAAAAAATCGTCCTTCAAAATGTAAGCTCTAAGTCAAAATGCCGTCAGTGCCATTAGCAATCAGCCACACACAGAGCTTAATTAGTTTACTATTTTTTTAAATTCATCTACTTCGTATTACCAAATCAATCAAGTGATCACAAGGTACAGTAACATGGGATATTTATAAAAAAATTAAGCACTAGCATTATATAAATACTAGAATATCATAAAAAGGTGCACAACTTAATCTCAGAATATGTTGATAGTTAGGTGTAAAACATTTCAATTGCCAAGGCATATGATACCTTCCTGGTGCATGTACAGAAGGTTTAGAATGTGAGAGCAAAGAGAGGACAGCAGAGCTGAACAGACAACAATGACTGCAGCAGAACAAGTCACTTTGAGAAGGTCTGTTTGAATAGACAAATTCCTGACAAAGTTCAGCCCACAGATAAGGAAAATGGGAAATAGAAGTTCAAAGACCTATAAAAGACATCTTAAGCAAAACTTTTTCAAAACATCAACCCCTCCATGACATAGGGGTGAAAAGCAACTAGGAATTAAATACAGGTAATTTGCCCTTTGCTGTCACACCCTCAAAAAAAAAAAAATGGCTGGAGATAGAAGCAGGTCACAATTTTAATGCAGGAAATAACCCGCAGCAAAATTTTACAAGTTTGCCTCTGACACAAGATGCCCTTGAACAGCCGAATTTCTTTTTAAAAGCTCTATCTTTCTTCAAAATAAAAGTTCTTAAAAACTATGGAGCAGTTACTGCAGTTATTCAGACCTGGCACTTAAAGCTGGTTGCAATTTTTCATCTATTTTGTCTAACATTAGTTCAAATTTAGCAAAAGTGTTGAAGAGCAAGAGGTGGTGTTGGGCTTTGCGTCCTTCTTTGACGGGGAGGATTGTTTCGTTGATTTTTGTCTTATTTTGACAGGGGTGTGGGTTTTTTTGATAATGCTGACTTTGCCTGAGGCATTCTTAAGTTAACTGTTTCTTTAACCCACGAGTGAAAAATGTGTATTTTTCTCATCACATTTGTAGCTGTTACAGGTACAGCTGCTCTTCCCAGCTGCTGTGACTCTACTACACTGCACTGCCTTCAGTGAGCTCTGATGTTTGCCAGTAATTCTGGAAATCTGCCTGCTTCTAGCACTGGTTGGTATATGCTAAACAAACAGCTGGGTGCAGTGGGAAGGAAGAGGTTGGGAGGCAGTGTTTGTTTTTAAAAAGGAGCTACTATGCTTGAGGCTTCATCCTCAGAACTTCCAGGGTAGTCTCCCAGACCAGAACCACTCTTCTGCTACCAGTGTCTTCAGGCATCTACCTTCAATTCAGCTGCTTACACAAGCCAAATTTAAAACACGTGAATGAAAGAGTTTCCAGTATTTGATCGCAGTCACATGCAAAGAATACTTTAACTTAAGTCAGTGGATTTGATTTGTTCACACAGCTCAGAGCAGGTTCGTTTTTAAACACTAAAAAACAACTCATACCTTGACATGCTTTTCTATAAAGAAAACTGACAGGAGAAAGAAAATTCATCATCCACTAAAGAATCAATAGGCAAAAACCTATCGATACTCACAAAACAGTAAAGCAGAAAGCACAATACGCAACTGACTACTTGAGGTAATTTCAGGAACACTAGCTGCAATGAATTTGCTAGCATAATATGCAGCACATTAAACAAAACTTAATACTTGCATTAAGTTACATGGTTCCAAACAACCCAAACACTTTGATTGATCCATACCATCCTACATACTTTCCTAAGAACAGGTGCTTGTATCATAGTACCCAATTTTTAAATTTTTCCTGAAATATTTCTGTGCAATTCAACATGTACCATAAAATCTTTATGAAAAGTATGAGCATTCAATGCATGACATACTGTACATTCTTAAATATTAGAAAAAAAATCTGTATCTTTAAAAAAAATACGTACTTGTGCCACAAATAAATGTCAATATGTTAGGATGCAACTGTATATATGGTATGACTTGAAATACTGAAAAGAAAAATGTATCAGCGCAAATAAAAGTGAGGAAGATTCCATCAAACCGGAGTTGATCATCAGCAGATTGAAGTTTCAACTTTCCACAAAGGAAATATTTAAGAAGAACTGCAGTAAAATAACCATTTCTACTGGAAAAATTATTTGCTCTTTAAACATACACTGCACAGAGCCTAAAGGCTAAAGAACAATCTTGATGTTGTGGCAACACATTTGGAAGTATTTCAGAAGCATGCAGCAACTTAAACATTTCAAAATCCTGACCTCTGAAGTCTTCAAATGTATTGTGAAATATCTGTACAAGACTGAATCATCTCGAAAAACCCTTCCTTTAAAACATTCATGTTAGCTATGTGAAGATGGTGTAAAGCTTTGGTACGTGAATTTAACTTCTGACTCAAATTAACAGATAATACACAATGGAAATAATGTAACAGAGATTGCTGCTCCCCCCTTTATATTATTTTAAAAACCAAAACAAATTAAAGAAGAATCATACCACTGTAATTGGGTAGAGAGGATTCTGAATTGACAACAGGAGAACTTTATTTCCACCAGATGGGTCATCAGTGTTCCCTGGCCGAGTAATCCTCTTACTTGTGGAGTAGTTGAAGAAGGCTTGCTGCCCAGCAATGTACACAGGCTCATCTGCTGCAAAAGTCACACATTTCTTTGCACTTTCTACGCTTTCAAACTCCACCAGAGCCTGGCGCTTAAACGGCATCATCATGACATAGCTGGTGAGAGAAACATCACAGTAAAGTTTTCCTAAATGCTTACTCAAAACAACTCCCGAGTCCCATAATGGTCATATATGACATGGCTTTTTCTAAACAATTCCTATCAAAGACATACCATATGGTTCCAAACTTTTCTAGAGCTTCCACAAGATCTGCTTCCACAACTGATTCACACAGCCCTCGGACATGGACGACAGGAGAAACAGAGACTTTGTGATGACTTCCCCCGGCATCCTAGCAACAAAATGACATTTTAAAATTCAACACATAAGAAGGAATGCTGCTATATTAACTAAAATTAAATATTTGGTAGACACCACACTAGGTCCAGAAGCAGCCATCTAAATGCACAGTCTAAACGTGTTAAATAATTTAACTTTTCTTTCCAAACAGATTGCCAAGTTCAGTTGCTGAAGACTACTTAAAATAAAAAGATTTTCAGATTTAATTAATCTGTTTGCACACACAAGATTTTTTCTAATATAAAAAAAAGCAGCCCATTTAACACTGGTTGAATTTCAGGAGGTCTTACACCCTATTCATTAAAAGCATTAAAAAAAAAAATTAGGACATGCCCAACAGCTAAAATATTTCTGACACTCTTCTTGTTTGTTGCTGCCAGTATTTATTTGAGACAGGCTGGGGGAATAAAAGAGCAAGAACAAACAAAGGCCATCAGTAAACTGAATGAAAATTGAGTAATTTTCTAATGTATGTAGAGCTGTGCTTTGTAATGCAAGAAAATGCCAGCTCTGGGCTATACTTGAAGTAAATCCAACCTTCCTTCTAATTCTGAACTCTGTTCATACATGTTTAAAAAGTCACAATTACTGTACATATGGGTATGGTCTCTCTTTTCACCCTACGTCTGAATAGCATTAACAGATCCATTGTACATTAGGACACAGAAATTCCCACCATGAATTACTTTCAGAGCTACTGCCATCACTTCAGACAGTTTCAGCTCTGTGTGACTGAAAAATATGGGTTGAAATCAGCTCATCTTTTCATGCAAAGCCTGAAGTAAGGCTGAAATTTAACTTATATATTCTAAGACACAGAAGGTAAAAAAAATTATATGTTATAGTTTCAACATCTTGTTGGAATTCCTCCCCAAAGGCTTGGAGGCAACGCAATGCTGAACATGGCTAACAAAAGGACCAAATGAATATTCATGTCCTGATGTAATGACTCAGACCAGAGCCTTTTGTTCTGGTCTCCCCCAGGCCAGGAGGTGGAAGGAAGACAGCTCTTGAGGGGAGCTGCGGGGGGTCTCTTTCTGTGCAGGCTCAGGAGGCTCAGTGTCTCAGCGAAGGGAGCTAGGATGGGAGCACACCAGATCCAGCTTTCACTGGAGAACCACAACTGTGTCTCTTCCTCTCTAACTCGACCGTTCACCTGTGGGGGCCACAGGCACTGCAGGAGCTGCCATGAGGAAAAGAGCACACCTGTTTTTCTCTGCATCATGGGATGGGGTTTCTGCCGCTTTTGCCATCAATCCCACAGGAGCTGACCCAGTGACTGTGCCCTGCCATCTTGCCTGAGAGAGAGGCCAACCAGCCGAGGCGCGACATCACTACCTGCTCTGCATCCCTTTTTGGGGTAGCCAAGGACATTAACTTTTGTTTTCCTTTTCATTTAAAGGGTTTATTACAAACTGTTTTGTTTGGTCCTTTCTGGACATATATGTATAGTGGTTAAGAACTGTTATCCTTTTCCTAATATATACTTTTCTAATTAAAGTTCTGTTTCTGACTTTAAAGGAGAGGGGTTATTTCTTTTGACTGATCTTCTTGGGGGAAGAAGGCCTTTCCTTTTCTCTCTCTCGGCCAACATAGGTATCTTAGTTCTCCCTTAAACTAAGACAGTAAGCTAATAATGAGAGATTATAAAAAAAGATTAGATATAATAAAGGGCACCCTAAAATATACTGCAAACACCCAGCACCCAAATTTTGTATGTGTAACAGCAGTGTAAAGTTGATGTACTCGAATTTAGCAACTACATCAATGTGTTCAATCTAGCAGATCAGGTCTTGTTGATTTTTCACTTTCTCATAAACAGTAGTACAGCATCTTCTCGAACTAGAGAAAGAGATTCTTGTCTGGAGCACAAAGGAGCATTCAGCTCCAGTAATTAAGTAACCACAATTACTGCTACTAGATATTCCTCTCTTCCTTGTCCATTTGAACTACAGATTCAAGGAAGAAACCAACATTCCAGATAATTACAAATTGAGTCGTGTGTTTAGCTCCTGTGTTCCATACACAGTTCTCACTAAACAATGACATATTTTTTTTGTTTAAATCAAGGATTTGACCATTCTGTTTGAGCCAAAAGCCAGCACTTCAGACTTCCTCAGATGTCAGAACAATCTGCTATGTAATTTTTTAAGCTTATCTTTTTATTTGTTTGTAGTATGAAAGCATTTTAAGTGGCAACACATTTCTCTGAATAAGAACTCTGACAATGCTGGTAAAACACATCTAGTGATATTTGCATAAGATACTTTATATCCTGAACCAACCAGCTCAGGTCTACGGCAGCAGCAGCGATCAAAGTAGTCATAAAAGGTTAATACTTTGAACTGCAAATGCTGAGGCAATTGCAGAAGGAACAGAACTACAGAAAGGTTTTATTTTCAGCTTATATATTCTTAACCCACATACACACTTTTCAAAGCTGAAAGAAGCACCTAAGGAAAACTTCAAAAGAAAACTAACAATAAATACCACTTTTTCCTGCAAAGTCTATTGCTCTAAGGTGTTAGGATAGCAGGCACCTAATTTACAGTCTACAGAACAATCAAAAATTATTCAACTGATTATCCATTGCCCCGCATACTTTCTACTATATTAAGATCCCAGTTAGTGCTAAAAGTATGCATTTTCTTTTAGGTTTCTTTAATACATTCCAGAAATCTCACCTAATAATATTTCTGTCTAATCAGATGGTAAATATAAGCAATGATTTGCTCATTGAAGCAAAGACTCACTACAAACAGATACTAGCAACTCAGTACTTGCTACTCACTACCTTACTGAACTAGTACTTCCATAAATCTAGTCAAGTTTTTCAGAAAATGGAGCATAATGGAGTGGTATCTTGCTCTCCCTGCCCTTCCCAACTCAAACTTCTGTTATGGTTTCAGTTCCTGTTTCTTTGCCATGCATATCCCTTTGTATTTTTATCTATTAGCAGATATTAGTTGATACAAATCTTTCTAATAGTACAAACTCTCTCAAAAGTTAACACTTTTATACGTGCATCTTCAAATCCTTTATACAGGAGTTATATGCACACATACAGGTGTCTCCATTTCTGCAACTGGAATTATTCTCAGAATCATCAACAGATACAAATTTTGCTTTATGTTGTGGTTAAAGCAACATTTGGCTTTCCAAGCCAAATTCCTCTCTCCCATAACATTCTTTTAGCAAGGTTTAGCAAGAGACTTAGCAAGAATTAAAAACTGCTGCTACTACAGTAACCTGTGCAGAAGCTCAAGCAGCACAGAATAAAAATACCCAAAAAACCCTAGCCAAACAACAAAAAACCCAACCCCCTCCCCCAAACACAGAATACTGAAATCTCACCATGAACTTAAGGACTTACCCACATAGCATTTCAGAACCTCATTTATACAGATAAAGTCACCAAGGTGGCCAAATCAGAAGGTCTCTGCTTTACTTAAAATAGTTTCTAGCCAGCATCAGCAAACAGCAGCACAAGAACTGAGTGTAAGTCAGTCCTCAGCCAGGAAGCCTCAAACTAACATTCACAGAGCATACTGGCTGGTGAAAAGACAGGAACACGTGCCACAGGCATATGTTTGAGCGCAAAACAGTCTTCACAAAGGACAGACATACATGTTATTGTCAAACAGGTTTTGCAGCTACAAAGCAGATCTAGAATGCTCCTTGATTTCCTCTAGAAGAAGTAAAACCACTAGACCGCATGAAACATCAAACATGTGCACCGGTCAGAACAGCTAAGGTCAGAACGTGTACCACCCATCCAACTGCTGCTGTAATTTCTTTGAAGAGATGAAAAAGACAGGATTTTGTTCAAGATCTCACAGTCACTGTACCTTGAAAACTAAATGTGCTGCAGCTGGCACACAGACAAAGGTCACATCAAAGCATCTGCTCCCATACAGACTAACCACCACCAGTATTTTTCTGCCTACAAAGGAGCCTTTCAGTAACTCAACTCCCAGGATGGCACAAAAGCCCTGTGCAAAACTCCAACATGACCCCTGCACTACGTCGAAGCCAGGAGAACAGAGTAGCTGATGTTATTGCTGCACCATTAATATATTTAGCTTAGGGGGTTTTTAAAGCTCAATAACGATTTCTTGAAGAATCATTAGCTGGACAGAAACTGTAATTATTTAAATAGATAGTGGAAACAGACTTCCTTTCTACGTGCTCAAGACCAGTAAGGACAGAAAAGGTCTTCCTCAAGAAAGAAGCTAAGAACATAAAAATGCTTAACACTGAAACAGAGCTGAGGCACAAAGGGAAGCACTGACATAATCAAGCAGATGAAGTACAAACAAGTGACTTCACATTGGTAAGATTGCAACAGAAGCAGCTTCAAAGAACAGCTGTAGCAGTTTAACAACCATTTTTTGGTGACCTACATAGCTTCAGACAATGTTTGAAAGATACCAATGGTTTCTGGACTACTAATTATGATTTGCCATTCCAAAAAGGAAGAAAGTCATCATGGGCTCTAGGATGATATTTCTCTTGCTCACCACTTCCAGATTAGAATTTTTGCACCAAAAGTTTGCGCAAAAATATGTCCTTTATCCTTTCTCCAGACGCTTTCCAGTCAGTATGCTCACATTAGTCCTACAAATTTGTAATACCCTTTTCTGAGCATCTGCTTCTTTACCTTTCACTGCTTACCCTCTCCATCTCTCTTTTTTTCTTACTGCAAAAGGATGGTGCTCCTCTCTCATATTCTCTCCATCAGGTACCTACACATACTGTTATTTAATTTCTTGCCATTCAGATTATCTTCTTCACTCTCAACTTTTTCCTCTTTCTGCATCCCTCTTAAATGCTCTGAAATTTCTTTTATAAATATGACAGAACTGGTGGCCAAGGGGGAAGCCCTTAAAGGTTGTTTAATAAGTATGTAAGTGCCCAAAACTTCATTAATGCCTAATTATGGACCGATCTGCATCCAATTGCCTTGAAGAATGTCACGGGTAGGTAAAATTATTGCACTAAAAGGGCAAAGTGAAGGTACACAATACATTTCCCAATAATCTCAGCACTGCCCACAGGAGGTGGTCTGATGAGGAAAGGCTTTCATAAGCAGATATGCAGCACCTCATGCACACTCTTCAAGTGCTACTCATACTGCATCATGATGATATTACTTAAAACCATTTGCCCTGACAGACATCATCCCTGCTGATCACACCTGCCTGACTTGAGCAGTTCTGTTTCTTCCCTATGGAGGTACAGGAGACATCTCTCTCCATGACACCTGGAATTCCTGTAGCGCTGCAGTGACAACAGTATTTCAAGTAAACAGTGAAGTAAGACAGTGTCTCAGAAGAACGAAGCAACAAGACACAGTTAAGGTTCCATGGCAGTAGAGGAATATATCATTTTTGTATATCCTGGATTTGTGGGTTTTTTACTGTAGTTGGTTTGGGGGCTGGGGAGAGAAGCTACACCAGGAGAAGATTAATCACATCCCACACCCTGGAAGGCTACCTGGCATTTTAGTTTTGTTTTGGATGAGGAGTTTGGGTATAATTTCTCTTGTTTAATGCACACCTCTTCCTAGCATTCTACCCTTTCAATGATTTCATCTGCTACAGAACAGAATACCCGCACTCTGACCCCTTCTGCTAATTCTGAATTTGACCTGAAGTGGTCAGGTAGTTGGACTACATGAAATAGTCTATTCTATTTTTCTTTTTGCTCAGCACAATCTGAATATCCTTAAAAAACCAAACCAAAACCAACCAAAACCAAAACCCAAGCAAACACCACCCTAAAACAAAACCCCATACAACACAGCATCATCAGGAGATTCAACCTGAGGTACTGGCAGAAGAACTATACTGATAGTAACATTACTTTCTTTTTGAGAGAGGAAGATGATTTACACTTACTTCAAAACCAATTTCTACCATGTACTTTATTTAAGAAACGGATACATGAACAAGTCACTGCAAAACAGGTCAAGATCTGAAGTCATTGCATCTAGCTGCGCAGTGTGAGAGACACCAAGTAAGTGAGTTGCAAAGAGAGCTGCTTTTCATTTACCACCAAGCAAGAACACTGCCCAGGAAGTTTCAACAGAGAGGCTGAGAAGTTGCACATTACATCTCTATTGTACCTTGCGGTAAGTTATAGTTATCTTTGTGTATTTGGACACCACATCTCACTTCCCCAACTGCACGAACAGGGATAATAGACCTTCATTACTTCATAGAAATGTTTAAGAATAGGTATGTCAGAGACAATGTGAGTGCTACAGGTTGTGTAGATACAACATTAATCAATAAAACTGAAATTTAAGGGAAGGAGATGGGGATGGAGCTGAAAGGCCCCCTCAACTCCATTAAACACACCTCTTAGTCCACATTCTCCCAGTGTCCTGACTGTCTGCTACACTGCAATTCTGATTCCTCTGCCAAAGCCTCACCCCCACTCAACACTGCCTCTGTAAAAGTAATTCTTCCAAATTATACTCTCCCACACTGAGTATTTCTGCAAGAGCACATCCTGATCTTTCTCTGGTCAACATTCTGGTCTGTTCCTGTCTCTCTATGCTCCTCAGCCTGGAGATGAGCCACGAAGAAGACATTACACCTCTGGGTTACGAGAAATGTCCACATGAAAACCTTATTCAGCCAAATGAAACAATCCCGAAATAGGAAACTGCCACAATAATAAATATAGCCCAGAAAGGAGACCTGACCAACCTGCTTAGCAGGGTCCTACCACGAAAGAGCTTTTATACAACAAGAGCATATAATCCATGAGTGTACACTCCACTGATACTCCAGGGCATATGTCAGGGAAAAATAAAACAAAAACAGATGGTGAGGCTACCAGACTCCTACCATTCTTTTTACCCTGGTCATCCATTTTCCCACTTCTACTAATTCCCCATTCTCTATAGTTCCTCTTACTTAATCTTCTTCCACTCTCTTCTGAGCAATCCAGGATACTTAACACTTCTTCCCTCCTCTCAGCCTACTTCATCTTGTATGTCTGAACCATATACAATTTTTATAAGCTGAGAACATTTCACTGCAGAAAAATGAGTAAGATACGTCCCAGAATAAGTTTCCTTTACATCTTTGTCCCTATTAGAGAAAAAAGCCACGAAAATTCATGTTAACTAACTCTACTTAATAGATGTTGGCATTTTGCTATTTAAAGCTTCACATAAAATTACTAACAAAAGCACCCAGTCATTCATTTTTCATATATCCACTTGATGTTATAGCTTAATCTTAAAAAGACCAGTTTGATCTCACTATCAAGGCAACTTCTGCCTCTCCAATAGTGAATCTGGGAATACAGCTTTGACAATAAATCAGCAATGACCATCCACCTCCTTGACCTACACTGCAACTGACACAACAAGCTGCCTAAAAGCCCTCATGTTCTTGACCTGCTACATATTTCCTTCAGTTTCTTTACTCACAAGATTCAGCACATGACATTCTTGAGATCCTGAATGTCAAATTACATACTCCATGCTCTCACTACCTAAAGGGGCAGGGCAGCATTACTGCACATTAGCTCAGATAAACTGAGATACTGATACATCATGAAGATGGTCTGAGCCAGAACCCAGAAAGAAGGAAAGAGAAGTAAGAACTAGTTGATTTCATAAAAATACTGCAGAAAAGAGGAAAGGGAAGAGCAGAATTTTGTTCCTACTTGAAACACTCACTGCACAGCTCTTCTACACAACAAAATTTCAAGATAGCTTAAGCAAGCATATGGATTTCATTCAGAACTGCCTTTAAGACAAAGCGCATTGCTAGGTCTTGACTGCAACAGAGAAAAAGCTCTGTCACAAGAACCTAGAGAATTAAAATAGTTCTCTCCAGACATATATTTTGTTGCAGTTTATCAGGGAACTTTTGTAATAATGTGCTAGTTTTGCCTGGGGCAAAGTTTATTTTATCCATGGTAGTATGGGCTATATCTTGGATTTGTGCTGAAAACAGTGTTGATAATACTGACATGTGTTTGTTATTGCTGAACAGTACTTACTTACTCCACAGAATGAAGACTTTCTCTGCTTCTCCTACAGTTCTACTAGCGAGCACAGCCGTGACAGGTGACCCCAGCTGACCTAAGGGATACCCCAGACCACATGACATCATGCTCAGCATATAAAGTGAGGGAAGAACAAGGACGGGGATGTTCCGAGTTTTCTCACTTGTAACCCTTCTGATTCCTTCCCCCACCAGACCAGGGTGGAGTGGGGAAGTGAGCATCTGTGTGGTGCTTCATTGCAGGCAAGGGTTAAACCATGACAACAAATTTAGCAGATACTCTCTCCATCAACAGATTTAACTGATGGAGAGATGGTAACAGCAAACACTCTCTCATTAACTTATCCCAATGCTGAGCAAGTTCATTCTAAAAAACCATGAAACAGGTATTCTAAATATCAAGGTTTGCTGTTAAGACAATGTCTTCTTGATCTGGTTTATTCAAGCAAGAAACAGAAAAACCCATCAAGAAGAAAAATGGTTACAATCAGATGGACAATTAGCTAAGTAAGGAATTAAATAGTAGACACAAAAGTATTGTTAGCCCAAATTTATGGGTCAAGGGCTATCTTGATACTTAGATGCAAATTCACGAAGAAGAAAAGGTATGTTGCAAAAAAAAAAAAAAGAAAAAAAAGTAAACCGGCGTGCTTATACCAGTGGGGGAGGGAGAAAGTAGAAATACCTATGAATTTAAAAAGGAGGCAATCGTTTACGATCAGCGTTACCGCCGTACGCTGCCAGACACAAAGGTAAAGCGGAACTATGAAAGGAACCCTCTGCCTTCAACGCCCCCTACCATGTTTCTATAGTTACGCTCAGCAACAGGGCAGGCACAAAACTTGCCATGGCGATACCCCTCGAAAGGCAACCCAGCTGCTCACGGGAACATCGTCAATCCCTGAGCCGCACAACCCAAATCCCTCCCATCCATCTATCCACCCATCCATTCACCCATCCATCCATCCATCCATCCGCGGGCTCAGTCCCTTCCCGCTGGCAGCCCTGGTGCGGAACAAGCGCACTCCTGCGGAGCTCCAGACCCAGCCCGGTGCCCCTCGCCATTCCCGGCCCGGAAGCGCCTCCATATCCTNATCCTGGGAGGCCCCGACCCTGGGAAGGCCCCGCGAAGCCCCCCAGCCCCGCCTCGGGCGCGGACCCGCAGCCGAAGGAGCAGCGCCGGGGGCAGGCGCGGCCTCGCCCGCAGGAGAGGAGGGGAGGGGAGGGGAGGGGAGGGCCTCCTCCCCCNAGGTCAGCAGGCGCGTCCATCGAGCGCTAGCCGGGCGGTGATGCGGCGGCGAGCGCGCCCGTCCGCGCGCTGAGGCGGCCTCGTCCCTGCCTCGCCCGCCGCGGTGTCGGAGGGCTCAAGTGGGGACGCGCCGGGCGAGCCCAGGAGTCCGCCTGCCCGCCTTGCGCCCATCGCCGCCTCCTGCAGCCCCCGCCGCCTTTGTCTCCTTGGCGGGGCCGCCGGCCCAGCGTGTCCCGGCCGCGAGGGCCACGGCAGCCGTGAGTTGCCAAGGTCACACGGAGGCTCCGGGGGGCCGTGAGGCCGCTCCCGACCACCTGCACCTGGCTCTCGGCCCCTGCCAAGAAGTCTGTGTGCTCGTTCGTGGGGGCCGGCGGGGTCCGGTGTCCTGCGGTGAGAAACAGCAGCGCTCTTTGTGCGGTCCCTGCGAGCGCGGACAGCTGGCGCGGTGTGGGTGCAGGTCTGTTTGTTGGCACATGGTGGGTCTGCGCAGGTTCCTTCTTCGGGGCGATGTTGCCGAAGGTGGCTCTAGGAGCCCGTGCCTGACTGCAGGGAATTACAGAACCATCCAATAACCCACGCTGGAAGAGAGCTGGTGAGGTCATTGGTCCAAGTTTAATGAGAGGGAGCCTAGATGAGATGATCCAGCACCCTGTCCAGTAGCAGCATGAAAATACCTCCCGTGACAGGGCTTCTACCACCACGTTCCTAGGTTCCAGACACTGGTTGTTCTCACTGCAAAAAAAATTTACCATGTCTCTTGTCTTTTTCATGTGTCTCTTTGTGAAGAGAGCCTCCATCCTCTTTGTAGCCACTCCCCCAAGCTTTCTCTCCTCCAGGGGGATAAGACCTAATTCCTTCAGTCTTTTCTTATGGGGCAGATTGTTCTCACCAGCCAGTTCAGTATCATCAGCAAACTTGGTGCTTTCACTTCCTATCATCCAAATCATTGTGAAGATGGATAGCATGGAGCCCAGTGTCAATCCCTGGGGAGCCCCACTTGTGACAGGCTGATGACTCGAGCTAAAAACATTGATCACCACCGTCTGAGAGCAGCCTGTTAGCCAATTTTCTACCTGTTTTGCAGACCACCTTCAATCTGTAACATGCCAGTTTGTCCAGGAGAAGGCTTCCTCATGGATGGAAGCATGGAAAGAAGACTTACAGTATTATATGTGGCTTACAGGACTTCCTAGCTGAATTAGTTTCTGCAGCTGTGGCTGCCAAACCCAGATGGATGTGGAGTGAAACCCTGCTGGAAGCAGATCGCTGGAGAATAGATATAGGATTGCTTTTTCAGTTGAGAAGCCAAATAGGAGGGAGGGAAATAATTCAGAAGACAGCCAAAATGAGTATTATTATTTTCTTCTTCTTTTGGGGGGGTGTGTGTGTGTGTAAAAACCCAAACCTCCACACCTATCAAATAAAACATGTTGCTCCATCTGAAATGGTACTTGCAGGCTTTGAAAGCTAGAAAAAAAAAAGCCAGTGGTGTGTTGTTTATGCATTTTCTGTTATCCTGAAACACAGGAGTAAAGGCACTTCTCCAAGAAGTAGGAGGAGGTTCAGTTTCCCATTCTGCCTGGCATGATTTGAATCTGCATCTCTCGGATACCTCATCTAGTCATCTTATCTACAAGCACATACACTTGATTTAACTTAACCTGCTGTGTTTCTCACCTTCTTGTTTTCTCCTTGGCCTTTGTTTCTTAGTTTATGTTTTTCTTTCAGTATTTCTTATACTTGTACCTATTTTTTTTAACAAGAAACATTGCAACTTTGAGAGCATACAGTCCACAGGGCTGAAGCTGTGCATACATCTGTTGTAGGGTAAAACAGTCAATGAGGAACATGCCATCTGTGAACATAAAGCTTTCTTTTTTTGGCACTCCTTCCAAAATACACTACTCATATTTCTGCTATGGACATAAATTCTGACTTGCCAGATGATGTTTCTAGTGAATTAGTTTTATGTGATAGAGCTCTGCGATTTTAGCAGACATTCACACCATAACATTGCAAAAAATAACAGCCTGAGAAATCATGGAATGTATCAGTCAGAAAATGGCATTGAAATGCTGCAATAATTAGATTTTCTTTAATAATTAAATTTTCTTTCCTCCATGTATTTAGAATTTTCTTTCTGAAAATGAGGAAATGACATACTGTTTAACCAAATTCTTATTTACTGAGTGTTCCAAGAAACAGAAAAGTTTCAGCATGCTTCTGTGCAGCATATGGGCTCCAATGTGACTGAGTAGCAGACCCTACTTTGCTGACTTAGTGGAGTATTTAATTATTCCACTGTGGAGATAAGATATTTTACATATTTAACTTGCGACATGGAGGCTTCCACACTAAGCCGCTGCAAGCAGCCTTGGAGCAGTTGTTCATTGTGCCTTCTGCATAGGAAAGGAGGGAGGGAATATGAAAATACACCCCAATTATGTAAGTTTGTAACTGAGCATCTGACTTGGAAGAGGGATTTCACTGTTAGGTTGCTCATCAGACCTGCTTCTTTTGTATAAAACAGAAGAAAGATGCTAATACTGCCTGAAAGAGTTCTTTTCATACAATTTTTATTACCTGAAGCTGATAAACAAAAGTCATGGTTTCAGTCCACTACCCTCCAATAAGAACAACAATTAGTGTTATTTGTTTACCACTGTGCAGTTGAGTATAACCACATAATTACATAAAGAGCAGAACATGAAGAAAAATCCCCAAACCCAGCAGAAATTTAAATCACATAATTACGCTCATAGTTTGGAATTACATGTTGTTACTAGTACAATTTTCTCTCCTCTTCCTTTTGTGCCTTGTCTTTCTTACATCCTTTACTGTAATTTATATTACATTAAGCTATTAGCTCACTGTAGCAAGGAATGTGTCTTACAATGCTAAAGCATTACACTTGCAGGGGTTTTCTTCCTTTGGAATTTAGTCTCAGCAGTTTAAGAAATTACTACTCTGACCTCCCTCCTGTTGGAAGTTGCCTCTACCTCAGTTGCGGAGAGATGGTGAAGACACCAACATACCTGGACAAACCAAACGGGAAATTTTTTCTGTTTTTATTTTTTTATTATGTTTGGTTTATCCATGCTCTCCTCTAGGCTGGACAGCATTTACTTCTCCTTGCTACTTATTACTCTTTTCAATCCACCTATAGCAATCTGCAAACCCCTATGTCTGGGTATTCACTGCAAGACTTCTGAAGCCAAAACTCAGTAGTGAGACTAAGCATGTGATACACAAGTTGTTGTCAAGAGAAACTGTGACTGCTCAGCATGTTTGACGCTGGCTTGAATACCTAAATTGGTGTGTGCTTGGGTCGATAAACACCTGTGGTAGAAGTCAGATCCACTGGCCAGTAAGGAATTACATTGCCTTACATGGCAGAATCACCAAGCCTTGCACTATTGCCAGCACATCCAAAAGGATCACAAATACTGGGATATTTATTATTTCTTACAGCATCAGACTCCAAATAACTCTAAGTTTAATTCTCTAAGTAAAACCAAGAGAAGTTTGTCTCTGTCTTGTGAGTACCTCTGAAAAAAAACACCTAATTCCTTTGATTGCAATTGAAAAGCATGATTCTTAAATGCTCCCATGCCAGGGGCAACCCAACTGTAGTCAGTTCAAGTACACATTCCATAAAATCACAAAAGCAAATCTCAGGTTTTCTTTTGGATCACCTGACACAAAGTTTTCAAATGTTTTTGTTCATTACCACTGCTTCTGTATATATACAGAGTCAGTGCACACAGATGCACACATACACAAGAAGTTTAAAAGTGATGACACTGCTTGCTTTCTCTGCAGACAATGTAATATAGGCAAGTTACTTAAACCAGTTGCTTACAATTGCTGGTTTTTTCTCATTGAAAAATGAGAGCTCTCACGTGAGCTGGCAACCTCAGAACTGATTTTAGAACTGAGTGCAAAATAAAATTTTGCATTATTTGTGAAATCAGGCCTTAAGCATTTCAAATGGTCTCCTGAAAAGTGTATGGGCAGAACACATCTGGCCAAAAGCTTCCTACACATCAGTCTTCGACCCCTGAAGCAGAATACAGCGGCTGCTCACCTCACGTGGCAGTGATGCACTTCCCTACGGCAGTGAAAAATACTCAAAAGAAAACAAGTCAGTTTTACCAGTGGAAGAGCTGAGGACCTCTGAGCATGGCCTAGGCTCCCTATCTGAGTGGGAGGAAAGCAAAGACTGAGCTACCTGGGCACAGCCTGCTCAGTACACCAAGTGAGGCTGCAGCCCCATAGCAAATTAATCAATGGCTGTAAAATAAAAGTCCTTATCGCAACAAGTTAGGCATAAGGGGACAAAATCAGCCTGCATCTGCAACTTTCATTTTGGCATTTTCCATTATGTATGCTTTTGATTTTGCATGCTTTATTCTTTCTCTTTGTTATATATAGCATGTGTGATTACCCTCTGTTAAAAGGATAAAAAGGCAGCCTGACAGGTCATCCTGTGGGATTTTTCACACTTGATTAGGACACAGATACACCAGCAGACAAGAGCCACTACACTTGTTTGTATTGGTGCAGCCACAGCAAAGATAAAAGTCCCAGTGTCACAGTTCTTACCCAGGTATGGGGCCCCTTTGTGGGCAATGGTTTTTTACCTCTCTGGTTTGTTCGGTTACTAGCATTGGATAGACAGTGTAATGTATCTGTCTAGTCAGTACTTCCTCTCTCTGGTTCAGATCACTTTTCTCTGCATAAATACTAGACACCATTTGTTGTTTGAGAAACTGTAATGGCATTTTCACATCTCCATCCAGGGATGGCTTTGCTTTTTTTGGGGCTGTAGCATTAAATAACTGCAGCTCCAAAATTTATTCCTTTTGCTGGCAGGTTGCAAGATTGTCAGAAGACATGGATGGCTCTGGCGACAAATGGATGTGCTAAACACATTGGCTGTGTCCTGTGCATAATCAAGTGCTCTGAAAGAAACCCAGGCAGCTTCCTTGTCCTGCCTGGCTCAGAAAATGTGGACAGAAAATCATGAGGAGTGGGCAGGACACTGGGGTGTGCAGAGAAAAAAGAGGGCTGACCAACATGGCCTGCAAAGGTAAGAAGCCCTGGATACCTGTCAGTATAGTGATCTCAGGGCTGTCACACAAAATAATCCTGCGGCAGCCTGTCCTGCTGAGGAGGCTGTAAGCTTTCCTGTGCCATGACCTCCGCCAGCTCTGACCTTTGCCTACTACCTGAACTGCCATCTGTGAGGAAAGTTGTATCCAGATACAAAGACTGTCCTCTCTATGTTAAAATAGCTGCTTCATTTTAAAGGCAGAGATCTTGGAAGCATTTTTTTGTTCCTGAGTGAGGAATAGGTCACAATTCTGCATTTGTATTAGACAACAGTTCCTAAAAATGATCAGTGATCAATTTGTAAAGCAAGGGTTGCTTCTCAGAATCACCACTTTGTAAGCACCTGTGAAGAACCACCAGAACTACCAGAAAGGATATGATTTGCTAAAATAGTAACATAATTGATATTACGTGATTTGCATTTTGCTCTTCGGTGGTGAAAACTTAACTTGAGCATAAGGTTTGGTATCTAAGTGAGAGAATGTCTGAGAGCCAGGTGCTTTCCTATGAGTTATTGTATTCTATTTCTAAGCTTGATCTCCTTCATCACTTTCCATTCAGGATGGAGCAGAGCCACCAAACTACTTTGCTTGCTGTGTCAGGAATGCAAACTGGTGATGGACTTTGATCGGACTGGTAAGCAAGAATGTCTACTGGGTGAGACTGGGTGCAGCACAGAGGTTTCCCCCATCCTTGTGCTGGCTGGAGATACTACCACCCCAGAGCACAAACCAACCTCTTGTATATGTCTTTGCTTGGGCTCCCAGAGTAGTTTAATCACATTATACAGCACAAATACTTTGTAAGATCAAAGCAGTTCTGCTTACTAATGTCCCTGTGCTGTATGTGGTAGATGAGGATTAGTTCTATCGATTGTCATTAAAATGTTGTCTGCACCTATTTTTGCCCATTCCAAAGAAGGTTCTGCTGGCTAAAGCTGTACAAAACATTTTGTACCATTTCACCTAGTTAGCTGCAATAACCTTGACGTAAATCCCTTGTGATTTCCCTATAGCATTACTTTTGCCATCTTCCTGGACTCCCCAAGTGTGACACTTAGCACAAGAATTTTGACTGTAACAAAGGGGATGAGTTCACCAAGTATTGCTTCATAAGGTGGAAAGATTAAATTAAATTAAATGATTCCCACCTGCACTTTGCCCTAATTGACAGCATCTAAACCTATGACAATGACATGGCTGCTGCTGGCAGCCACAGATGACAACACTGTGTGGGGGTGGAGGAATCAGGCTCAGTGAATTCGAGGTAGGTATCTATGTGCAGTCAGCTTTCTCTTATGCAATTGCAATACAATTCACCACCTGAGCTACTCCATGACTATTCATTTGTCTGGCACAACCTCCTTGCCTGAGGAAATACTGTTTATACAGATAAGGTCTGTGGAGCATCTTTGCTACCCTTTTAGAGCTCCTGATCTGACTAGGAAGTTGCACTTGATAAAGCTTGTCCTTAGGGTGCCACTGACGTGCTCTCCTGGGTGACACACTTCAGCCTTCCACACTTCACAGGAGCATCTATGCATTGTCCATCTGTTGCCACACATTTGGACAAGCTACCTATCCTATAGTGATGTAAGATTAAGTAATTTTAATGATATGTGAGAGCAAACTTTTGAGATTTTTTTTTCATCTTATGATGTCCGCTGGAGAAGTGTTGCTGCTGAGAAGAAATCATTATTATGCTAGCAAGAATACTTATCTAGCACAAACTATTTTTCCAGGAGAGAAAGGTTTTTGCAGCCTCCCCAAATTTTTAATGTAGCTGCGGCTTTTGCTTTTAATATAACAAGTGGATGTTCTGAGTCATTAGCAGCTTATTGCAAATGTCAAACATCAAATAATTAATAACAAAATTGAATGCCAAATTAACCCAAAGAAAAATGAAGGGCTCTAGAAATACCTTCATTGTCGTTGATGGGACGGACGATAAAAAGCAGGCGAAGATCCCGAACAGATAAAAGTGAAACTTTATTAATTAATCATCTCTCCTTTCTATATTTTCCACACACTTACTTTTATATATTTCCTAAGTGTACGTGCACTAACATTATTGGTGCTCATTACACACAAACAATCACCTATTGGCCACAGTTACAAACTAGTGTCTGTACAAACTCGTCCAGGTTTCTTATCGTACACTTCTCATGGGTTCTCAGTCTCTGCAAGTTGTTTATCTTCATGGGCACACAACAATCTGGCCAAGGTCAAATTCTTCTTCCTCTGTCAAGGGATCCGCAGGCCAGCTGCAGTTTCCCACACTTCATTAATCATTCTTTAGATCAGTACTGCCAATCCTAGAAAACAAGTCATGAATTACCCCTGTCCTGCTCCCCACCTAAACCACAGCTTAAAAATCAGAAGTCATGTTTTTGTGGTTAAATCAGTCTGAATTATTTTGTTCACCTTGTGGTAACTTGAGACTGTATCTCATACTTGGATCATGTTTTTAAATATTTAAAGTCCCCATAACAACTGCAGATTTCCTATTTAAGAAAAGCCAAGATTCTCCCACACCTGACTCCTGTGTGAGTAAAGAATCAAATTTTGTTACTTTGTTAAAACTGCAGGTCTTGGCCACCCTGAATACAGGTGTTTCAAAGACAGGTGATAATCTGTAGAATCAAGTACTACACTAGACTGATTGTGACATTTTATCTTCACATGCCTTTGATTTACTTTTTTGTTTCTTAAAACATCCTTGCATTTAGGATTTTGTATCTTAAATATTGTTTTTACTGGTGGGATTCAGGGACAATTTTAAGTTTTTGGGATGCCACAATCCACCAGGGCTAAAAATGCAGCCAAGTTTTCTCATACAAAAGCAGAAAACTTAGTCCAAGAGCTTTATAAAAAGGCTGTAGGAAATTCTCAGATAAAAGAAGAAGAAACATCAACACAAGTTTAATATCGAACAAATTACTTGTTCTCATAGTTGAAGCCTGCACAATGGAACAGTTGTGAATTAAAGGTTTGGCTCTTTAATCATAACAAGAAATTAAAAAATACAATAGAGAGAGCCATGAGTCTTGCAATGAAGCATTTCCAGATTTCCCGTATAATTTTTTTTCAGATATTTCCTTGACAAAGTCTATCATCCTGTCTTTCCCTGGGATTTCCATGATCTTTAAGCACTATCCTTAGAGGTGCTACACAAGTAATCTTGGCTACATCCACACTGTGAGGGGAAGAGGGCTTGGGAACACCACAACCACATCCTCTTGACTTCCAACCAGTCTGGTGTCAGCAGAAGGCAGGGCACAACAGGCCTGTCCCAGGCTTGGAGGGACATGCAGGCAAGGCAGGCTGAGCCCCCCATGCCCAGCATCCATAGGCTCTCCCTTCCTCCACAGGGCTCCGGAGCATCAGAGCAGTCCTGGTTTGCCGTTCACTGCAATGACAGTGTCACACTTGGCTTTCCCTCCATAAGAAAATGTCACCTAGCTTTAGCTGTACCAGTGTTGTTAAATAAAAGCCCCATATAGAAACATGTGAGCATGCCAAAGGGTGCTTTATCCAGCATTGCCTGGGTAGAATGGGGATGCTCATAAAACTCCCTGCTGATTTAGCTCTGCTGGTACTTCACTGTACTTCAGCAGTCAGACTGTGTAGACACAAAACCTGTGTGTATGCTATGCCTGAATTGGGGGATGGGGGCCGCGGGGGGATGGATCTGCACATCTACATGTGTGAAGTAAGTTCTTATCACCTTCTGTCTGCAAGCCAAAGCACATCCCCCTCACACATGAAGGCCCAGTTTTGCCCTGTGGTTTCCCCAAACACCCTCCCTCCCTGCAATTCTGTATGTTGCTGTTGCTCAAACAGGAACTGTTTTGTGTTCACAGCCCTTAGTCGATCATGCTCTAATCTCCCCTTGGCATCTCCCTGCTAGTTACCAGTGCAGCCATGTACACATCTGAGAGCAAATTTTCTAGGACAGCACCATGAGGCAAAATGCTTTCCCTACTTGTTTTCTCTGTCCTTTCATCCTAGCTCTTCCTGCCCCCTTCTCAGAGCCCCTTTATATCCTGCTCTCCTTTTACTGACCTCTAACTGCAAAACCAAACTGGTACTTGTTGCTGTTGCTGGGACCCTTATGTAGGTCAACCCTTATGAGTCTTGAGTGTGGTCTGCAGCTGACCTTCACCTGCTTTATGGTACAGAAGGGTAATCAGGCTTATTGTTTCTTTTGCCACTTGCCCTTGTCTTACTTCTGCTTCCTTGGCAGATTCAGAAGTGCCATGCTGTGCCAGTCCACCTGGCTGTGAGCTGCACAGAAATCCCTGTTTAGTCAGTCCAGGAGCCCACAGCAACTTACAAAGCCCAAAGCCTTCCAATTCAGTGCCTCCTTCATGACCATGCAGAGTCCTCTCCAGAGATGCAGGTCCATACAGTAACTTCACCAGTGAAAAAACATTGAATGAAGCAGGGCTGTCCTACTTGTCATGTTCCTGCTTGACTTGCTTAGGCATTTTTGAAACTCCTCTGAGCCCCCCACCCACTGTTTTTGTAGGGTCTTCAGCACTGCAGATCAGTCTCAGCATGAGCCTCAGTCCCTCTCCTACCAGCTTTCAGTAACAGAAATGGAAAGCAAATCCAAGTCTTCGCCCTGTCAGAAACCGCAGCTGCAAAGCTGTCCTACTGTTTCATAAACTGCTTTTATTTTTGAACCTTTAGACCTGTAGCACATCCTCTGCAAAGCTTAAATTCAAAATTAACTGCACAAGCATAGAAGGGAAAGTCTGTATCTCAGCATACATTACAGTCCCCAACCCCCTCCAAAACAAAATGGAAGTGTCTCTGGTTCAAGGCAGCCTACACAACAGCGAGCTGCAGGAACTGTAAGCTATTATTTTAGTTCCCAAGGAAAGTAATTACTATAGCAACCAACACATCCGAATGGTTCTTTGGCTGCTACCGAGACACAAACAACTCGCGCACAAAAGGCACATCAGAAATGTGCTGTGTAAAACGTTCTCAGGGAGCTCTGTTTTTTGAAGAACTTTATAAAACATGCCTAACAGGCTTCTGAGAAATGACTGCCAGAATAACAGCAAGCAATTGTACCATGCCATGATCCCAAAATAACCTAATCAATGGCTCAGTATATTTGCCCCTGAAGAGATGAAGCAAAAAAAGTGCACGCTCCATTTTAAGCCTGTGTGCCAACAAGTACCCAGCAGAGCTGACGATACATTCAATAAACAGACAATAAAATAGTGGGGAAACATCTCCCCTTTTGTTCTGTGTACTGATGCAAAGTCTCTGCAAGTTTCAAGTGCCAGCTCATCCTCTAGGGCTTATATAGAGTTTGTCAGAAAAAGGGATTTAATTACAGCCTTGTAATGCTGGAGAGTGTAAGAAGTCATGTCTGGCATTCTTTTCTGTGTCTGTGCAGCAATCAACCCCCACAGACCCCATCTCCAGCTGCAGTGCTGGGGACATCACTGTTGCTATTACTGAATAAGGAAGCTTCTTGAGCAATAGCAAACTGTAATCATTGGCCATTGCTTAAGTATTATAGCATTTGGACTGTCTCTGTCACCTTCAAATCAAAATGCCACTGGTGTAATAACAACTTGTTAGTTTCTGGTGTCTGCCTGCAAAGCTGCACCACTTCATGATGCCAAGACAAACAGCTTAGATCCCCAAAAGAAGAGAACTAGTCCAGGCAAGCCTAGGAGTAGCGTCCAGAGTTTCCCCACAGGACACATACATGCATGTCACCTGTCTCGAGGATGGTGAGTAGCATTGACATCACACTCCCGCTCCATTTCATGAGGCAGCTCTGAAGAAAATGGAGGCTATGGATCTGGGTAACTCAGAATGGAGTTGGATCCTATTAGGGAGCTCAACATGTCCCTTCCCAAATATGAACTGCCTTTTAAAATTACTTTTTAATCAGTTGAGTCCTAAAGTCTTGCTCTGAGCTCAGAATAAACTGAAAAATCACAGCTGGATTTAACATAAAGACAAAATTAAGGAAGGAAATGTAGTGATGTAATTTGTTACAGAAGTGCCTTGCAACCAAATAAAAAGGATCTTGTCATAGCAGATTCTGCATGACAGTGTTTTGGGTTGACTTTAGCTTTTAAGCAAAGTCACTTCATGTTGGATTAAAGAAAAACATCCAAAAAAGCACAAAAATATTCATAAGGAAATAGCACAAGCATATATAAAATCCAAGGCCTTGTTTCTGTCTTGCAAAATGGTTGTTTCCCTGTAGGCACTTGGAATTTCCAAAATGCTGATCCCAGGGAAATAAATCCTTCTCTGTAATTTTTCTCATAATAAGTTTATTTTCTGATAGTAGTTGACTGTGCATTATATAGGTCCCTCCCCCCCAAACAAACCCAAACAAACAACGAAACAGTTCTTTTTCACATTGTGGCTTTTTACTAGCTCTTTGGTGGGGGAAAGACAGGACCACTCACTCACCGTCTGACTTCCCAGTTTGCCTTTGTTACTAAACAAGAATATTTTTCCTGGTTTAGAGGAGCTGGGACCAGTGGGACCAGGCTTCTGGGCCTCACATAACATGCCTTCATGCAATACCTGGAGGGTCACTGGCTGCAGTAGAGCAGGTGAATCCTTGTTTCTAACAAACATTTCGCCTTTTGGGTTGAAAAAGGCTGCTGCAGTGCCTTTTCAGTGAGAGTGAGGAGAGATACAGAGTAGAGAGTTAGTGCACTGCCCAGCTGCTCATGCAGAGCTGCAAGGCAGAGAAGCGAAACCAAAGTCTCACGGGTGAACAGCAAGCTCTTTTGAACACTCACCAGCTGTGGAAATGCCCTTCTGCCAATGCCAGGTGTGTTCAGGCCCAGAACTGCAGTTTTCTTCTGGAAAGAAAGAACAGAAAAATGCAAGTGAATAAGGCCCAAAACAAATGCTTTCTTAAACATAGAAATGATCAAAACCAAAATCCAGATGTTGAACGTGACTCACTTAACCCTGCCACTTCCCCTATCCACCAGAGACAGAGGGGTAGGATGCATATGAAGGTGGACCAGGAGAAATCCTCAAGGTCATGAAGCAGGACTCTTAGAATACCTTGCTCAAAACCTGAAGCTGACATTGCTCCTTACTGTTTCCTGCAAGGTTCAGGCTTGTGCAAGCTGGTTTCTTTTCTAGTTTTCTGCTGGCTTGAAAATCAGGTCAACAGATTTGTATGTGGTATTGCTTTTGCACTTGTACAACCTTAGATGTCACTGTGTTATAGGTAAATGATGCTAGGCTGTAATATAGCAATAAAAATTTATTGAAGATTTATATAAAAGGCAAATAAGCAAAACAGTGCGCTGGGCTGCCGGGGAGACCCCTGCTCCACTCACGGCACGCAAGCGCAGTAAGCAAAAACAGTAACTTTTATTCCCTCATCAGTTCCCCTCCCATAGTCACTTGTTATGCCTCTATTGGATCCGAGTTTGTAAGTCCGGTTCTGGTTGGCTTCCCTGCAGGCCCGTTTCAGTTGCCAGGTACTTTCCTTCCCATAGTTTTAATTAGCCCTTCGTCCTTGAGGCCTAGTGTGTAGCTCATTGTGTAGGTTTCTCCAGATGTCCATCTTGGATTCTCTGTATCGTTCTCATTCTTGACCCTTTGATCTTTGTCCTTCCCTTTGTTATTTTATGCGTGTGCTATGAGACAATATGCTTTTTAGAAAAATAAGATACAAAATACTTATTCAGCAAGGCACAATAATTTGTCTTTTCAGCTGAAGAACTGCAAGCTGCATGACTATCAGCTTACAATGCTGACAGATTAATGAACTATTCTGCAGCTTACAGTCTCCCAACCTTAACCATTGCTTATAATAACATATATATGTATATACAAATATAACATGCAATACAATTTAATGAGTAAACTACTACTACTAATTTGATGAGTAAATTAAATTACTACTACTAATTTTTTACAACTGGGGCTTGAGTGGTCTTGCGTCTGTGAAGGTAGGTGAGAAAATCAGGCTGTTCATGACTGTTACATCAAAGAGCTGGACCTGGACTTTCTCTGGTGCAAATCAGAGAAGTAAATCAAAATGGCATCCCCTGTCATGTTAAAAAAAAAACACATAGCTAATGAAATCCAGTGAGTATTTGCAAAGCAGAAATGCTTCCTATGTCTGGAGAAGCACGTTAAGAGAGAGGAGTTGAGGGAGCCAAGGTGCTAAGAAGTGAGCTTCTGGGAACTCTCTGCATGTGCAAACATATGAATCGGTTATAAATGAGGCTGTCCTCTCTTCCATCCATCACGAGTTTTCCTTGCTCCAAGGTTTGTGCTGCTCCCTGTCCTTTCTCAAATGGGACAGGGTATGGATGAGCAGTAAAAAGCACATTTACTTGCAATGTCATTTTTGGATAGAGAGCACTGGTTGTGAAGGTGCAGAAGGAAACGCAGGAACAGCCATTCGTGTTACACAGCAAACATGAGGCCATGACTAATGAAGAAGTGTAAGTTCACGAACCATCTCAGCGCAGGGTGGGAGGTTTTGTTTTTGTGCTGGCTTGGAATTTGTAGTTTGTCATGTTAAAAGATGGTGGTTGTGTTGGAAATATGTAGCAACCACTGGTTGATTGATTGAGGCTTTTTGGTGGCAGTTTTTGGAATTATTGGTTCTTTGAACAAATTCTGAAAATGGGCCCTCATAGAAATAAAACCATATCAAACTGTCCTGAGGCTCTCATCTTGCATTCGAGCCTTGCCAAGAGAGGTCAAAAATATGCACACACATTATTTAAATTTTGCCAGGGTCTTCTCTGCAGACTGAAATTGCCTGCAAAGACCTGAGACAGGCAGAGGTCGATATTTCAAAAGCCGATGATTTTTAATGGAGTCCGGGTTAGAGCGCTGACTTTGAGAATAACACTACCTTGGCCAGCAAATGCCCTGAGCCTAATTTACAGCTCCTATCAGCAGGCGCTGNAGCATTTTGTCATGCCACACTTTGCAAGGGCCATGAAAGTCGTGCCGGTGTGCTGGAAGTGGGGGAGAGCAGCTGGGGGCGGCGATGCTCTTCCGTCCCCTAAGCTGGTGGCTGCGCTGCCCGGCCAAGCAGCTCCCGCCTGAGCAGCACATCCTCTCGGCATCCTCTCGGCATCCTGTCGGCATCGTTCCCGCTCCCCTCGGCTGCCGCCCGGTCCCTCCGCTGTGGGCGGCGCGGCTCCTCCCCGCCGGGCCGGTGTTCTGACCGCCCTTTGGAGCCCTCTGTGCTCCTTTCCCGGCCGCCATTGCTCCTTCCTCGCGGCCGTCCTTCCCGGGCAGGGCTGCGGCTCCGCGGAGGTGCCGGCGGTCGGGTTTTGGGGGGCGATGACAGCGGTGCGGAGAGAGGCGTTCGGGAGGATGCCCCCGGAGGAGGGAGGCGGAGAGGTGGAGAAGTTCGTCTTGCAGTCGGACAGCGTGAAAGTGGGGATCCTGTCCTTAGGGTGCATCATCAACACTCTGGAGACAAAAGACAGGGATGGGAAGTTTTCAGATGTTGTCCTAGGATTTGACACTTTGGAAGGTGGGTCTAAATCTGTTTCTTTAAAATTGAAAAAAAAAATAGGAGAACCATGATCAGGCAGTTTAGCACTTTAACCAGCGTTTACTAGTTTATTGCCAAACTGTGTGATCTGCTTCTAAGGGTCCCCTCCAGCCTTGGGCTGAACAGATACAGTTCCTGCTGCCTGTCCTGGCCTCAGTGGTGGATGTAGAACAAGGACACTGGTGGCCCCACCTTCCAGCATGCCACTCTGATGGGGCAGCCCTGAGTCACTCTTTGCAAGAGGCCTTTTCTGCAAATCTGCAAAGAATACAAGATCTCATCTGGCTCTTTTAATCAAAGATGTGCACAACTACTGAGCTGTGTGTCCTGTGAAACACTGGGACTGCAGTCACCTATTTAGTCCTGGAGGGAAGCAGAGAGAGACTCCTCTGAGTCCATAAACACACCTGTAGACCACCCATCCCATCTCAATTCTTCTGTTTAACCATGTGCTGGTTTTTTGTACAGGTTACACAAGGAATCACCCCTTCTTCGGTGCTGTTGTAGGGCGTGTTGCCAACAGGATTGCGAAGGGGAGGTTCACCTTGGACGGGAAGGAATATCAGCTGTTCCTCAACAATGGGCCCAACAGCCTGCATGGAGGAGCCAAGGGATTTGACAAGGTGAAAATCAGGCTGGTGGTCCCAGTGTCATCCCAGCACACAGTCTGTGGGATTGTGGCAAGAGGATATGATGTCTTCACTCCGGATCTTGTAGCGTTTTCTGGTGGTTGCTAAGTTGAATCAGCTCAGAAAATGCTGTGAGTACAGGAATGGGGAGAAGTGAGACAGATCTTGTGAGCTGCTCGGTTGGCTTGTCTTTGCCTGAGTTTGCAAGGCTTGCTGATAGCATCCTTGGATGCCACGCAGAGGGATGCTGTGCTTCCTCTGTGTGACGGCAGCCCTGAGGCCTCATGAGCCCAGTTCTGACAGGGCTGTCCTGGGCGAGGTGCTGCTCCAGCAGAGCCTGGTTTGGGACACAGAAGTGAGGACCCAGCCTCAAGTGCAGTGGAGACTCCCCAGGCACCAGCTGTACCGCCCTGGAGTACTGTAGTTGTGCCAGTGCCCAAAGAAAAATTTCCTGGGGAAACGTGCAGTTTCAAGGCTGTTACCTGCCTATAGCTGCTCACAGAGTCAGAAGGACCTGGGTTTGCAGAAACTAAGTATCATTGCTGCTTGCTTTTGACAGCACTCCCAAGTGCTGCAAGAGGAGGGTGGTGCTGCAGGTTCAGTGCACTCATTGCATTGCCCCCTTCTGTGCTGCCTGGTGACAGCATCTCCCAGGCTCTCACTGGCTCACAGCAGTGGGAAATTAGATCAGGCCTGCAAAATGCCCCAGGATCCAGGATTGATGTGTCTTCTTCCCAACCCCCCCCCACTGTGACCTTCTGAGATAAAATAACCTTTCCTTGGCCCCAGGGCACTCAACCTTTTCCATCTTCTCCCAAGAGCTTCTGCTGCCGTCAGATACTGTCTCTGCACTACAGATGATAAGAGCAACAGAGCATTTCCTCTCTTGAAAGCCTTGCTGATAACCCTGCTTGATTCCAGAGCAGGCTCAGAAGTCTCTGCTTTCCTAAAGGCTTGGGCTTTGTCAGATCAAATGTATTTGTAACCAGCAAGTAGCTGATCCACCATTTCCCCAGAGGAAGACATGTGAATGTGCTGGTGCAGCTGCTTTCCTGGGTTAATGTTTTATTTCATGAAAGGACATCCAGGCACTTTGAGGCAATGCAGTGTGAACTGGCATCAGGTTGGGATGAAATGCTCCTCAGCTGCCTTCAAAAAAAGGGAGTACTGGCGTGGCTTGGCTGTTGTACCCCAAAGAGGACAACCCAGTTTAAGGTTTCTTTATACACCCTGACCTCTGTGAGCTGCAGCTGAAAACATACACTCCTTTGCACCTGGTGCTTCCAGGCTCTCTTCGGCAGATGGGGAACGTCGTCTCTTCTCCTGCCTCTTCCCCTCACTTGCTGAAGGCACACCAGCTTGGTGGGAACAAGGCAGTGACATCTCCCAGCCAGAGTTTTGTGTCCTCTGACCCACAGGGCACATGTGGGCACCTGCTCAAGACCTTCTCCTGGCTGTTCAGAGACACTGTTCAGAGACAGCCCTAACACAGACAAGACACACCAGCATTTGGCTGTGATTATCTTGACCATCTTGTCAGTTTTTCCTGATCTTGCAGACCTCAGCGCTATGGTCAGTGCGTGGTCTGATGAGCGTTTTGCAGCTGTGCTTACATGGCAGTAGTACATGACCAAACTGGTGGGGGACTTTAGAAAATAACCCTCTTATCTTAAAAATAAAATAGTGATAGCTGTATGCTTCCTGAACTTTACTAGCTTTTTCTTCACACAACTTAAATTGAAACTTGTATTTAAAACCACAGCATCCATACAGCAGTGGGAAGTGCAGTCAAACTGCACTCTGTGCAGGAGGACCTGCTCTGCAACCTGGTCTATTTGACATCCTCAGTTCCCATGTTTGGTGAAAATGCTGGCTTTTGACAGTGCCCCATGTTTGTGATCTCTCTGCAGAACATGAGAGGGATCATCTCAAAAGTGTTATCTGGCCCCTGTTCCTGAATCTGTCCTCTTTGACTGGACAGTAACTATTCCTTAGGTAGATGCAAAGCTCCAGAGCCTGGAAACCTCACGTCTTATCACACATCCATCCTTAATATCAGGCTCGTGGCCAGGGTCAAACAGGCTGTCTGGGCATCTGTGTATGGTGTGCTGCCTTGCTTTACTTGCTGGAAGACCATGTTTGGCTCCAAGCAGAGCGCTGGTCTGTGGCAGAGGCAAGAATGGGAGAGGTGCCAGCTCTCTGGAGAGAGACCTATGGATGTGTCTGGCAATATATCTGGTATTATTTAACCGAACCTCAGTTCCTGAGCAGGAGCTCCTGGTGTGTACTTACATTGTCCTAGAAGCCAGAGCTTTTGGTTTTTTTCCTTCTAAGAGGAAGGGCAGAAAAAAATTAATGAAAAAACCTTTGTTTCAGTGCAGCATCCCTTGAGTGCCTTCTGTCCTTAGGTTTAGCCTGGGGCAGAAGGACACCATGTTTCCCATTACAGTCCCACTAACAACACACTCCTTCCAGGTTCTCTGGAGCCCCCAGGTACTCCCAGATGGCATCCGCTTCTTCCGGCTCAGCCCCGATGGTGAGGAAGGGTACCCTGGAGACCTGAAAGTCTGGGTGACCTACACCCTTAATGACAGGCAGCTGTCTATCAACTATCGAGCCCAGACCAGCAAGACGACACCCATCAGCCTGACAAACCATGCGTACTTCAACCTCGCAGGGCAGGTAAGCATGGGGAGATGAACCCTGTGGAGAGACACTGTGCAAGGGAGGAAAGCCTGGGGACCCATGGGATGATCCATGAGCTTCCCATTGGATCGTTGGGACCAACATGCTGGCCCGGGGACACAGCATGTTTTTGGGGGCACAGCAGCGAGGGTTGTCTCTATGCGTCATGGGTTGCATGCAGGGACAGGATTGATTCACACAGACCTCAACTGAGGACATAATGTCTCTGTCCCTCTTGAACAGAGATATCCCATCATGAATGTTAGCTCTTCTTTTGTGTGTAACGGGGGAGTTTCAGTCTCTCCTGGTCCCTTGGGAAGATTACAGAGGAGGTGCAGATCTGGCGTGCCCTAGTGGTGGGGCTGACATTTCTTAGCTGTATTCTGTTGGCACTTCTGAGAGCATGTGCTGAATACTTGATTGGGTGGTGCAGTTGAGACTGGGGCCTGTAGTGCTGGCACTGAAATACCACGTCAAAATGGGGAGGAGAAACATCATAAAAAGGGGATGTGAGATGGCCAAAGTTGCAAAGTAGCAAGATTGCAGTAGCCAGGTGCAGAGGGCTCTCACACACTGTATGGAGTCCTGTCAACCAAATGGGCACTTAATTGCAGCGGTGCTTTAGTCTCACTCTGTTTATAACTGAGGGGGAAAAGGATCCAAAAAAGAAAATATTACTGAGCAGAGTAATAGGATAGTAAGTGCAGTCACGCTTGGAAATGAGACAAAGATCCTTACAAGTGTTAGTGAGAGACAGCTCAGCCCCTCTATGCAGGAGCTCTGCTGAGGCTGCTGCTGATAATGGCTGTGCAGTTGTTGGTGTACCCTCTGCTTGTACTCTCAGAGGTGCAGTAATATCAACATGTGCAGCGTGCAACTCAGGCGTGTTCCAGAGGAACAGGAGACCTTTGGGCATAAGATTGTTCCTCAGATTAGACAGTGACCTGAGGGCTCAGTTTTGATCCTGCTCCCCTTCCAGCCCAGCATGTTCCCTGCCAGCATTCCGGAGGCTGTGGAGGAGGAGCACACCCCCACTGCAATTCAGGAGATGAACCAGGAGGATGGGTTAATTTGCCCCTGCTTGCTTCCTTCCCCCTTTGCCCACTGCTGAGTGCTCAGCGCCCAGCTTGTTTTGGATAGTCAGCCTGCAGGGTGGTACTGCTTGCTGAGGTGCAAGTATGGACTGATGGTATCAGCCCTGTTGGATTTACAGCTCTTAAGGCACATGCAGGTTTTTCCCTGTGCCAGTACCTTTGTCCTGTACCCAGGGTCAAGACAGGATGATGGCCAGGAGGTCCCCCAGGCACTACCAGATCAGCTGTAGCACCACTGTGGGCAGTCACTTCCCAAGGGTACTTAGGGCTGCTTGAACAGTGGAAGGGCTGCAGCAGGAATCCCAGCATTTCCCACCCTCCTGCAGGGCTCACGGGATGTCTATGACCATGAGATCTCTATTGAAGCAGATTCCTACCTGCCTGTGGACGACACCAAAATCCCTACTGGTGGGTAGTGCGGCGCTCGCGGCACATGGTGGGAGCGGTTTTCCAGAGGGGTGTTTGTGGGAGCAGCACTGCCTAGCAAGGGGACATGCCAGCACCCAGGGGACCCCAGACACCGTGGGGCCCTCATTCATGGGCACAGAGTGGGCAGAGCCAGGTACTGGAAACAGGGTCCAACACCAGTCCCAGACCTGGAGCCCAGGGTCTGCCTAGAGGATGCAGGCAGGAGCAGCAGGAAGTGGGGTCAGAAGCATTTGTGATGTCCATCCAGAAGACAAGCTACCTGTGACACCTGGAGGAGTGGATTCCCTGGTTCAGGTGGCTTTTGCTCAGCTTGCTGTGTCATGCCTGTGCACAAGAAAGGGAAGAGCTTAAGGCCATACCAAAACCACTGCCCCAGTAGAAACTTTCACCATGGAGCTGTTTCACATCTTACTTGTGGCCAGCTTCCTACCCCTGCTTTTTGCAGTTCCCTCTTGTGTGTGTAGTCTTAGTCCTGGGGTGAAGACAGGATTTGCGCAACTTTTAAAGACTGCTATATTTTATGTAAATAGCTGAATGCAAATGGTTTCATTTTTTTCGAACTGTTTTTCCACCCCACAACTGAATTGAGTAAATGTGTTCCTTTTAGACAGGATCAGGAGCCACAGAAAAGTCTGTTTGTCAGGTGCAGACTGATGCTTCCCAAGGTTTGCAGAGCCACAGATGAGCTGGATGTGTGGCTGCAGTGAGCAGGGCACAGCTCATGGGGCCAGCAATGGGGCTGAGATGTCCCCACACCACCACCCCCAATGCTGGCACCTGCCTGCTGACCTTTGGAAACCTCTCCCTTTACAGATGGGTAGAAAAAATGTGCCTCCCCTTCCCTTCCTCTCTCCCCTCTCCCATGCCAAACCCCTCACCTTTGGGTTGGGGTGACTATTTTGCACTATCTCGTATGTCTTATTGTTGTTCTTGCTGCTTTATCACAGGACTGCATTCCTACAGCAGGCCTTAAAAAAGATGAGAGAAAGTGTTGGGTTTATGGTCTTGAATCATTTTCCTGAAACAGTACCATGAGGCAGAAGGGAACTGGTCCCACTGTACAGTCCATATTCACCATCCCATAGGTGGACCACCTTCATGGCAATCTCACAGGTGTTTATTCCAAGATTTGAGAGGATTCATTTATTTATACAGAGATAGATAGTATACATATGTAAATATTATGCACGCACAAACATTAATAGCTAAGAAGTTTTGGGTTTATATTAATTAGCTAGAATAGTTACATATACAAAGCTCCCTTGTGTTTTCTTGCTCCCTGTCTATGCTTTGTCCCTGCCAAGAACATCAGCATCCCCAGGGGCTGCCAGCTGTGCTGGGGGACAAGTGATGTCCCAGCCCAAGTAACAGTGGCCACAAGGCAAGCTTGCCTGAAGCGGGACACTGCAGTGAGACAAGGATCACTAATGGCTCCCTTGGCTCACCAAACCAACAGATCTCAGCCCTGCCCAGGGTCAGTCCCACAGGGGTTTGCTGGTGTGTGGGTGAGTGGCTAATGCTGCTATTCTCTTGTTCAGGGGAGGTGGCTGCTGTGCAAGGCACTGGATTTGATCTTCGGCAGCCCGTGGAGCTGGGCAAGCACTTGCAGAAGTTTCACCTGGATGGCTTTGACCACAACTTTTGCCTGCAGCAGGTGCAGTCTCCACACCTTGTAGCCAGGTAGGCTGGGAACTTGGCAGGGGTCCCCGCACCCCTGGAGCTGTGGGGGCCAATTCAGCCAGTCTCTTGGCATCTTCCGCTGGCATCTCCCCAGGGTTTGCCACCCACCCACTGGCAGGTCCATGGAGGTTCACACCACCCAGCCTGGCATCCAGTTTTACACCGGGAACAACCTTCATGGCTCCCTGAAGGGCAAAGGTGGCATCACATACCCCAAGCACTCGGCTTTCTGCCTGGAAACCCAGAACTGGCCTGACGCCGTCAACAAGGTGAGCTGTCTGTTCCCCCTACAGGAGCTACTTGGGTCTTGTGGCAGGGGACCATACCCCCACTGCGCCCTCCATGTGTCTAGGGCATTAAATATATAAACACAGTCTGCTTGTCAAGGAGATGCTTTGCAGACACCAGAACAGAGGCAGGCACAGGCCACAGCATACTGTGGCTTTAGGCAGGGGTCAGTCAGCACCGCAGACACTGGCCCCATGCAGCCCTGCTTCCCAAAAGCAAGGGGTCTAGAGTAGAAGACCCCACTGGGGCATTGCAACATCCTCATAAATTATTCCTCATGACCTGAATTCAACCAGCAGGAGGACTCACCCACTCAGCAAGCTGGCAAGTTGATGGGTGGTTATACACTGCTGCTGGAAATGGCTGTGGGGAGCTGTGGGATAATGCCCTGGGAAGGCCAAAGTGATACAGCTGTGCTTTTATGACCCTTAGTGATCCCGTGGAATTCACTCACAGTCACTGATGTGCTGCTGCCTCTCCCCAGCCCCACTTCCCCAACGTCCTGCTCCAGTCGGGTGAGGAATACAACCACACCACATGGCTCATGTTCAACACTGCCTGAGGAGAAGGACTGCTGACTCCTACCAGTGAGAGGGGTGCGTGCCTCCAACAGCTTAGCAAGAAACCTTGCCAGGTGCCAAACAGAGCTTTCCAACTACCCTGGGTGATGCATCCCATTTGGGAGCATTTTTCCTCCTCTGTGGTTTTCACCCGTGGTTCCTGCTGGCTTTAACTTCTGTCACCACCTCTGCTGCTATCTGGGCTGTGCAAAGCTCTCACACTCTGTCCAGCCTCACCCTGGGCACTGGGGCTTGTTTTGCAGTAAAAATGCACTGAAAACACCTTGTTTAGGGACATGGCATGTTGCAGCCTCAACTACAGCCAGGGAATATCTGGTAATATTAATGCAGAGCATGTGGGAAGGCTGATGCAGTTGTGCTTGTTTATTACAAGATCTGCTATTTCCAGAAAAGTGCTCCAAACTGCTCTTGCTGCTGCTCTCTTTACATGGTGCACAGTGCTCATGCAGAATAGCTTTGTGGAGGATAGTGTGCTGGGATTATCCCAGCTGGCTGCCCTGGATCCCCTGGTTTAACTCTTATTTCGGAGTCAGCAAGAGCTGCACAAAAGCATCTTCGATGCTATGCCTTGGCTGCTGAAGTGAAGTGGGCACATTGTTCAGTCCTGAATATGCACTTGCAGGAGGAAAACCATCATCTTAATGTGTTTCCACATGAAACACGTCATCTCAAAAACCCTGTAACAGGGGCCTGTCTGATGAAAACCTCCATGTTTCTGAGGTTTCATAAAAAATTGGCACAAGCAAGCCAGGATGTTGGCAGTACCATCACATTAGAGAGCTGATAGCCCTCTCCCCAGGGAAACAGGTAGACAGTTCTTGGGCCAGGCATCCTGTGCAAGGCACTGCAGCCTGACTCCCACCTTCTCCTGCCTTGCTGCTGCTAAGGGCATGCATAAGCCCTGGCTCTTGCAGGCCGATTGCATCCAGGGCCTGCAGCACTTCAGCTTCCTTGACTGCAGAACTGCAGGAATGCACTTGACCCCTGTGGAAGTGCCTGGCCGTGGGGCTTGCAGAAGTGGCAGACCTGTCAGAGTCAGTTCTGCCCCCTGACACCAAAAGAAGCACCCTGCTACTCTCCTGTCATACCTGGAATCCACAGACATGCACAGGGAGTGGTCACACTATGCAGCTGCAGTTCATACTGAGGGCTGGTATCCCTTGGAGAGCAAAACCCAGTAGCAGGGAATGCCAGGCTGCAAACCAGGGGAACCCCATTATGAGAGTGGAGTTTGCCCACTGCACCAGAAACCTCGAATGCACGTGCCCTTGCTCCCCCACCCCGAGCCAGGCTGTGTGGGGTGTGCACACCCTGCCCCAGAGGCAGAGGCACAGGCCCAGGGTCACAGCAACAGCACTTGCACCACACACCTGTCAGGGAATCTTTTCCAATTGCTCACACTGTATGGAATTTGTGAAATCCTACCAAACTCAGGTGAGAGCTGGAGCTGCACAGCCTCCAAGGATGATGAGCTGAGGGAGGGACCACAGCCACCCTCAGTTTTGGACACCACAGCTATGCAGAAGCATGGATGCCAGCTTTGCCACTGCTCCCTCTCTGCACAAATGCTGGCTGTTCTTCATAGTGGCCATCCCAGCCCTGGTTCCTTTCTCAGGTTCTTGCTGCTATGCCTGGGTTTAGAGGAACTCCAGCCCTCTACAGAAGCCCCTGGGCTTCTCTGCTCAGTCTTCCAGTGTCTCTGGGTACTGAAAAACAGGTACCAGCATAGCTGTCATGTCAGGCTGCAGATTTATTGTGCAGTAGGTTTGTCTTAAGAGTACAGAATAGGTGATCAAATTCCAGAGCGGTGACATACGCGTGCCTCTCACTAGGCACACCATAAACCGGGCAGGTGATGCACAACCAGTAAATATTCCAAACATGTATCACAGGCTTTGGGGGGCATTTGGGATAAATCACTGCAGGGCACAATTTTGTGCCACCCACTGCCCTCCCCTTGTGGCAACAGTGGAATTTAATGGGTACTGCCAGAACACTGATCATTGCACTGGAACACCAACGCCCATCCTGGGCGCCAAGGGAGGATCCAGGCACAGGAAGCACCACAGGTGTGACGACCAGGCATAAGGGCCAGATGATGCTGCAGCAGGACAGTATGCTCAGAATCTGGACTGTTGACTCATACATCAGAAAAGCTCCATGTTAACAGTAAACCTGGCTCTTGAAAACCATGGGTTACCCAAGGTATGACCAAAGTTCAACTTGTAACTTTTTTTCCATTTGAACTACTCTGCTGCAGTTTACACATTGAAGGAAATTGTCACAACAGATTTTGTTAGAAGCCCAAACAGGGCTTGCTTTCCATATTTCAGTGCTTATTTACTGCTGAAACTGGCCTTTATTTCTGCTAGATATCCCATCCCAGCAAAACAAAAAGGTTGCTTTTCTTCCCTCTGCTTACCAGTGTTTGTTCAGTCTAACATTGTTTTTACTCTTTTGCTGTGATATGTGTGAACAAAGTGCCTTATCATACAATCGTTTCATACAGAATAAGGACAGAGTTTTACACACCTGTACACAAATAATTAGTCCTGCAAATTGTACATTTGCTGTAAGAAATTAGCATAATTTAACAAAACCACCCCCAGGATAGGGAGGCTGCTGTAAAATCATACCAGTTTCTGTGAAGCAGGTTAGAACTTCTGAGGAAGCTGGGACAATCTTTAAAGGGGAGAGTTTGAGTGAGCTGGAGAGACTGATAAGTTTTCTTTCAGCTCTCAAACACATTTTCCTAAGGTCCTTCAGAAAGTAGGGCAAAAGACCTTATGTCTTCCCTCAGAAAAGGAAAACCTGCCTTGAGGTATTTTAAGACATTTTCTTTGTATTAATACCATAAGGAACTAAAGAACGCAACACAGGAAAGTAGCAATTGTCAAGTTATTAATGATTTCTATTACCTTTAGAGGTTTCTGCAGATCTTGTTTGCTTAAAAGACATGTTTTGGAGAAAAGTTTATCCCTAAATTTTCAGGCATCTGGTATCACTAGTTGAACACCAGGGAATAAGCTTTGCAGAATAAACAGATCAGGGAGGAAAATGAATGCCCACTAAATACTACAAAGGAATGAAAAGGGCACATGCCAATTTTTATCCATCTGCAAACAGAGATGGATTTTAAATTCTGCTTCAAAGAAAGCAGGAACCAATCCTTTCACTGAAGACCATTCAACAGTAGATGTGAAAAGTGGCTCCCTTAAGAAGACAGTGACCAGTGTTAAGCCATTCCCATTTTAGACATTTTTCATCCATGTTACATAGCACACAGCTAAAATTACCCAAATGTTCACAGAAGCAGCAGGGTTACTACAGAGAGGTTTTAGTTAAAAATACACATTTTATTTCAATGTGCCAATAAAAAAGTCCCACATTTTCATATCATAGGAAGTTATTTCATACAATAAAAAGAGACCTGTGCTAGTCTATTGGTGTGACTAACTCAGACAACCCAGATCATGCCAGATTTTAGTTGATATACTCTTCTATCTACATTTTTACATTTACAAAGACACCACAAAATCCCTTATAATAATGTAAGCAAAATAACTTTCTTCCTAAAAGATTAACTTCATAACTTTAATCCATTCTTTCAGGACTTGCACTTCTTTGTGGGCTTCCTGATGGTGAACGGCTGAAAGGAAAAGAATCCACAATTAACATTTCACAGCAGTCATTTGGGATTCACAAATGCAGGAAAAAACAACAGGAGAATACCTATGGCACCATTTAAGCACTGTTTTTAGTAAAATAACCAATCACTAATAACAATGATTAATAGGTTGGAGATAATACTTTATAATACAATTTAAATGTGATTACTGTAAGGCCATCTAATTACTAATAGTGACCTTCAGAGAGGTAGGATACTTCTTCACTGCTGATACAGCAGCTTGTCAAAACCTATTGTGATCACTCAGCATTTGTGAGCACTTATTCATGCCCTTCTGATGGTTTGACACTGAAGTTGTAAAAATGAACTATTAAAGAATTTAAATTAGGGGAAAAGTGCTGCTGATTCTGTCACTATACATACGTGCAGACACATGGAGAGAAAACTATTTACTGATTTACTGGAATAGAGAAAAATAATCTGTGTAACAGCAGTAAAAGTCCACTCTACCCTCCCCAACCTGCACATAGCTTTTAATGAGACTGAAAGGTCATTCCCACATTTATTCTGTGCTTTAAGCTCATCAGTCTCTGTGCAATAAAACTGGTAGTGAACTAGAAGGAAGAGGGGAGCAGACAAAGATGAGACTTAAGTGTGCTACATAACCAGTACCCCGAGGAATTACCACCACATATACATACTACCATATATAAAGCCATAATCACAACATTATTTGTGTCACAGAGATCTCAGCAAAAATACCTTTCCAGTATTTTCCTACAAGCAGCAGTCAAACTCCTCATCAGAGATCACTGCAGATACTAAAATGCCAGCTCTATGGAGTCTATGTTATTAGTAGGGAGATCAACATACCTTCTCTTTGGAGATGGTGATTGGGACTTTGACCGACTGTCAAAACAGAATATCATCAATGCAGCTTAAAGGTCAAATACTTTTATAATCAAAACTTTTATATTAAAAAAGGCAGTGGAATTATTATGGGAATCTAGCCAGAAGGTCTTTCCAACGGCAAAGTTTTCAAATCAACTTTTAGGGTTGATATGAATCATCTGACAGGGACTCTCGATTCATTTAGCATGGAGATTAATTTTCAGCAACTGTCTTCAGCAGACAGAAAAGAAAAACAAGCGGTAGTACTGAGGTGAGGCTTTGAGAAGAGCAACATCACCGCAGATTGCTGCTGTTTTATCAATAGTATTAACAAAGGTCAAGCCTTTTTTCTGATGGATAGAAAAATTTAACAGAACCGAGCACAAAGGCACAAAAAAATAAGTACTATATTGGAAATTACAAAGAATTAAACAAAGGGACAGGTAAGGAACATATTCCAGAGAATTGCAGAGAAAATTTTATAATCTCTGTCATATCACAAACAGATTAGCTGGGGACCCGAGTTTAGGAGATTTTTTTTTCTAAAAGACCAGGCTCTGTTAATCATGCAAACCTAACACTGAATTTGAAACAGTACTGCAGGCTTTATCTGTGCGTGCTTACCTCTTAGCTGGTGAGCCAGATTTTGATCTGCCATGAGACCTAGACCTACAGCAAGGAGAAAAAACACAACTCAGCAAGGAAGCTGACAGCATGCATGGTCCCACGTTTGAGACAGCAGGAGTCACACTCAGCGTATGAGAACTGTCATGTTGAACACACAGAATCCTTCAAGTTTCCAGGGCCTTGCCTGCTGTTTCAGAAGAAAGTGTTTTACATGGATGCTGCACATGTTGCTCTGCACTTGCGTCCTCGGCTAATGACAGCATTTGCTGTTGCAGGTGGCAGGAATACATGAACAACCCAAATCCTGCCCAGCACGTTGACAGAGCTAATAAAAAGCCATGCTCTAAACTTGCAAGCTTTATTAGGCTTGAGTGGCATCTACTACTACAGTTGAAACTGGCTGCCGACAGCACATTTCTACAAGTATCTTCTACTCCATGAAGTTCATCTTATATATGCACTTGCTTATTTTTTTAAATGTCTGAACTTAATCCTTGTGAAAAAACTGTCCCAAATGTCAGTCTTTGAGATAAGACTGCTGCACTATAAGAACAGTAATGCTGCCTGAAAACCTAATTGAAATTTTTAGATCCCCAAAGGAAGTGTTCTACATTCCACATCCACGGCTTTTCACAACAACTTTCAGATGTATGTTGTGATGCTGTCAAACCAGCAAGTCATGTAGTACTTATTCAGTCTGTCTTCCTCATGAATCCAGAGCCTGTCTCTGGGTGTGATGCATTCCTTGGACTCTTCTGTAAAGAAACCTCTCAATTGCCTCGTGAAGTTTAGCAGTGACCTCGTTGGAGTTAAGCACAATTATTTTGCCACTTCTTTGTACATCTGTAACTTCCTCTGGTTGAGTCATCTAATTTCTACTTACAATGAAAGGTGTCACATAATAGTCTAGAAATGACACTAAAGGTATCCTTTACCCTGCAGAAAACCATCCTGGTAATAAAAAAAAAGAGAAAACAATGATGGTAAAATTGAGATATTTTTCTCTTTGAGAGTCTGCTGCCTGGAGCTGTTTTCTGCTCATCACTGACAGTGAACAATGATGAGCCATGATTCAGTCATGTTGAAACAACTGGTATTAAGATTCAACAGGTAGAGAAGTGTATCTGATCTACTGCCTTGGGGAACTTCTTTCTCTCTTTTCTAGCTTCTGGACTACTAGTGTGAGTTTCTGCTCTTAATTAAGCCATCTTCATATCTCCTTTCCCATAAAACTCCCATCATTGCTTTCCGTTCCATTCTCGGAAAATGCCACCTCCAGCTTTAGCTTTTCCACTTGCTCCCTTCAAAATAAAGCTTCCCTTTATTTTGCTGTGTTGCTTCATGGTTGTGAGTTATGTTACTTGTTTTCAAAGAGCAGCCACCAAATCAGGAAAGGAGGCACAGTGATGGGCTGGGGCATAAGCAGCACCATCTCCAGAGCAAAACTTCAATTTACTGTTGCTGTCCTGACAGTCCGTCAAACACAGTCTGTCAACCATGCTGCCTGGACAAGGCCCTACGAAGCACCAGCTGCATTTGCTTACTATGAACTAGAATTTAAGAGAACAGGTGACATCCTGTGTTCCTTTAAAATTTGATCATTACTCTTATGAGACACTAACTGGTACAAAGTAATTCTGACGGGTGTTTATCTCAAAATCAGCTCCTGCAGACAGACGCTTTGATATTTAAGAGAGCTGGCATTACAGCTGTAGAACTCAGGGCACTAGTAAGCCCTTCAAGGACTTGTCTGGTTGATTACATTAATGCATGAACACACTACCAGAAGGGCATCCTAGTTTCTCAGAAAAATAATAGGAAGAATCTGCAATCTTGTGTGTGCCACATAAAGAAATCCTAATTTTTTTTGCTGTTAGCTGTTAATGCAACCCGACCACACCAGTACTTGTCATGACTACTTGTCGTGACTATGGGGACCTGGATGTCAGTGGCATGCAAAAGAATAATAAAAAGAACAACCTTCTGCACTGCCTTTTAAAGCTACAAACCTCTAAGTTAGTGGAAAGAAAAAACAGCTTTTTCTGAAACTGTTAACAGTTGTTAGAGAGCCCAGACTTTTAAGCAACTTTTTACTAAGTATCTGCAGTCTCAGAAGAGATCTTACCTGCTTCGGGGCCATGTAACAGACCTGGATCTAGATCTGGATCTTGATCTAGACCTGAAACAAAAAATTAAGGTAAATGAAAAAGAAGTCAACCAGAAGTGATGACAACTACAGCACTACATAAATTAATGTCTGCATGTTCAACTTAAAAAAGCATGATCATTAGACATTTTAGACTTAGAAATCCACCACAGGAGATGCTGCTGTATAAGGTCTCAAACTCATCAAATTACCACATCTGTAAATTTAACTAGCGTTATCAGGAACATTTTAAAGCATACTGACTTCTAGAGATCAACACCCTGTGAAGTCTGCTATCCAATACCTTTGGGAATCTCCTAATTAAAATAAAAAACTCCAACAAAAATAAAGCACACACAGCCGTTTAAAAATTGCTACTAATTACCTTGATCTCTTCAAGGAACCTGATCGGGACCGGCGGGGAGAAACGGACCTAGACCTACGAGGAGAAATGGACCGGGACCTACGGTAGGAAGCTGACCTGGACCTGCAAACAAATCAATTGAAATGTTTTACAACTGCAGCTTTTTCTAACGCTGCACGAAGGACATGAAGGAAACAGGAATAAAATTCAAACTGAAGCATACCTCCTACCACGGCTCCGACTGCGTGACCGAGAATACCTCCTTCCTCGGGACCTGGAGCGCGATCTAGACCGGGACCTGGTTTTAGGTTAGAGAAAACAGGTATCAGCAAACAGCTGCAGCAACCAGTGCATGTGACGCCCTGCTGAAGTCAAAGCTTATTTCAGACAACTAAGGAACTAGCATCTGTCAATTGGAAAAACTCTCTGGGCCTACTCATCTTGAGCATTTTTACTACCTAGAAGAATGTTAAAAGCTGAATTACATTGCAGAATTACATTAGAATAGAAAACACTGTAATGCGTATTTAAAATAAACCTTGCAAGTTTGCAGGTCGACCCTCTTTGGCCCAAGGTCTAGCAGATCTAGACGATCTAGAAGTATCTATAGCCGATCGCTGCATCTAGGTGTTCTCTTCAATCTAACGACGATCAAACTGACAGCCCAATGAGCCAGGGTGAGGCTTGATTGACGCAAGAAGATTTTTCTAGGTGGGAATGTGGTCAATCTGGTGTTCCTCTTTCTAAACCGGATGGGGGCCCCAATTGAAAGCCAAATTTACTGTTACGGCGGTCACCGTCTCAAATTTTCTGCCCTTAAAGAATAAGGTGAAGCTACGTGTAGATGGCTCGAGGGGATCTGGCCTCTTATGCTGATCACCTCAAGGTCTAGGAGGATCTTAAGTGTCGGATTTGCAAGGCGCCTCAGCATGAAATCTTAAGGCTCGTGACATTCTGAATCAAGGCGACTGACTCAAACGAAGAAACCTGAAAGGTTTTGACCAGGTTGATTATTAAGATATTAACATTTGATAGAAATAGCAACAAATTGTAATATACACCTATACATTTATTCTAGCGTTAAAGTTTAAAGAAAACTGGTGTAACATTCTGTTCTTTGCTAACAAGAACTACACAACAGTGAAACTGGTGAAGCAACGCGGCCGTCCCAGCCCTGCACATACCTGCTCCTCCTGCGGCGGCTGTAGCGGTGACAGTCATAGGCATAGTGGCCTTTCTCGCCACACTCGTAGCATCTGTCGTTGGGGTCAAAGGGGCGCCGGGCAGGAGGCCTGTCGTAACGGGAGCGGCGCGGCATCCCCGTGGACACTTCCACCCTAACCCTGGAGCCGCATATCACCCTGCAACACCATCCACGATGGGTCTACGTTAAACGCTACGGTTTACGACTAACAAAAGTTAGTTCAGGATTTACAAAAGCAGAAGAACCCCGATGAGATAGATGAGAAGAACAACGAGAGAAAACCCGATGTTCCCTGTGGTTTTAAAACCGGCAGTAGCCCCGCCAAACACTTGAAATGTACACGTACTTCCCGTCAAGTCCACGGACGGCATCCTCAGCATCCCTAGGGTCTTCGAACTCCACGAAGGCGAACCCCGGCGGGTTCCTCGCGATCCACACGGTTCTCAGCGGGCCGTAGTAGCTGAAGGCTCTCTCCAGCTCGCCTTTGCCCGCGCCCGTGCCGAGGTTACCCACGTACACCTTGGTCTCTGCGGGGGGAGCGAGGCGGTGTCATTGTCGGGATCAAGATCGGGATCAGCCTCCCTCCCCTCGCTCGCCCGCCCGCCGCCATCTTGTCCGGGCGGCCCGTTCCCGCCTTCGCCGCGAGCGCGGCCGCGCCCTCTCCCCCACGGCCGCTAACGCAAAATGGCGGCGGCGACAACGGTGGCCACCTCGCCTTCCTGCCCTCTCTGCCCTGCTCGCCGGCGTGCGCCGGCCGCTCCGCTCTCTGCGGTAACCGCCCCTTCCCCAGAACCCCCCCTCGCCCTCGCCCTCCGTCTTGCGCCGCCCCGGCGGCTCTCACCGCCTCCATAGCGGCCGTAACGCGACATCCCCACGGTTCCGCCGCCCGCGCGCACGCGCCGCTGCCGCCCGCGCCTGCGCTCTGCCCTGTGCTCCCGCCCCCTCCCCCCGCAAAGGGAGGCGCGCATGCGCGGGGGAGGCGGTGGCGGCGTGCGCAGAGGGGGTGGGGTGTGGAGGGGGGAGTCTGAATGTGAATTGGGAACCGTGAATGGGAATTGCGGTGCCTTTTCTGGAGGAAGGAAACTCGTGGTCTCACTGTCGGTGCTCCATAGGATCATCTGCCCTAGGAACAGCGAGGCCTTTCGGTCCTGGCGTCTCTTGTGCGGGAGCAGCCCTTGGACACGGACACAGTCGGTGTTAGGGGACATATCCAAGTCGGGAGCCATCGGCACCGGGAACCGCCGAAGCAGGTGGAAGCTGTTCGAGTGGTGCCCATCCCTCGGAAAGGGCGCGGCAGCCTTGGGAGCGCAGTGTTGAGCTGTTCCCACAGGAAGAGCGGGGTTTGTCCCGCAGATTCCGTGTTTATGGCTCGATCTGCGCCAGGAGCTTCCATTAGCACAGTCTCTTGAGTTGAGAGAGCCGCGCTTCTCTGGGACTGTGATTGTTACCTGTGGTGGCTGCTGAATTTAGGATGCGTGGGAGAACTCTGGGAACTACACTGACAACAGTGGAGAAAAATAATCGGTAAGGATTAAAGCTGAAGATGTTTGGAGTATTTTGCTCAGAAGGGACTTGGAACAAACCACCCTCGAGTCTCTGATCCAAAAGAGAACCAGTTAGTTTTAACCAAATAAAATACATTATGCATATATAAAAAGTTTCTTCTTCCCATTGTTTCTTTTTTAAGTGGAAGCTGCTTTCCCATTGTGTTGCTTGCTCTTAGAGTGAAAACAGTTAAGATTTGCCATCCCTGCTTTCTAAAAGAAAGCAGTAGCTGAATAGTGACACAAGCCATTCGTAAATAATCCCTATAGTACTGAATTGAAACTTTAAAAAGTACCTCCTTAAGTCTGCAAAATACGACCATTTCATTTCATACCCTTGATACTTTTTTATGTTACACTCACAAAACCATTGCGTGCTCGCTTTCACAAATCACCAAGATGACTGGCAGCTTGTTCGGTTCATCCATAGGAAGCTTTTCCTTAGTACTGTTGAAACAGAGCAGCTGGGGTGGGTGAGGATGGGCGCTGGAATCAAGTTCCTCACTTTCACAGGAAAGTCTGTAAAGGCAACTGAAAACTGGGGAGCAAAAATACTTTTGTGTAGGAGATGCATGCAGCGTGCATCCATCCCTGGGAGTAAAAATACCTTACTTTTGTGTAGGACATGCATGCAGCGTGCACCCATCCCTGTTTATGCACAGGGATTCGCGTGCACCCATCCCTGTTTTTGCACAGGGATAACTTGAAGAGGCTGGAGCCACGAGTTTGTTCCTGAAGCTGGCAGCCCCGGGAGTATTCCAGGAGCAACCCTAGCTCCGGTGGGGCAGGAAGGCAGAACGCCGGGTGGGTTGAAGCGCCCCAAGCTCCACCTCCTTGTTTTGCAAACTGGTTTCATACACTTAAACCTTTATTTGTACGTACACCCGAGGTTCCAAACTCTCTCCGCACCGCCTCAGAGCGCTGTGGGGAAGGCGCTCGGGGGGCAGGAAGCGCCGGTCCCTCCCGCCCGGGCGCGGCTCCCAGGAACCCTCGGCGGGGATTGGAACGGGAACGGGGCGGCCGCGGCCTCGGGGCCGGTAGAGCGGGGCAGCGGGCCGGGGACCGGGGGTGTGGGGCTCGGGGCGATCCCCACTCCTGCCCCCGGGATGCTGCAGGGGCTCCCCCCGGCGCTTTGTCCTCCCCGCCCTGCGCTGCCCCCGTCTTCCTCCGGCCCCTCTAGGGAGACGCTGGGATGGGATCAGATGCTGGGCAGGGGACAGGGGCTGGTGCAGGGAAAAATACAGTGGGAACACACTTGCCGCTGCTCTGCCGTGGGGATGAGGATGGAGCCGGGATCCGGGAGGATGACGCTTATCCACAGGCAGCGGAAGAGCTTGGACACAAGCGATGTGCCAGTACGAAAGCAAAGGCGGTGAACTGCTTACCTGCAGCGATCCCGAAGGTTTTAAGAGGGCAGAGCGATAAAAGGAATGTTCAATGCAAAGAGAAAGCGTCCGGTTAGCAGAACAGTGGTTTTTGAGGCTTTGCTGGTGCGCCTTTAAAAACAAATGAACGGTATGGGAAATTACAGAACTGCAGCTGCATGCAAACGATTTGTGTGACTGCTTTTTAAAAAAGGCAGGTTTTACTTAAGACAAATCTCTGCCTGGAGGCACACTCAGTTCTAATGTGAAGAGCAAAGCAAAAGGATTCATTGCTTCTACTAATTGCTCTGGTTTTCTGTTTTCTAGGTTCTGGATGTAGGAAATATGGATGACTGGCAGAGGAAAAGCCCTCTAGACTGGCACACATATGTGAACAAATTGGTGAAAGTTGTTGCAATTGAGAAACACGAGTATGAAGGATGGGTTTTAACAGTTGATCCAGTTTCTGCCAGGTACCAAAGCTTTCAGTTCTGTAAGGCTAATAGAAAACAAGGGTTTTTTAGGAGGAGAAAAGATCCCAAGACTGAGACAAACTCATTTGGAGTGAAAACGGCATGTTGGGGCTGTGTGTCCTACATTTTTTAATTGGCAAGACCTAAGAGAAGGCATTGTTGTAGTTGATGAGGCCAGTTCACCTAAATCCAATTTTTTAAATTCTCTCAAGAGGCTGATAATTTTGGGGAACTCATGCTGACTTTATTGTGGACTCGAAGAAGTCACACACCACCTGAAACTGTCACTGTTGGGACCAGAGTCCCTTTGCACCTCCAGTGAGCCAACAGGTGCCCTTTTTGACTACCCACTCACACACACACACACTCTCGGGCACAATTCCTCCATCTTCAGATTTGACCCTATGTTTCCTGCAGCAGAGTCTGAGGCATGGGTTTTACAAAAATAAATAATGTAATAGTGGTACAGCAGGAGGTCAGTGTGAGATGGGACACAGAACAAAGAAATCCTTGGGCTTTTATACCCTTACAGCCCATGTGCCTATTCCTCACATGGTCCTGGTGCACTTTGCATGCACTTCTTGCTTCAGTGGTGATTTCTGGTCTGGTCTGGAGTCTTCAAACACCTTACTGGATTCTTCCTCCATGTGTCTGCAGTCAGGCCATTTACTATTCTTGTTGAGTTGCAGCTTCTGCTGATGGCTGCAGCCTCCTTGTCTTCTGGTGTGTACTTCCTGTGCACCTCCTCATTGGCTGAGCATGGGAAGCTAAAAAGTTCTTGATTCAGAGCAAGCACTGCTCAGCAATAACCAAAACATCAGCGTGCTTCAACATTACTCTCATGCTAGATTCAAAACTCAGCACTGATCCTGGCTTCTAGGAAAGTTGCTAAGAAAATTAACTCTACACCAGGCAAATGCATATCTTCAAGGTGAAAGTTCACAGCTTGCAGCCTAAGGCTTCAGCAAATCCAGTTGGTCATGCTAAGCAAGTAAAGCTAAGGGAACAGCATATTAAATCATACAATATTATAAGTCTAAGCGACTTACTCTGATTTAAAACTTACATAGTAAACTAAGCAGCTATTACCTCTCAACAATCCATGTCTTTAGGACTGCTTTTAATAATATACCAAACCCTACTTTACAAGGAGAGCAGGAATGCAGCAATGTTTTTAATGGTTTAGGTGTTGAAATCCTTAACCTCTGTCCAGAGTTCTTGCATTGATGCCCTGCTTTCCTCTCCAGCCAGACACCCGTGAAGGTGGTGTGGCTTCTTTGGAGAGGAAGCAGGAAAAATCAGCAGAGGCACTGGATAGAAAGTGGTACCACAGGCCTCAGGCATCTCAAGTGAGTAACTTGAAAACAGGGTTTGAAAGGCAAAATGCACCATAATTTTGTCTCTTTGCTGCCAGAGCTCTTTCATATCTTTTTAGTTCTGAGCTTATCCCACATGAGCACAAGATGGAGGCTAGAAACCAAAACAGTCAGCTTCTGATGTGTTTCAGAAGAATTGGTTGTTGCTTCAACTCTGGAGTAGCTCTGAGAGTCTTCCCTTGGAGTTTCTTATCATTTTGGTAGGAAAGGTGCATGTAGCTCTCAGTGACTCTGGTGATGGTCCAGGCTGAAATCAAGACATATTTCACTGGACACATCCCAAAAAAGTCATTACTTCCACTAATGGTGCTAACAATACATAGTGAAGTGCTAGCATCAAGTTCTGGAATTTTGCTTCCTACAAGACAAAGAAAATGGTTTCTGATGCTCTTTGTTGATACATGAGGAAGAGATCCTAGAAATATAACAAGCTGCCTTCCTACTTGCATTTTAGGACTTCTGGGATGCAAATGCCTTTGGAAAAAGACCAGGCTTCTACAACATGAGCCTGAACCTGCTGTAGTGTGTCTCCTTGTAATATTCAAACTATTACTTTCATTTAAGAAACTAGGAGCAGTCATTTAAAAAAATATTCTATTACTAGTGATCAATAAATATTAATAATTTTTCATTAAAAGGTTCTGGTGTTGTTAGCTGCCACCATTGCCTTCACTATTCAGAATGTATGAAGGTATCGTTTCTTTAAATTAATATTCTGTGTGATAGTGTCTAGAGTAGTTTCAAATTCAAGACCATCAGTTGCCTGCAAAGCCCATGTTTTTAGTGTTTTAAGGGTACAGTAGCATGCTTTTCAAATTAAAATGCTGGGTACTGGATATTGCCTAAACACCTGAGTTAGGCTGATGCCCATGAGCATCATCTCCAAGAATCTTGGCCTGTGTTTCTGTCTTCAGTTAAGAACAGGGGCTTACACATCCTTTTTTCCTTGACAGTATTGTCCTTGCAGCATTCCTGGAGAATGAAGAGGTGTCCATTTCAGTTGTCATGGGCCATGCTGTCCAAGAGGTCGAAATACTGCAAGAAGGGGACAATGAAATGGAGCAACATCTTTCTTGCATATTTGCACCTGAAGAAAGCAAAGCCTACAGCCCAGAGGAACTTGAGGAGAGGAAGAATGACTTGAAGACTTGGCTAGAAACAAACCACATCCCCGTGACGGAGCAAGGGGAGTCGGGCAGGACGCTGTGTGTGGCGGGGGTGTTGATGATTGACCCCCCATACGGACCAGAGCAGTGTAGCAGCTCCAATGAGATCATCCTGTCCCGGGTTCAGGGTTTGGTACAGGGTTATCTGGAGAAACAGCAGTGATATCTGCTGTTTACAGGATTTGTCTTTAGGAATGGGCCTACCTGCCCTATTTTAGGAACTGTCATGGGTATCAGTATTTTTTACTAAAAGTGAGGCATTGGATAATGATGATGTATTAAACTGATTTGTCAGCTTGATATATCAATTTGGTATTTTTGTAGCATGTTGTGAAAGACAATATATGATAAATTTAAACTCTGTTTTCCTCTGCCTTTAAAATTAGTTTGTTTAATTATCTGGTGGTGTAGGCGTGTTTATTTGAACTGCATACCAGATTATTGTTTTTCTTTTTTTCTAGAGAGAGAATTGTGACACTTGGACTTCCCAAACCAGATTAAAAAAAGTTAGTTGAGAAAGCTGTTTTGTTTTGTTGTTGATTGGTGGTTTTTTGTTTTCCTCACAACTCTTCTTCTGGTTTAGAACATGAATTATAGTGTTCAAGTTGGTAAAATTATTAGTGAAGGTTAGCAGGCAAATAGTAGGTTCTAAAACCATTTCAAAGCATTCCGTTTCTACATTTGTTGTTTTAGAGCAGCAGTGATTGGAAAGCCGAGGTTCTGTAAAAGGAGAATTTCCTGTAATTCAGTAAGTTTGTATTTCTTAATGCTTTTATCCTAGTTTATAGCAACACACAATGCAGAAATCATTATGTGATTATTCCTGAGATTATTAATCCACTGAAGAGGCTTCAGAGCCCTCATTTATCTCATAGTGTGTTTGTTCTGCCTGATTAGGAGCTAGCACCAAAACACATTCTTGAGCTCAAATGCAGCTGAAAAGTCCGTCTGACCCTCATTAAATAAAAGGGTCTCCTCATTCCTGCTGGGACTTACCTAAAATTACTTCGAATCTGTCAGGTTCATGTTGATTTTTCTTAAAAAATGCCTGCTGCACACGTGTTCCAGTGTCTGCCTGGAAAGGCTGGGAGGTACCAACCCATGAAAGCTTCAGCTGCCCGTCAGGGATGAGGGATGAAACCAGTGCCTGAACACTCCAGCAACCCTGGGGTGGTTGGGGTGGATCCGATGTATTGGGCTGAACTCGCCACAAGAGGTTTGGAATTGCGAAACCTTAGCCAGTTTGGGAAGGCTCCGTGCCATACTCTCAGCACCTTTTGATCCCAGGGTCAGAAGCCCTTGTGGGTCACACACGAGGGGTGCGAGGTGGAACGAGGGTCTCCCGTCGTTTCTGCTCCCTCCTGGCACCGCCGCGAGCGGCCGGAGGGGGGGTACACGGGAAAGAAGGTGGGAAGGACGGGAAAGGCTCATCCCTGACGGCTCCCGCGGAATCCCGCCCACGCAACTCCGCTCTCGCGAGACCCGCGCGTGCCGAGGCGCGGGACCGCCCCGTTCCCCCTCCCCCCCTCCTGCCCGGCAGTGCGCAGGCGCAGCGGCCGTTCCTCTATATAAGGGCGGTGCCTGAGGGAACCCGCGCTGTCGTCGGAAGGCCGGGAAGATGTCGCGATACGGGCGCTATGGTAGGGGACGCTGTGAGCCGTGTCGGGGACGCTGTGAGCCGTGTGGGGGCTGTGCTGCTATTGCCGCTGTGAGGGGGAAGGAGCTTGGTGAGGGAAGAGCGATGGCGTTCGCTCCGCGCTTAGGGCAGGATAAGGCGTCCATCGTATCAGGCGGGCGCTGAGGGAGGCGGCGGTGGCGGGGGCACCCTGCGGGGGGCAGCCTGTGGGGGCCAGGGGCGGGCGGTCCGAGCGGGAGCGCTCTAAGATGGACGCGGAGTCAAAGATGGCGGCAGGAGGAGGGGGAGGGGCGGCCGCGTGCCTGACATGGCGTCCGTCTGTCCGTCCGGCCCTCCCAGAGACCAAGGTGTACGTGGGCAACCTGGGCACGGGCGCAGGCAAAGGCGAGCTGGAGAGAGCCTTCAGCTACTACGGCCCGCTGAGAACCGTGTGGATCGCGAGGAACCCGCCGGGGTTCGCCTTCGTGGAGTTCGAAGACCCTAGGGATGCTGAGGATGCCGTGCTTGGCCTCGATGGGAAGTACGTGCGTGCCTGGAACCTCCCGGATTGCCGTAGTCATGGGGTGTGATCTCCCTACCCCATGCCAGTCATTGATCTCTTGTGCTCGTTGCATGAGCACAGGCATTCCTGTGGCTAACACATACTGTGTCCTGCAGGATAATATGCGGCTCCAGGGTTAGGGTGGAAGTGTCCACGGGGATGCCGCGCCGCTCCCGTTACGACAGGCCTCCTGCCCGGCGCCCCTTTGACCCCAACGACAGATGCTACGAGTGTGGCGAGAAAGGCCACTATGCCTATGACTGTCACCGCTACAGCCGCCGCAGGAGGAGCAGGTATGTGCAGGGCTGGGACGGCCGCGTTGCTTCACCAGTTTCACTGTTGTGTAGTTCTTGTTAGCAAAGAACAGAATGTTACACCAGTTTTAACTCTTAATGTTGTAAGTCAACAGGTGTATATCACAACTTTTTTTTTTCTGCTAATACATATAAAATGTTAATATCTTAATAATCAACCTGGTCAAAACCTTTCAGGTTTCTTCGTTTGAGTCAGTCGCCTTGATTCAGAATGTCACGAGCCTTAAGATTTCATGCTGAGGCGCCTTGCAAATCCGACACTTAAGATCCTCCTAGACCTTGAGGTGATCAGCATAAGAGGCCAGATCCCCTCGAGCCATCTACACGTAGCTTCACCTTATTCTTTAAGGGCAGAAAATTTGAGACGGTGACCGCCGTAACAGTAAATTTGGCTTTCAATTGGGGCCCCCATCCGGTTTAGAAAGAGGAACACCAGATTGACCACATTCCCACCTAGAAAAATCTTCTTGCGTCAATCAAGCCTCACCCTGGCTCATTGGGCTGTCAGTTTGATCGTCGTTAGATTGAAGAGAACACCTAGATGCAGCGATCGGCTATAGATACTTCTAGATCGTCTAGATCTGCTAGACCTTGGGCCAAAGAGGGTCGACCTGCAAACTTGCAAGGTTTATTTTAAATACGCATTACAGTGTTTTCTATTCTAATGTAATTCTGCAATGTAATTCAGCTTTTAACATTTTTCTAGGTAGTAAAAATGCTCAAGATGAGTAGGCCCAGAGAGTTTTTCCAATTGACAGATGCTAGTGGTGTGTTTTTATTGTTTTGTTTTGTTTCATTTGTTTTTTTGTTTTTTTTTTAATTGCTCTCTTTTTAGTTGTCTGAAATAAGCTTTGACTTCAGCAGGGCGTCACATGCACTGGTTGCTGCAGCTGTTTGCTGATACCTGTTTTCTCTAACCTAAAACCAGGTCCCGGTCTAGATCGCGCTCCAGGTCCCGAGGAAGGAGGTATTCTCGGTCACGCAGTCGGAGCCGTGGTAGGAGGTAGGGTTCTAGCTGTTGTGTTATCTTTATTTTTTTCTTACTCCTCCCTCTCACCCTTTGTTCCCCCCCTCTTTTTATGGTGCTTGTGAAAAGCATCGTGCAGTGATTTGGTTGGGGTTTCACTTTGTTTTGTAGATCAAGGTCAGCTTCCTACCGTAGGTCCAGGTCAATCTCTCCTCGCAGATATAGATCATTTTCACCTCGCAGATCCCGGTCTGGGTCTCTAAGAAGGTCAAGGTACGTGTTTTCTCTTAAAGTCACAACACTGTTGAAGGGAGCATGACTTGGGAGTTGGAGCATCAAGTATTTATTTATAATCTAAACACTATATTTTGCAATCCATGTATTTGTGGGAACCTTTATGCTGTTAGATGCCTCAGAACTAGTCTGAATGTTAAATCTAACTAATCTTCATGTTAAAAATGTAAGCATATAATTTTGGAACTGCTGTTTCTAAGGGGTTTTTTTCTGTTAATACTGTCCCAAAGTTACAGCCTTGGTCTGTGGTTAAGGTTTCCTAATTCAGCTTCAAGGGTACAGGGTATAATTGGTTAGTCAACTAGGACAGTAGGATTTTTCCTTTTTTATAAGGATGGCAGTACTAACCAAATGTACTTCTGCTTTGTAATAATTAAAGTTACTTCTGTTATGCCTTCAGTCCAACAAAATTTTCCGTATTGTGTGATTTTTACAGTAACTGATCTGTCTCATCTGGATTAGTCATGCAGTATTAGAGCTTGCTTTTTTTCCTAGATCTCGGTCCAGGTCACGCTCAAGATCCCGGTCTGTTGTATGGCCTCGAAGCAGGTGAGATACTTGTTTTAGTTCAAACCACTAATAGTTCTGGTGTGTTTAATTGTGGTCGTCTTGTTGCTTTTTTTCTGCTTTCCTGGGAGAATTTGGCTGGCAGGAGTTAGAGGGCTGTGCAGCATAGCAATATTTGCCCTTAATAATTTATGCCATTTCACAGACTGAAGTAGTGATCAGATTTCTTTTAATAAGCATGAGTTTGTTTTGGTATGTGGCTACTATATATAGTCTATGCATACATAGCCATAAAAAACCATATGTATGGATTGAGGTCTGTGGAGAGAATTTTTGACTAATTAATGCTTATGTATATAGTAAAATGATGGTGGTGTATGCTGCTTTACTGTTCTGTAGCAACAGAAGTCATGCTTGTGTTACGAAGTACCAGTTCTGGGTGGCTGTGAGCAACCCCATCCCCTCAACTGTGATCCAGTGAAAGTTACTGGTTATAGTGGTAGGAAATGGGAAAGACAGTGGCTTGGCACAGTAACCTGAAGGGTTTCAAAGCAGTGGCTTGTAACATTTTGTTTCACTTATGCCAGCAGTGTCCATATAGTATTTCTGGGCCAGGTAAAGGTGAATCTTTATCAACCTTTAAGTTCTGAGCAGAAACAGAATAAAAATTTGTTACTTTTCAAGTCTATTGAACTGGGCGTTCTGATGCTGAGTAATAGCACATGCCTGAATTCTGACACTCTTGGAAGACAAATATTTTCTAAATGGCAGCAGATACTTGAGTTGATAAGTAACATGATAAATGTGGGAGGAAAGTCACCGTTTGAGTAGATTTTTAATTCGCAAGATGAACTGGGAATAGTTGACACATTAGCCAGATATTGAGGAAAAAACTGAAGTGCTGTTTTCATTGGGATAACTGATGAAAATCTGTATTACAATTGAAGAAAGTGGGCATTGGGAACTTAACCTGAAGAATGGATCAGCTCTTCAGCACACATTTATTTGTGGCTGATTCCAGGCTCTTACTGTGCTGTTCTAAGATGACACTTAAAATTATTATTCCCTTTATAGAAGGGATACTTGCAGGTAGGAAGAAAGTCTGTGAGTCTGGTCTTCTGTTTTGTGAAAGTGGTAGGTGAAGCTTTGCTGGGGAGCTTCATGTGCTTGCAACTCCTGTCTTTTGATAAGTGGGGTCTGTGCAATAAGAGCTAAAGGACTCCTGAAATGTCACAAGGAAAGCCTGCAGCACCAGAGCCTTCCTCTCTCTGATTTCATGATGCTACATAGTAGGAATTTGCTGTTGCTGTAGCTAACTTGCATTGTATATGCATGCCACTGGCTGCTTTGCTGAGCTTTATTTTTCTCCTGTTGTAGGTCTGAGTCTCATGGTAGATCTAAATCTGGCTTACCTGCTAAAAGGTGAGCGTTTAAATACAAGTAGCACTCGGTTGGTTTTTTTTTGTTTTGTGGTTTGCATTTTTTTCCCTCACAATTCAAAATTTGTTTGGACAAATTTCTAGTATGTGGATGAGGGTTTTCTGTTGTTTTGGGTTTTTTTTAAATTGTTCTTTTAATAGCTGATTTCAAAAACATTTTTCATACATTATTTTCAAATATTTTTTTAATCACTGATTTCTGTGGAACAGTAGGCAATTCTTCCAGAAGGATTGTGCATACAGGTTTTTGTTTCACTCACCATTGTGATAAAATATTTTTGACAGGATTTGGGGCATATCTTTTCCTGTGTTTGTTTTCAACTGTCTGTAGTTTTCCCTCTTTGTAACTCTCCTGGATTCATTGCCCCTGCTTTGCAGGGTTACTGTGATGACTTCACAGCTGCTTTGAAGCTGTGTTGCTCTTTTCCCAAGGGCTCTAGCATTTTTTCCTTCTCACCTGTAGCTTCTTGCTTAAAGTAACTGGGTACACTTGCTATCAGCAGTGTTAATGGTGATGTCTTCTAATGCATTTAAACAACATCAAACTGTTCTGGTTCTAGATGGTGAGAAGTGGTTACTGAGAGTATCCAAGTGTCCCACATTGACTGTTTTGTTCTTGTTTTTTGACAGTCGCTCAAAGTCCAGATCTCCATCTCCAAAGAGAAGGTAGGAATGTCCTAAAAACTAGAGTGTGCCTTATGGTTAAGTAGTACTAACGTTGGAGTGGTTCCTATTGAAGTTCACTTGGGCAGGGATAAAAGCTTAGTTTTTTACTTGTCTAAATGTGTGAACTGTGAAAAGCTGAATTGTTACAGGCACTTCCTGCTGCTGGTAGAATGTAATGATAACAATTCTAAGGGAACCTACTTTAATGAAATGTTAAAGGACAACAGAGAAAGCCTGGTAAATGAGAATGGAGTATCCGTAAATTCCTGAGCAGTTTAGAATTGGGGGAAGAAGTGAGTAATATAAGGTGTGGAGCAAACCATGAATATGTTGTGAGATTAAATTCTTGCTGGTGACTCCTACTGGCTCAGTTGCACAGCTGCCAAGTTGTGCTATGCACCATCAAGTAAGAAGTTTTCTTATTTAACCAGAGAAGTATGCACTGAATTGAGATTTCTGAGCAGGCTTCATGTCTCACAGCTGATCGCTCAAGTTTAGAGCAGTTTTTATGTATAAAAATGTAAAATACAGCATTTCTCTCGTTATTTTTGAACTTTAAATGAAAATGGGGGTGGGGTTCCTCAGCAGAGGAAGCCTCAGGTAGCATGCACAGTTTCTGTTGGTTTTGCTATAGGAGTTGTTCTTAATCTTTTTCTTTCTCTTTCAGTCACTCACCTTCAGGAAGCCCTTGAAGGAATGAAAGTCCTGAAAGAATGGATTCAAATTTAAGAAATTTCAAGAAAAAAGTTATTTTGTTTACATTATAAGGGATTTTGTGATGTAAGAGCTTAGTCCTAGAAGGCTGTTTCTATTGACTAGCAAGTGGCATGAAAAGTGTATCTTTTAAAAGTCTTACTAGCAGACTAATACAAAACTGTTTTGTTATGTTAATGTTCTGTGATCTGGAAATGTTGGGCTTTTTTTTTTTTTTATGGTGCATTGAAATAAACTGCATTTCTAACTAAGAAATAGATTGTGATAACCCTACTGTTTCTGTTAGTATTTGGTTAGAGGAAGCAAGTCCTTTGCCTCTGTCACCTTCTGCCTTCTGCTTTTCACTACAGTCATTTGTGGGTGTGGTCTAGTGCAGTGGCTGTGCTACAGATGTGTGCCTTCATTCCTGCCAAGCACCAGTTACAGGGAAAAGTTAGCAGTACCAGCTGTCACTGCTGCTGTTTGGTCTGAAATGTTACAGTGATCTGTACCTTGTATTATTCCTTGCATGTCCTCAGACCTCAGTGAAGTGGAAAACCTGTCTGGGGGTGCTCACGTGCTCAATGATTTCACTTACAAAAATGTCTGAAGGACATTAACAGATTGTTCACACATCCCTCGGGGTTTTTTTGCAATGGTTGGTCTGTCCTGATGATTAAAGGACCAGTGATGTTCTCACCTGAGGGTGTTTTTCTTAGAGAAGACAGGTCATAAGCAGAACCTGCAGGTCCTGTTTAAGTAGCAATATATTTAGGGAATCAAGAACTTGTGTTACACTTGTTTGACCTGATCTGCCTGGTTACATTTTTGGCACTAACGTGCATCCAAGGGCCTTGCTGCTATGCTGATCGGTGGTTGCTTTAGGAAACCAGACTAGCTGCCTGTATATGGATGGTTCCCATCTTGCCAGGGATAGGTTGCTGAAAGATTTAATGTGATAAATAAGCACAAGATGTTTTTCAATGTGATTCATCTTTGCAGATAATAATGGCTATTACCAGAAGAGTAAAGGAAATCTGAGTGCCAGATAATTCTGGCTTAAAAGTCTTCCTTATACTCTGTTGTGCCTTAGTGCTGTGCCTTATGAGCCTGGAAGGAATAGTCAGTGTCTTGGGGCTCCCAGTTGGGCAGCAGTAGGTTGACACTCTGCTGTGCATGGGCACCCACCCCCAGGGCTTTGGATGAACCTTAATCATTGCTTTATAAGATGTCCAGGAATTAATGATAAAGAACCCCTATGTCTATATATATATAAAAGTTTACAAACACTCTGTCTGTCTTACCGCTCCTCTCACCCATGTTTGTACATTTCAGTGCACTGGGGCTCAGGGGAGGGTGACCGCCCTGGCTGATGATGTTACATAACTATTTTGCTATAACTGTAGTCCATTATAAGCTGCAGCAGATGGAGCTGGAGGCAACAGCATTAAATGAGGGTGACCTCTAGCCATAGTTAAACACAGCTGGGGACAGCATTTATTGGGGTCCCTGCCCTGCTGCAGTGTGCAGCATCAATGGTGAAATTACCCCATGCAACAGTGCTTTCAAAGGGGACAGTAGACTTTCTAGTCTCCCTCTCTCAACTGCTAAAGCAAGATGACTCCACAATGAGCCTGTAGACTAAACCTCCTCTAATAATCCCTTCTGTGCTTTGTTCCCTTCCCAGACATGCCCATTTTGCCACTGAGGCACTATGCTCAATGTTAGACAAGTCCTCTGTTTACCAGTGTGGATGCTGCTGATAATGAGCTGTACAGGCCCTATCTGAGTGGTAGTTTCCCTCCAAAACACCACTTCTGATTGTTAAGAAGTCATTGGAATATTCAGAGGATAACCCACCTTGAAAGCATGTGGAAGTCAGGGCCTCTTCTGCTTCTCACACCCCGCCACTAGAGAGGAGGCTGGGGGTGCACAAGGGGCTGGGAGGGAACAGAGCTGGAACACCTGATTCCAGCTGACCAAAGGAATATTCCAAACCATATGGAATGTTGACCATACACATCTGGTGGAAGAAGGAGGAAGTGGGGGGAGGAGGGTTGGAGTGACAGTGCTTGTTTTCCAAAGTCACTATTAGGCATGACTGTACTCTGTGCCTGAACACCTGCCTGCCCATGGAAGTGGTGAATGAATTCCTTGTCTTGCTTTGCTTGTGTGTGCAGCTTTTGCTTTACCTATTAAGCTGTATCTCAGACCATGAATTTTCTTACACCTCCTCTCCCCCATCCTGCTGGTGGGAGGGAGTGGGCCTGTCCTGCTTAGTCAGCAGGGGCTAAACCACAGCAGCAGTTCAGCCGCAGAGACAGTTCTGCTTGCACAGGTGTGTTGGTCTTGGCACCCTCACTGTCTTCCTTGTGAGGGTGTGCTGGTGTGAAACTGCTTCTACAAACATTCAGGCGCATTTTTTAAAAACATCAAACTGGTCCCCAAACAATGTGCCTCCCTGAGTTCATCATTCCTCAGCCTGAAGGTAACTGTGGGGTAGGGCTGGTGGTAGATGCAGCGTTCACTCTGGTTTTACTATTAGAGGTGACAGCCAAGTCCTGTCACTTTAAGGCACTTGGTATTATTTGCAGCGTGGCTGCAGCAATGCCAAGGGGAAGAAATAATTATTACTACAGCATTTTGCCCCATGCTGTAGCAATCCATTCCCCAGAGCACGAGTTTGGAAAAAAGTTTCCAAAAGTGGGACTTCATTCCAGCTGTGCAGGGTGGTAGGAAACCTACCACATACCAGAGCAGGTTAACAATTTGCAATGCCATCTGCCCAAGAATTCATTTTTAATGCACTACAGCAGTCCCTTCTCAGCTGTTTTACCTCTTCCCAGTGCAGGAGGGCCTGGAACTGCTCTCCTGCAGTTTTACCCTGTGACCAGAACAGCCTGCACTGATCCACTACAGTCTCATCACATAAGGACACTGTCTAAATTTCAGAACCTCTTGATGTCAATCAAATGTGCTCACTTCTATATAAGAGCTTTGGGTTGAATCGTAAGCAAATGAACCCTGGTCAGCCAAAACTGAGCGCCTTGGGTAAAGTCTTGTTCAAAATTGGGAGTGAAACAAGGATGAACCCAGAAACGGTTAACCACATCAGTAGAAACTATTCAGCACCTGTCTTGCTTGAGTTTATCAAAGAACATGTAGTCATGTTCTGTTCAAACCACTGGACCTGATCTTAGAAAACTATATACAAATAACCTAGTGCTGTTAATCAAGACTATGTAGACATTTGAATAGAGCAAAATGGCCTTAAGCCAGTAGTTTCTGTAAGCTTCAGTGACTAGGTCATGAACAATGAAGGCTGAAGAGGTCAAGGTGAAGAAGAGGAGTTAAAGACCCCTAGAGTGAGGCCAAAGACCAGAAACAACCACCTCGTTCTGATGCCAAAAGAAGATGCTGGAAGGCTCCACCCAGACTCCGCCTAGTCTCTGTCTACTCATTAATATGCATAATCAGATGTTGTAATCTTACTACTATGCAAAATTTTATGTTGTAATCATGTAGTGAAATGTATAAAATGGCTCATTTTGCACTGTTGATTTGAAGCTAGTTTGTCCAGTGCTAACTGGCTAGCTTTCCAGCGCTGCTTGAATAAATACCTTTGCTGCTAAAAGAACAAACTCTCTTAGCAGTTCCTTTCATACCGAGATTTTTCAGCATCAGGAGTAGCTTACTATATCACATGCTGCCTCCAGACATTACTATTCCAAGAAACAGCCGGGTAGCAGCCAGGCTATGGTCCCATGAAAAAATACTTTCTTGGAGTTTCTATTCCTCCAGAGAGATTTCCCAGAGTGTACTGTAAGCCACCTTACTTCCAACAAGCGAGCAAACAAAGACGAAAAAAAATAACCCAAAAAACTGTCAGCAGTACATTTGCCAACTTGTTTTTCCAGAGATCAACGCCATGTTTTGGATCAATAAATATATGAAGACACTGATGTTACTTGGTCTGTAACAGGCAGTAAAAACGGTGAGTCTCTAGAAGAAGCTGTTCTGACATCACTGTGTGGTCACTAGCTTTACAATCATCCCGATGATCCGAGATCCACGGGGGCACATGCACAAATCCATGCTGGGATTCTTGATTTTATCCTGCAGCAGCTGGTCTAGTTCACAGCGCAACTCCTTCACCAGCTCACCCACCTAACCCAGTAAAACACAGAGGGAAGTGTAAGGCTCAGGACATGCATCTCCTGCCTCCAAACAGCCGCACAGCTCCGCAGCACTCCCAGGATTACCCCTTCTTTTCCTCACCTGGTGAGAGGCAGCCACAAACCGTATCCATCCATCATCAAGGGAAATGACAAACTCTCCCTTGTGCAGCTGCATGTGCACCTGCCCACCCCCGAGTAGCACCAGCGGGTACACGGACACCATGCTGCAGTCCCGGATGAACACGCGGCTCGTCTTGATCTTCTCGTGGTACACCAGGTAGGGGCTCTCAAAGTGCCTGGTCTGGAACACACACACACCACAACCTCGTTAGAGCAACGCATCTCTTCCTGCCTGGTCAGACCTGCCTCTCCTACAGCTGCAAAGAGCAACAAATGTGCCTAAAATGCACCTGCATGACAAACAGACTCTCTCTGACCCGTGAGAGCTGCTGATAACTTTGCCAGTTATTCCTTGTTCCTTCCAGCTTTGCAGAGAGCACAGGAGAAACCAGCTAATTCACCAGTGCTGCCTCAAGGCCCCACGTTCTCCATTTCATGCTAAGGATATTTTCATATGTGTTATGCTCTTTCAGAGCAAAAGTGACAAACAAGTCAAAGCCTTTATAACCCAAATACATAGTTAACAACTGAAAAACCACTTTTTTAAAGCAAGTAATTTATATCCTGGAGAAGCAATGACTTATCAAACATGGAGACAGACTTCACGAGACAAGTATTACCATGAATCATGGCAAAGAGAGAAGAGCTTTTATCTAAGTATTAACTGTTAGGCTGGAAAGGAAATTAACTTCAGAATTTTAGTACTCAAAGAAACAAACCAGAGTACGTCCCTGAATTATTTACCAATAAATAATCAGCACTGAAGGGAAGCCAGAGGAGCATTTGCCACTGAAACTTTTTTGCATGCAGCTTTGCAGATGCAGCTTAAGAAACAATGAACAGGGGGTTTACTGCATCCCTAGTTCCACTCCAGAGGTAGAGTTTAACTGTGTGCCCAAGGAGACACTCAACTCAGGAATGCACCATTATTTGCAGTCCTACCACATGACTATTCAATCATTAAGATTTTTTATTTTAAACATCAATAGGGACCCTCACTGTAATCTTAAATACTCAAGCAAAGGTGATTTCTTTCATAAAAAAAAGAGCATGCTTTGCAGAAAAAAAAGAATCCTGACCTGGTAATTCACGGATGAAGGATGAATGTGGACATAACCATCATTTTTGGTAACAAACTTTAGCTCTTCTGCTTTTGGTTGTATTTTGACTGCTCCTGCACTGGTCTTTTGGTATTTACCCTCTGGCTTTTTCACCTGTATGGTAAGAAAAAAAGTTATAAAAATCTGCTGCACCAGAAAACCTTTTACCCTTATGTTCTAAATTTTTCCAAAACACAACGCTCCATGTGCTGTCTAACCCTGACTGTTTGTGACCTCAGCCTTCTAAAAAGCTGTAATTTAAAGCAGCTCCTTAACATTTGTTGCTGGCTTCTGTGTGACACTACAATCAGCCTGTAGGAACATCAAGAGTCTCAAGTAACGCAAACTGGGGCTCTGCTGCCTGTCTCTAACACTATACGCAGCAAGCTTTGGCAACCTAAACCAGGCTCATCAAGGCTGCCACAATGAGCCAGACTGAAAGCAGGCCATGTGGAGAGCAGAAGGAAAAATGAAAAAGCATTCTTTTACCTGGACAACGTTGGGATACAGAGCAGCACATAACATAGCTGAGATCAGCTTGATGTTCTCTGCGTTTGAATTTGCCTGTGAAATCAATGCATGCATTAGGTATACTACAGTGAAATGTATGAAGGTAAAGCCTTGCTCTGGGAATGACTGAATTCCTGAAACTGGTTCACTTTTATAGCTGCATTGCTGTGCTTTACAGAGGAGGACAAGTCACTGCTCCTGAGGTCTCAGGCTACACCTAGGCTGTGTTCCCGCCACTATCAATGCAGAGAAGTGGCCACCGCTATCCTGATGCAGTTAATGCCGAACCAAATTGTTCTCTGACATCTGACTATAAAGGAGCTTGCACTTGTGAGAAAGCAAGCATGAGTTGTCCCAGTGCACAGTTAGATTCTGCAGCTACCAAACCCATATCACCATGGGTGATCACCATGCCGCCCCAGAAGATCCCTGGCCTCGGAGACCCATTTCTGAAGACTGTTCACATGAAAATCCTCTTGGAGCACTGAAACACACTGAATTACCTCTTCTCCTGTGGCATCCAACACACCATCGCCTGCTTGGGACCACTTCTTCTCAATGTCCCTGGCTCTTAATCCCTCCTTCACAAACCCAATGTCAGAAAGCAGCTCTGCAAACTGCCGCTTCAGACTGGCAATTTCCTACAAACAGACAAAGGGCTGATATGTGATGGCTGCCACACTGAGTGGGGAGAGTCTGCCTCAGTCACTTATTTCTGTCACTAGGACTCTGCCACTGCCTCAACCAGTCTCTGTGCAAGGCCACAAACACTGACTTACCTGAAGAACTCTTCCTGACAAGAAGTTCTCCCTGCAGTAGTTGTAGCTTGCTTCAGAGCCCTCTTTGATACTTAAACGCCATCCCTAATTCAGAGGATGAGAAGAAACCTTTAATAAAATATTTCTGCTTGAATTTCAAACACATCACAAAGCCCTGAGAGAGGTTACTGAATTTTAACTCACCTTATAGGCCTGGAGAAGAGCCAGGTAGTCACTGTTTCCTACTGCAAACTCCAGCTTCTTTTTGTTTGCTTCTTCCCTTTTATCCCATGGTGATACCTAGACAGGTAGTGACAGATTATGTGTTTTCTTCCCCTCACCACTTAGACAAGCCACTCTAGAGCTGCATGGCACATTATCTTTGGAATTTTTACAGCAGCTCACAGGTCAGAATGCAAATTTTCTTCATGGATAACAGAAAACATGAGGCATTCAAAAATCCAAGGTGATAGTGAGCACTGAGATCCAAACTGAACTCTGCGTTCACAGCTCAGACATGTCACCTCCATCATTACTTCTGCTTTGTAACTTATATTACCACTAATTTTCAATTTTTACATCAAATTTAGACAAAGGGCCCACACTTCTTAGTTAAAAATTTAAACTAATATTCACTTTTTCTGCTGTGCCCTCATAAATACCATTCTTCTTGCTGCCACATGGTTTTGAATTTCTGCTTATAACTGGACTGTTTCAACAAGCACAGTACTAACATACAAACAATGTAGGCTAAAAAGAAGAATTAAAATACTCAGGTGTAGAATGCTGCAAGTTACAACAGTGTTTTGCTGCTGCACAGAAACACAGCACTTTGGTTAAGAATACTTACAAAAGGTGACTTAAAGGCCAGGCTGGCTGCAATTGTTAGTGCAGGATCCAGGCAGCGGAAGATGGTGCCAAACAGCATTAGCTTCCCAATCCTGACATCAACAGGCAGAGAACCCAAGTGATATCCCAGAGGGGTGAGCTTTTCATCTGGAGTTAACGCTCCCAAGTCCTGTAGTCGCACCTTTGATGCTTGCAAAGACTCGGTTCTAGGGGGCTCGATGAGTCGTGATAAGACAGAATGAAGACTCTGTGCAGCAAACATCTCCAGAATCTTAATTCTTAAGGAGGGAGGAGCAGGAAATTAAAAAGAAAAAACAAGGAAAATGAAAAAAAAGAAGAGCAAGGAAAGAGAAAAGCTTAGTCCCATACACAGGATAAAAAAGCAAGCTTTGGCAAAAACAAAACAAAAAAAACCAAAAGAAAACAGGCTTCGAAGAACATGCTCCCTAGAAGAGGGCCTGTAACGCATACCTGAAGTCAGGGAGTACGTGGAATATTGAGTCTGTAAGAATTGATTTCTATTTAGCATAAAATTTTTACTGCAAAAATATACTCTGTGCTGTTCTGTTTCCTTTTAGTACAAAAGGGTGCACAGCGTGCAGCAAGGATAGAGAGGCCTCTTCATTTAACATCTGCATGATGGTGGTGCTTGATGCAGCTTGTGGCTTTACTGCACTGTGCTGCACAGAAACACTGCAGAAGTTCATAGCAGGAAGGCACAAAATCTATGGTAGATCTGGGGTACAGGAATGCAATGGTCTTCTCTGCTGCTGAGGGATCTAAGAGACATTATTTTTTTCCTGGGATCAGGTGAGAGATAGGGAACGTGAAGAACAAGGAAAATTGGTGAAGGGTACAATTAGAGTGGGGCTCTGAATGCAGAGGCAGTGTGATAGTGGGATCAAAGCAACCACTCAGAGTCTTAGACCTCCAGAGCAGGTTTCTTGGTTTCATGATGTGAGAAAACACTGAGGGGTCAAAACATATTGATTCCAGGTGCTCCCTGCAGTAAAGGACATTCTGCACACTGGCTTTTTCAAGAAAAACAGGGACAACAGCTCACCTTAGACAAAGCTGCTCCAAGGGCACTCTTTGTATTTCTGGTAACTGTTGTTTTACAAGCTGATGGTTATAGTGGTGGCTACTGAAAAGATGAAAGCAGACTCCTGAAGCTACACGACCTGCTCGCCCTTTCCTTTGCAGAGCATTGGCCTTGGACACAAATGTGTCTTCCAGACTTTCCATTCCCTTGCCTGGGTCATATCTGCAGGAGAGCAAAAAACAGGTTATATCCATAGAACGGTTTGGGTTGGAAGGGACCTTAAAGATCATCTAGTTCAAACCCCACCTGCCATGTGGAGGGACACTTTCCACTAGACCAGGTTGCTCAGAGCCCTGTCCAACCTGGCCTTGAACGTTTCCAGGGATGGGGCACCTACAACTTTTCTGGGAAACTTGTTTCACAATCTGCCCTTGTAAAAGGTGAGTATTCATGAGTGCAGAGTGAAACAGGCTGGAGGTTAAGCAGGCATATGCTGCCAAACTCCCATCCATGCACTTGGATCTGAGTTTAGACTGGCTTCCTCCACCTTGTAGCAGCCATCTGCAAATCAGGTTTCCTTCAAGTTTTCCCCAGATCTTTGGAAAACTGAAGTATGCAGCTCAAGGCATAGAACAGTCTTGCAGCTCACACAATCCAGAAGAATGAATCCAGTACCTTTTCTCTTTCATTTTTCCAGAATCAATCACATAGACCACGTCATCAATGGTGACAGATGTTTCTGCAATGTTTGTAGAGATGATGATTTTGGTAACTCCAGCAGGAGGCCTGAGGAACACAGACTGCTGTTCTTCACTAGACAGTGAAGAATGAAGCGGATAAACAACACACCTGGAAAGACAATATTACAGCACAGTCAGTGCCTTTGTCTCCAGCCTTTTCCCTCTTGGGAACAATCTACCTGCACACACTGTTGCCTCACTAGTACTAGACACTGCCCACAGCCATTCAAAGCAATACAAAACCACAAACCTCTCTGCCATAGCACCTTAAGAAACAGAATCATAGAATCATTAAGTTTGGAAAAGGTCCTTAAGATCAACAAGGATAATCATTAACCCAACACTGCCAAGTCCACCACTAAATCATGTCCCCCAGTGACATATCTACATGGCTTTTAAATACATCTAGGTGTGAGGACTCCCTGAGCCAGCCTGTTCCAATGCCTGACCACCCTCTCCATGAACAAATGTTCCAAGCTAAACTGTTCCTGGCACAACTTCAAGCTGTTTCCTCTTGCCCCCCACCTGGCTACAACCTTCTTTCAGGGAGCTGTAGAGGTCTCCTCTGAGCCTCCTTTTCTTCAGGCTACAAAACCTCTCAGCTGCTCCTCATCAGAGTTGTGCTCCACACCCTTCACCAGCTCTGTTGTTGTCCTCTGGACACACTCCAGGACCTTAATGTCTTTCTTGCAGTGAGGGGCCCAAAACTGAACCCAGGATTCGAGGTGCAGCCTCACCAGTGCCTGTCACTGCCCTGGTCCTGCTGGCCATGCTACTGATGACACATGTTCTAAGGGAATGTGGAGTTTATTCGGAGACCTGTCACTTCTGTAGAGCTGAGCAAATATTTTGCCTCTTTTGAAAAGTCTAAAATCTGCCATTTATAATGCCAGACTGGAAGAAGTCACTCCAGCTAACCTTGCCATGGACAACTGTGTGAAAACTGTTTAGTCAAGGATAAACAATTATTTCCCCATGTAACAATCTGAGGTCAAATCCAACCACAGCTGAATGTATCTCGGCAAACATTCTGAAACAGAATAACATGAAGGAACAACAGTCCACTGGATCATGCAGAGCACAAAATGGAAAACACTCCTCCCTAGGGTCTCTAAGAACTAACATTTCCGAGCTATGGGGAAAAAACATAAGGAGCAAGCCAATAAGATAGTATAAAAGGAACTACCCTGATTGAAGTCAACTCACACACATTTAATAACTTCTATTTATCCCTGGATAAAGGCAGGTTTTGTGCAGGAAACGACTCTTTATTTATGGGTAAAGACTGATAGTTTTGGAGCTTTTCTGCCTTACCTCTTGCTGTGCCTGTTATTAAAAAGAGCATTAGATTGAAGCTGCTCATAAAGCATCTTGATTTCTGCTAGACCAGGCAAAAATATCAACACAGCACCTATATATGTAGATAAAAAAAAATAAAAATCAATAAACAGAAAGGACAGCATACTTTATTAATGTGCAGAAGGCCTAAGTCAAAAATTTTGCAATTATTGTACAAAAAGAGCACACAGGCTGTAACAGTCCCTCCCAAAAGATCTTCCAAAGCAGACAATTCTCTTACCTTCCCCATCCTATGTACATCAGGACCTTTGTTACTCAACTAGAACTTTTTTTTTTTTCAAAACTAGTCAGTAGCTACAGAAACTCTGCATGCAAATCATTAGCTTCGGGCTGTCTGTAAGTGCACAGCTTCCAAGAATCTCCTTTTGTTTATCTCCCAAGGACAATGAAATTACCTGGGGGATATGAATGCCTGCCAGCAACTATCCATTCCAGCAAGGCTTCAATTAATTCCAGATTAACTTTGTCCAAGTCCATGAGAGACATTGTTTTCAACACTGCCTTGTTAACCCCTGGGGAGAAAGAAATAAAACATGTAGTAAATCTATCTCTTCTGAAAAAACACCATGGATGCATTGAACCAGTGTGGCTGCACAACCAGCCACAGTTTAGTTTAAACAGCACCTGGTTTAGACCAGACAGTCTATAGTGACTCAATGTGTCATGTCATCCTTTCCATGCTTTCCTCTGTTTCCACTCTTCATTTCCTTCCTCAAGCCTTACTGGGGCTCAGACCTATCCTAGGCACAGCCTAGACCAGGATTCATCTACTAGTAGAACAACATACACGTGCCAGTGCTAAGAAGAGCCAAAGCACTTATATCCACTTACAGATAACTCCAGGACTCCCTTCTCAAGCTCTCTCTTCTCCCTTCCATTGCTTCTTACATCTGCTCAAAAAGACATCCAAATTCCCTTACTCTTGACAAGTCTATCAGGAATCTGAAGATTTTATGCAATGGCTCTCACTCAGTACCACTTTGGAGATTACCATAAGGGTGTGTGGGAATGAACTCTTTAGGACTAAACACGAGGAGGATTTTGATGATGGCAGAGTACAAAGCTCAAGGAAAGACCTGCCTCTCTGATTAAGTCATGCACAGTGTCAGTGAATTTCTCAAAGAAGGTTTGCCATGCTGAAGTGACCTCCTTGAAGTGGGCAGGTGCATTCTGTGCCTTAAGTAAAGCTGCTTCAGCAAGAACAGAAGCAAAGGAGAAAGTGGAATTAACAAGGCATCTGTAGATGAAAATTGTCCATTTTCAGATGCTAAGAACTGGTTTCAGCAAAGACATTTGCTCCGGTTTAAGAGAACAATGGCTTCTCTTTTGTTTTGTTTTTTTTAAACTGGCAGGAAATTTCTCATCTAGAATTTCACAAGTACAAAACTCTGAATTATATATAAGCATTCAACCTACAGTATTGTATGCTAACATACCACCATGTTGTCTGGCAAATGCTATTGTGCCAATTTATTAAATATAAGAAGGAGCTCACCTTTATATCGTGTAAGGAGCTGCTTCAGAGTTAATTTTTGGTCTGGGTCTGAATCCCTGACAACAGTGTCTGTGCCTTCCAGAAGGCCAGCACGTCTCAGGTCCTCCTCTACTTCTTCAAATGCAGTTCTTTTGTGTCTCCCATTCTGTTTGCTTTCTTGCTTTGCCTTCCGCCTGTATGGACTGCTGTCCTCTAAAACATACCTGAACAGCAGAAGAACACTTGGTGGTCTGGAAAAAAGCCTACCAGTCTCCTAATAATTAACTACAGCAATAGGGTATCAAAAATATATAAGAGGAACTTTGTATAAGCAGGTTGCAAAACCGCAGAGAATATGAAGATCAAGGTGTCCTTTTACACAGGGATATTTGTCTATTAAAAGTTGTCATGTGAAAGACTAGGACTGCACACTTGATCATGACAGCTAAGTGGGCTTAGTGTTGCTCAGAGCAACAAACTGCAAGTAATTAAAAACAGTTGATCAATTTATTATCTGGAATATCTGAGCTGCTGTGACTCTCCAGTAACTAAACGATAACAGGAACCTACTGAGTTGCAAGGTAGGGCTTACAAGAGGAAATTGTTTGTTATCCTACATTTTTCACCTCCAGTGCTTAAATCTGCATTCAAATTTCTTTTGCCTGTCAATATCTAATCACTTCTGAAACAAGTAAAGCATGAGCACCAACAAAGTATTCATAACAAGGCTCATCTTTTTTTTGAGTACTATTGTGGTTTCTAATTCAGAAAAGCTTATTTTTGCATGAGATCCTAAACCCCAGATCAGTATAAAGGGTATGGTTTAAAGTCAGGGCTTTAGTAGACCTCCAAGACTGCAGGTGATGGGTGAGATTTGAGAGGGTTTACTTTTTAAATGTATGCACAGAACTACTGCAGCCTCAAGGTCAGTAGTGCAACCTCAAAGGCCAAATTTATCTGAGAATGTATGACTTTTATACCTTGTCATTGCAATCACATCTTCCAGAAAAAACTGCTCCACAGGAAATGTTCGACCTAAAAGGAAACAGGAGAATAAATCCATCTACATGCCAAACAACACAGAAAAGAGGAAAAAGACCAAAGATTATAATAATTTGATACAGGTTATTATGACATACACTGTCTTCACAGATCTCATCTATACTGAACCCTTCAATACAATTTCTGACTAGGACAAACAGTGGGTGTCTTTCAAGCATAGTTTGGAGTTCTGACAGACACCAAAAGCAGTGTGGCCAGTAGGATGAGAGAGGTGATTCTGCCCCTCTGCTCTGCCCTTGTGAAACCCCACCTGGAGCTCTGCACCCAGGTATGGGGTCCTCAGCACAGGAATGACATTGACCTGCTGGATTGAGTTCAGAGGAGGCCATGAAGGGGACTAGAGGGATGGAGCACCTCTTCTGCAAGGAAAGGCTGAGAGAATTGGGATTGCTCATCCTAGAGAAGACAAGTCTCCAGGGTGACCTTACCAGGGCCTTTCAGTACCTAAAGAGGGCCCACAAGAGAGCTGGAGATGAACTTTTGACAAGGGCATGTAGTGATAGAACAAACTGTAATGGCTTTAAACTGTAAGAAAGTAGGTTTAGATTGGATATTGGGAGGAAATTCTTTGCTGTGAGGTGGGTGAGACACTGGCACAGGTTGTCCAGAGTAGCTGTAAATGTCCCATCCCTGGAACTGTTCAAAGCCAAGTTGGATGGGGCTTAGAGCAATCTGGTCTAGTGAAAGGGTGGCCCTGCCCGTGGCAGGGGGGTGAAACTAAATGACTTTTAAGGTCCCTTCCATCCCAAACCAATCTAGGTTTCTTTGGTAACATGCACAATGCACTTACACAGACAGAAGGGCTGATACCCTTATGAGAACACATCCATGAGTGTACATGTTCCTGTCATGGTCCATGTAATAACTTAGCAATTTAAAAGACATATTTGGCTAAATGTGTACACATCCAGCTGGATCCTCTCCCTGATCCTTTTTTCACAAGGATACAGAACAGTCTTCAGCTGTGGTGAAACTAGCCCAGGGAACCATGTCATGTTCTTCTGCTGGTATACAGAAAACACAAAACTGTCCCCATTTCCAAGTCCTTTCTCTCCTAAATCTCATCAGCCTTTCCTTCTAAGCCCTTGGGATCATACTTCTTGTATAGATCCTCATCTTGCTAGTTTGCAAATTAGCCCCTTGCACTTGAACTGAGAAATACTGGAAACAAATCTCTAAAACAATGAGTGTGTCAAGATAATAAAAATGAATGGTTTTCACCTGGTATATTAATAATTGGACAGGAATGAAAGTATTGAGAAAAAAGCTCTGCATTCAGGGTGGCACTCATTAGTATAATGCGTAGGTCTGGCCTCTGAACCATTATATCCTTCAAAACCAGCAGCAAGAAGTCACTGAAGAAAACAAGCAAAAAGACATTTAATTTCTTCAGTTAACTTTCAGAGTCTCTATTTTCCCCCCCATTCTGTTCACCTTCCAGGTGTTTTCAATAGCACAGCAATACCATCACAGAAGCACGAGCTTCTCAGAAGGGAAGGCAATCTGCAAACTGACTCTTTTTGGTTGTCGCTTACTAGAATGTCAGGATTACTTGGCAAATTCATTCAAACAACAAAAAGCCTTATAAATCACATACATTCATGACAATGCAAGAACAATAGATAAGAAATAGATAAGAAATTAACTATTTCAAAGTAACAGATGAGGTTTTTTTGCTACTCTTCTTCATTGGAAGAGTTATTCAAACTCTTCCCTCTTCACTGTCTCCTTCCCTATATATTTATAGCTTTTGTAGCATGCCTGGAAGACTGGCTTGAAGTGACTTTAGATGAGAAGGAAGAAGAATCCTTGACACAAGCTCTTTTATGAGGCTACAATATCATCTGAACTGTAGAATAACAGGTCACAGGCAAAGCCTGGACACCCACTGCACTGCAATGTTTCAAAAGGAAAACATCAAAGAAAAGGATATTTGCCACTTGATTTACAGAGATCCTGACAGACATCATCTTTTGCCTGTCATCAGCAGCTAAGTGGGGTAAAACTGCAGGAGGCTAGAGCAGGACAGGATGCGACTGTCTAGAACCAGTAAAATCTATAGACATGAAGAAAACGTGAGCACTTGTCCCTTGCAGAGACTCTGCCAAAGCCTGCATCAGGAAAAAAAATTTCCCAGAGGGTCATGTGAAGAATTAGGGTATTCAATAAAAGCTGAAACAAGGGAAGTATAAAAAACAGACAGCTCTGGTTAAAAAGTTCCTTAACCCTCCAGCCCCATCCAAAACATCTTTTCAAAACCACTGCAATGTAACAGAACATTGAAGGCATAACAATTTAAGAGAAATGTGCTTTCTTGAAAGCTGTGCAACATCATCTCCTACTGCCCAAACACAAGAACCTAAAACCAGACTCCTTCCACCATCCCACATTACTGCCACAGGACAGTTACTTGCACCTTAGTCACCTTTATCCTTCCTTTCTTCATTTGGCTTACAGGATAAGAGATTATTTACCTTTCTTCTGTTCTCTCATGAACTTCATCAACAATAACATGTGTGATTCCCTGCAAAGTCAGATCTCCTTCCAGCCTTCTCAGCAGCACACCGGTAGTGCAGTACAAGAGTCTGGTAGCTGAGGACTTGAAGGGTAAGACAAAGCATTCAGTTGATTCTGGGCAAATCAACACTGTACAAAGAGAATGTGTGCTGCTGTAAAACATTTGGTTTCAGCTGAGTGCCAAGTTTGACAGAGAGGGAACAAGCAAACCTTGCTGGAGATGGGCTGATTGATTTTAATTTCTTGACTGAAACTGAGAACACCTGCTTCTTACCAAGGGGCAATGCTAACTACAAAAAAAACTGAACCATTTTTCCTGTGGATATTGGTTTTTGATAAACAATCAGATCTCTGTTCCTAAAAAGATTCAGTGAATCTCTTTTTTAACATACTTCTTGGAAAGAGCTGCAATGCAGACAAAACTTCACTTCCAAGACAGCAGTTTGAATTCAACCACCTCCTTCTGGCTGAGTGTAGCTGTGGCCCTCAGTGTCCAGCTTGGGAGACAAATGAAAATGGCAACAGGCAGAAAAGCAGCCAGTAGCCTTCCTAAGGACAGCAGTATTACTCATACTCTCAGACCCTGTCACTTCTCTCAACAGAAAGCAAAACCATAAGACATAGCACTACACTCTCATTCTGTAAAGTGAACCGTGCAAGTTGAGAAGAAATAAAATACAGAATATGGTTGATAATATAGTATAAAATACAGGTGATACAAACTTGCTTATCTCACTACATGGCAGGTATAGGGCAGAGATTCTGTACACCAGAGAAGCACTAAGCACATTTCAGTAGAACTAAATGAAAACCAACAAGCAAAGCACAGATACCTTTACGCTTTCTAGACGGATCTGATATCCAACAGTGAGCCCAATCCTTTCTGTTCTTTCTTTGGCTACACGTTCAGCCACTGAAATGGCAGAGATCCTGCGAGGCTGAGTGCAGATGATGTTTGCAACTCTGCTTGGAGATCCTTGCAGTGAAGCATCCAAAATAAACTGAGGAATCTGAGTGGTTTTCCCACATCTGCACAAAAAAATCAGGGATTAATTAAAACCCCCACAAATTCAACACCTCCCATCTATGTAAATTAAGATGACTGCATTCCACTTGAAATTTGCTTTGCTTCATTAGTGTGATTCTCTATATGAAGTTTACCTTGGACTGCTACCACTGGTCACACATGGACCACCACCCTAACCTGTCCAGGACATAGACATTCACACATATTTCACATTCTTCTGTGTATACTTTGATACGCAAAGTCTGTATGTGCAATCACACTCTTACCCTGTCATGCCACTCACAACAAGAACTTGGTGGCTCTTCAGCAAATCCAGAATATTTTCTCTCTCTTGCCATGCAGGGAGCTTCTGTCTTTCATACAGCATGGACTGGAAGTGCCTAGAAGCCTGATGCACAGAAACAGACAACACAGCAGTAAGAACACCACTGGAGCAGAACAGAACGTTTGAAACAGCAGTTTATGCCTTAAATATTTATTTTGCTAAAGTAAGCAAGAAAAAAGATTCTATGTTCTACACATGATACCTTTCTCTGCCGAAACCGCGTGCAGATTTTAACATTTTCGTTATATAGACACTTTGCCTGCACATCATACTTTTTGGAAAGCTTCTTCTTGAGGTTCACATAACTCTCATTCTCCACAACAACTTGTTCAGGCTCTTCTTCCTCCTCCTCTTTTGCAACTGCCTCTTCTTCCTGAGGCTCTGACACTGTTGAGGCTTGAGACAGAGAGCATAGAGTTAAGTATTCTTATTACTAAGGAACAGACCTCATCCACAATACAGAGAAGACACATTCCATCAGCATTCTCAACAAAGAACCTCGTTAGACTGGGCCTGAGGGCCTGCAGGACTGTTTTTGACAAGCATTTAGTTCAACACTACCAGTAAACCTCCCCTCACCTCATCAAACAAACCACAACTTCTCCAGCCCCATCCCACTTGTCACTACTCCCACACCAGCTGTGCTGTCAACACCATGCTCTGGGTGGCCACATAGTGAAAGAGAATGGTAACTTGGTTTGCCTTCCTGAACCTTTTTCATGTGTCTCAGCTCACCTCTCCAATTCACCACATGAGAACTTCTATGGGACACAAGACTTTGATGGCAGCACCAGCTTAAATTTTACAGTGTGGTTTTAATTAAGTCACTGCCAAGTACTTTAAAACCAAAGGTGAGACCAGGCACTTTGGTGCCTACTGTCCATCAGCTGAAGCGGGATTTGCTCAGACTGTCAGCCAGCCCTTGAAAGTTTTAAGTCTACATTTATCTAAACAAGGTATTTTTTTATCATAAGCAAGACTTTATAACTAATGAAAATGATTTGAAATCTCGATTTCAATTTCTGGAACAAAGCTGTCTTTCTGCAGAGCTGTTAAAAAAATGGAATAACTTGTTTTACTGCAACAAAACCACACACTGTCACTATTTAAGTGCTCTAAAATGTGATGCAGTTGTTCCTGAAGACTCTGTTGAAGAAAACTTGCCTTATATAAAACAGTTTTGGAATTGAGAGCTTGAAAGTCATCTTTGCCACAGAGTTGCTGTCGCCCTGCCATAAGTGACACAGCCTTAACTCTCAACCCAATTGCGCTTGAATACATAAAAAGGGATAATGCTTTGAACAACAAACTAGAACCAGCTGCAACATTTGCTTAGCCTTAAATCTACCTTTAAAAAGTCAATTTTGAGGAGGTGTTGATAATTTTTAGTAATTTAAAAGTTTCTGAATTAGTGAGTAGCAGATGCACCGAAGTATTGCACACAACCTTTCCCATTCCCTTCCAAGGCTCTGGTCCATTTTAGTGAGCTCAAACCCTGTCTCTCCATGCCTTTTCATGGATTGTGCAGGAATGGGCATCACTCACTCTACCAAACCAAACTCAATAGCTCTGTGCTCCTTTAACTCAGTTCTGGCCAGCACAAAACCTCTCTACTGCAGCATGATTATGGAAGGAACTTCCTGAGGCACAGACAGATCATGGATCTGGCTCACCACATGACCTTAATCTTCAGAAAGAGATGGCAAAACTGAGGGCTGTGCCTTGTCTCTCTCTCTCTCTCTCTCTTTTTTTTCCCCTTTTAAATCTTTTTGAGTGTTCTTAGCCCAGAAACCACAGAAGATTTGGTGTACCTTCAGACAGCTGACTTGAACCAGGTGTACTCTCTGCCTGTAGCTTCACAGAAGGTGTAGCCAGCAAGGACACAGGAGGAACACTGTATCTGTGCTGAGTATTGCCAAGTAACTCACTTATTTCATGTTCATCTTCTAAGCAAGTCACTAAGGTATACACCACAGGTTCATTAGACTCTGCAGCTACCAAGGCCTTTCCAAAGAGGAATTCAGCAATGTATAAACGACAAGCAAGAGGCATATTCTCATCAGTGGAATAAAATGCCACAAGAGGTGCTTGAAGTGGATACTTGTTGTCTTCAGGAAATCTTACTTCAAGTTCATATATAGGACCATCACTGTTATGTCTGAGATGAGCATCATCTACGGAGTTCTTGGATGGTTTTAGTGGATGGTTAGCAGGGAAATCATGTGCAAATCTGCATTTTGAACCAAACCTGCAGCCTCCTTGGAGGTAAAATTTACATATTTCCTTTGAAGTTTGTTTTGCCGTGTCCTTAGTACAACCACCCTTTAGTTTAGATTTGCTGAGTCTGTTTGCTAGGTACTCCAATTCCAAGCTAAAGGTCCAAACATGATTTTTAATTCTTTCTACAAATTTTTCTCCATAGATTGACCGGAGGGCAAAAGCTTCTTCTTGTCTCTGTTCTAAACATTCTTCTTGACTGGCTTCAGCAGCTGTTGCAGCAACCTGCATCTTCTCTCCATATCTTTCGGTAAAGCACTGTAAGAGCAAATACTCCAAGGATGCCCCAATATTACCATTGCAGGATCTCAGTACTGTCCTACAACGCTCACAGTCAAAGCCATACCTACACCAAAACAGAGACAACATGGCAACAAGTGAGTGAGTGACTCATATGAAGCAAAACAACCACAGATCTGCTTCATTAGGCTTACAGTAAGGAAGCATGTATGGCATGAGATACTATTATTACCATTAGGGGAAAAAAAAAGCTCATACCAAAATATTTATGCTCTTTTAAAAGACAGTGGCAGGCAGCAATTTGGTATCTGTGAATGGTAGTCTGAATTAGTTTATGTGGCAACTATCTCACATCTCAGAATGTAGCACATAAAAGTTACACGATTACATTTCCCCATTGAACTACATAAATTAAACCCTTCAGAAAAATCTGTCCCGTATAAAATACTCTCACACAAAGCAAAAATATTTAATAGATACTCCTGTCTGAGCAAAATGGATGAAGAACACTTACAAGGTTTTGAAACACTACCTAGCTCAGAGAAACATACATATAAAAGCAATGCTCCCTAAGCTTTCCTAATATCTGATTCATTGTCTTGGAGAAAGGATTGAAAACATCACTGAAAAGGGCTGGAGCAATTATTTCCATAACATGATTATTTTAAATTCACCTAGCTGAGGATTAAATTCATAGGATATACAAATGCAGTTCTGCACACAGAACTTCCCCAGAGGCAAGAGGAAGTCCAGGCTCTGAAGGCTCACAGCATTGAGACTAGTGATTTACCTCTTTGGGATACAATTTATTCACTAAAGAGCATCACCTGGAGAGTTTGTGCACAGCAAAAGATGACACTTCACTTTCTACAATTCTGTGCTCAGCTGGCTCAGCAGACAACCTCGGTATTACTTCAGAAAGTTCTTGTTCTGTTGACCAGCACTGTTCATCATCGAGGTAATCAGGTTCATCATCATCTTCATCAGCTACACTGATAAAAAGAGTTATCAAATTAAAATGAAACAAAATTATTCTGTTGAGTAAACACAAAAGTCTGCCTTTGCGGTTTTAAATCCTTCATTTAAATGGAAGACTTGGCTACCCCCTTCCCAGAGTTAATATTGTAGGAAACCAAAGCAGACTCAAAACCATAGGACTTGAGATAAATTTAAAAGTTAAGGCAAAGTACTGTTTTAATTTCTAACAGTATGCCTGTTAAAGCATGCTCATGTGGAAGAGCTGAAAGTTGTGCTTCCATTTAAACTAACTCTGATTCAGGAACCAGCTCCTGGCCTTGAAGCTCTTGAAGAAGTTCTTTGACTCTTCTCTGATTCTCTGATGTCATGTGTATGGTCTGCAGAGGCATTTTTGCTTCAGGTCTCTGTTTCATTTGTCCTCCTCTTCTGGCAGGGGCATTTGATCTAAAAATTAAAACAGGACACAACCATGAGTTATTTGCCTGGCTCAAATGATCTTGACTGAATTGGGATGTATTGGGGCCCAACCCTGTAATTCCAAACTGGCAAATCAAAAAAAGGCAAATCCATCACCTGAGGATTATTCCACTGGGTTCACTCTTACATGACCAGGATCTGTGTGTCTGTATCTGCACACATACATATACGCACACAGGTATTGTATCCTATGTCAAACCCAAAGTGATTTACTAAACACTTTGCTAGGTAAAGCTGTTCTCAGACTACGAGACAACATTTCTGACATATTTCTAAGATAGACTGGTCAGAACACATACAGGATATTAAACTAATTCTAAACCACTTATTTTCTGTGGTCCAGCTTCTGCTTTGTATACATAGCAATGAATATCCTGTGTTTATTCATGTTTTCTGATCAAAAGGGTTCTGAAATTACTTTACAACCGAAGAAAGAAACCGGAGGTTCTAATATTTAAAAAATAAAACACTTTCCTAGCTACAAAATTTATGAAGTATTAATCAAAAAAGACACGTAAAAACTGCTTTGTACTGAAACAACTTTATCACCCTTTCACTCTTCTCTATATTCAAAGATGTCCAAAAACCACCCCCAAAAGTCTACGCATCCCAATACTCAAAAAATGATCCCAAATGTCCCAAGGTACCCAAACAATCCTGAAGTGTCCCAGACATCTCTACATCAATCCTCCTTCAAATTAAGAGAAATACCTGGATTCTAGCCTTGGTTCCTCAAAGAGACAAAAATCATCTCCATCGTCCCAAATTTTGGCTGAACATTTCCTATTTCCACTGAGCTGAGGCTTGTTTGAACGGCCACTGCTGCCTCCTCCTCTTCCACTGCCTCCTCTCCCTCTTCCTCCTCCTCTGTTGGGCTTTCCTCTTCTCCTTGCTGCTGAACTCATATTCTCTTGCTAAAGAAGGGGAAAAATAGCTATAATAGTTATGAAGATGATTTAGCACATTGCATATGTCTGAGCACACATTATTTGTTGTCCTGTGTGACAAGAGAAGATACCCTCTCAAACCACAGCTGTATGTTGGAGTGTCTGGATGGAGCTGGAGCAAAGAACATTCTTACAGAACATTGTTTAGTAATTTTTGTGGCTTTAGAAAATAAAATCAGTATTCCTCACAGCTATTCAGCCAAAACCTGCAGGTTTGACAAAACTATCAAAAGGATGAGCCCACCGGCAGTGCTGCCTGGCCTGGGACCTCCAGTTTTGCCACTCTGATGGAATTTTCTTGGACGTTGAAGCCCACAGGACGAAACTTTTAGGGGAACTTTCACAGAAGAAAGCAGCCCTCGCGCTGTCATTTTTTCGCTCAGGAATTTGCAAGATTGCGAGGAAAAGGTGGAAGGAGAGCTACAGTCGATGATATGATGTTTTCTCATGTTAACTCACACCAAGCTCGTGACCCATCCCCCTCCCAGAGCGCTGGGCGCCCAGGGCAGGGATTAGGGACTGGTCTTGGAGAACAGCATCCCTTCCCTCCCTCCCATAGCAGGATCTTCCCCAGCGCTCACACAAGCCCATTTGCACCGGGGAACTGTCAGGGACAGGACAGCCCAACACTGTGCTCCGACCGCACATTCCCGCTGATGGAAAGCTATTGCAGGGACGGGCGAGGAGCTGTTGGCAGTCTAGCAGGAGCTTATTCCCTGGCTCTGCACTGGCGTCTCCAGAGCCAGTACAAGAACTGATGTGTCCATGCACAGGTACCAGCGCAGGGTCTGGGTTTAGGAGGCGACGACCTCCCCTTGCTGTGGCCACACAGTAGCCCACAGCCCAGGCCAGCCCAGCCGAACTCGTTCGGAGCAGCCCGGGCTGAGGGGCGCGGGCAGCCCCAGGGCTCTCACACGGTGTGTCCGCCCCCTGGCCCAGCTCCCTCCTTCTTCCCCGCCCCGCACACCCTCTGGG
>VWZF01001091.1:98757-193152 GCA_013396755.1 Sclerurus mexicanus
CGCTCTTCCCGCCTCTCCAGCTCCTCGCGCTCCTCTCGTCCCCCTGCCCCGCTCACCCTGCTCCTCCCGCCCCCGTCATCCCGCTCCGTTCCTCCCGCCTCGTCCCGCCCGCGGGACAGGGATCTCCGCGCAACACCCGAGCTCCAGCAGAGCACTGGGAATGGTGTGCGACTTTAAGCTACTGTGCATTTTAATATATATTTATATATATATATATATGCACGTGTATACGTATATGTCGTCATCATCATCATGGCTAGGCTTCTCAAACGAAGATTTGGGAACGGCTCTACCCATGTTTGCTGCAAGTGCACTGATGGCTAAAAAGGCTGATGCGAGATAGGCAAGAACGGTTGCAAAAGGTACAGCAGAAAGTCTCCATAGGCAGTATATGTATATATGTTTGTATGTGTATATATATATGCATATATGTCTGTATGTGTATATATATGCTCGAATTTTGGCCAGCAGCTGTGGCAGCGACACTGCCTGTTTCTGTCTCAGCATACTCAGGTAGCAAGTGGCAGAATCAGAGGAATTGGCTTCAGATTGTGGCAGAGAAGGCTTAGATTGGATGTTAGGAAACATTTCTTCACAGAAAGGGTGGTCAGGCAATGGAACAGGCTGCCCAGAGAAGTGGTAGGATAACCATCCCTGGAAGTGTTCAGTGAGTAAGTGTGGCACTTTCAGGACATGGGCCTGGCAATCACAGAATCATGGAATCATCTGGGTTGGAAGAGACCTACAAGATCAAGTCCAACCCTTGATCCAACACCACTGTGATTACTAGATCATGGCACTAAGTGCCACATGTAGTCTCACCTTAAAAACCTCCAGGGACAGTGAATCCATCACCTGTCTGGGCAGGCCATTCCAATGCCTGATTACTCTCTCTGTAAAAAATTTCTTCCTAATAGCCAACCTAAACCTCTCCTGGCAGAGCTTAAGCCCATGCCCTCTTGTCCTGTTGCTGGTTGACTGGGAAAAGAGACCAATCCCACCTGGTAAAATCTCCTTTCAGGGAGTTGCAGAGAGTGATGGGGTCACCCTTGAGCCTCCTCCAGACTAAACCCCAGCTCCCTCAGGCTCTCCTCATAGGACATGTGCTCAAGTCCCTTCACCAGCCTCGTTGCTCTTCTCTGGACCTGTTGCAGCACCTCAGTATCCTTCCTGAACTGAGGGGCCCAGAACTGAACACAAGGTGTGGCCTCACCAGTGCTGAGTACAAGGGAAGGATCACCTCCCTCGTCCTGCTGGCCACACTGTTCCTGATACAGGCCAGAATGCCACTGGGTTAATGGCTGGACTCAGTGCTCTTGGTGGTCTTGTCCAGCCTCAACTCCAAAACTGAGTGTGTGGAATTAAAAGGGAGAGAGGCTATACCAGTTCCAGAGCGAGGGTGACATAAATGATGAGAGACTGCAAAGCTGCATCGCTGATGTGGGGATGCCCCTCTGCAGATTTCCTTCCCACACAGGGTCACCTACCATAGTTGCCCTGCTGCACATTCCATAGGGTCTTGAGGAATAACTCCATGGATTGATACCCCACAACAACTCCAGGTTGGAGTTTAAAGCAAAAAATCCTACCGGGAAACAAAAATAAAAATTTGCACACTGGTTTGTCTGCATAAGAACCATCACAACCCCAACCTAGACCCACAGCAGCTGCCGTGGGGGTGTTTCCCCTGCAGATGGCCACAGCCATAGCCTTGATGGTCCACTGGGGTCTGTTCTGCCCTAGGCCAGCTCCCCACCACCTCCACAGCAGGGCTCAGGGGAGGAACAATGGTTCATAGGACTGCTGCAGGCCCACACTGTGCCACCTAAAGGTGCCTGCTCCACTGGGCCTTGAACACTCCATGGGCCCATCTCTGGGAACAGCCTTACTACAGGAGATAGAGAGTCAGCTCTGTGAGAAACAACTCTGTGCAACACAAGAAATGCATTGTATGATCTCATGGGTTTTTGCCTCTCATTTTCGAGAGGGGAACTGCAGAAGGACACCTGAGTGTCTGCTTGAGGCTCCACACCAGGGCCAACGCAACTATGTAAGTCAGCAACTGGAAAAATGACAAGGTAGTTTTAAGTATTCCTTCATTTTAAACTTCCTTGGTGTTTGGAATATCACTATATCCACCCTTAGAAAAGACACAGAAAGGACAGTCATAACCCAAAAAGGATCAGATCAATGCTGCAGGCTCTTCTTCCACCTGGGAATCTTGTCACAGCCCAGTCTGAAGACTTGACATGTTTGGGGTCTTCAGGTATCTTTCACCCTCCCAAGGCTCCTGCAAACACACAAGTCATTGCTGGCAGGGAGGTCCTGATGTAACACCTGGGCAGTGTGGTGTTGGTGCCCAACACACAGAGCCACTGTGAAAGTCCTGCCTGAATGGGCTGTGCACACAGAGTGGGCCCTTCTGGGTGTGAGTGTACACCACATACACATCCCACAAGGAATGCCAGCTCTGGTCATTGACAGGTACACCACTGTTTGGCTGCCCTTGGTTTAATTCCTCAGGAACTAATTAGCAAAAATTGGAGAATCACTTATTTTGTTGACACTGTAGAGGAAACAGTCCTTGAGATGAGACAGATAAGGGTCTATCACTTTATTGGATCTAGGCTGGGCTTTTTTTCAGTCTCTTACAAAAATATTGGTGCAATAGTGAGAATGAAGATTATGGCACAGAAGTGCTTTACAGCACAGATTCAGTTCCCCAGGCATGGCTTAGTGACCTAGGCTGACAAATTGAAGGTTTGCTCTGCCTTGATCCACTGAAAGAAATTCTAGAAAGTTTAATGAGCCCCTCAGGCTGTCAGAGTAAAGGAGTTATTTGCAGGGCTGGAGGCTGAAGTTCCCATGAGACTACCAGCAGTCTCATGTTTCTTGGACACCATGGCCAGCCCAAAACTTCTAAGCTCTTACCTGAAGTGACTTTCCATTATCACACCTGAATGTGATAGCAGACTCTGAGGCAGCAGGAAAAGAAATTGTAATGAAGGGAAATAATAATCTAAGTATAAATATTAACCATTTTCTTCATCTCTCACTAAATGCAGATGAATGGTGCTGGAAGGCTAGAACATCCTTCTGGGGCAGTTTATAAAGGGGAATTCAGACAGCATGTTTCCTGGGACTGGAACCTGCACATTTCCAAATGGAGCAAAGGACCTTGGACTGTTCAGTGAAAACAAGTGTTTGAAATGGAAGAGTGAAAGTTGCACTGGGTACAGGGGATTGCTTATCCCACTTGTATCCATTTCATGAGATCCGTCCAAAATATGTGATTCATTCCCAGTCACAAGTTTTCAAGTTGACTATTTCACCCACACACTCTCTGTTACCAGGTCTCTGGGCTCAGGCAGAGGTCAGAGAAATAGAACAGTTCAGACCTCTTTCACAGCGGTTGTTTCAAGCTGTTTGCCTTGTCTGCCTGTCACATTTGCTAGGTTTAAGTTTAATTTTTCTTTAAGTACCTCCCCAGTCCAGTATCTGAAATAAATCTAAAATGCATGTTTGTTAATATGTGGCCTTTCATTAAAAAAACCCAACTCTGTCTTACCCTGCTGACCAAAAATAATAGTCACAATAATACTGGCATTTTTAAGTTCTCAGACTCCAAATGAAATATGTGCTATACAATGTACCTGAATACAAAATAAGAACTTGTATGGCAAACTCTAATGTTTGGGAAAACCTTTATTTTGGTGCTTTAGAAGAGACTGAGTTATATTATACCTCTATTAAAATGACATGTCAAAATCTGCTACGGAGTTTCTGTCTTTTCCTGATGTATTAAATGATGGGTGAATCCTGTGGTGTGAAACCTGTGAGAACTCATCCCTTCAGTAAGAGCATTCAGCAGTAGATCACAGTCACATGTGGAGCTTTGCAGGCATTTTATCTCAAAAATCTTAGGGTGATGCTGGTACTCTCCTGAAAGGGGCCAGCACAGTGCCTGTCACTAGTGTCTTAGTTCAAAGGGGAGAACTAAGATATCTGTGTTAACCAAGAAAAAAAAAATAATCCCTCTCCCTTTAAATTTAGAAAAAACAGAACTTTAATTAGGAAAAAAAAAATATATATGAAAGGATAACAGTTCTTAACCACAATACATTTATATGTATATCCAGAAAGGACCAAACACCAACAGCTTGTAATAACATCTTTCCCCCTCCCCAAACGACAAGGCAAACAGTTAAAAGGTCTTTTGGTTACCTCCCAAAAAAAAGGACTGCAATTGTATCTAAGAACAGCAGGAGGCGATGTCGCGCCTCAACCATTGGCCTCTCTCTCCCAGGGGATACAGTTATATTTACGGACAGCAGGAGGCAATGTCACACCTCAGCCGGCTGGCCTCTCTCTCCCAAGGGATGCAGTTATGTTTACGGACAGCAGGAGGTGATGTCGCGCCCCGGCCGGCTGGCCTCCCTCTCCCTCCGGGGATGGCAGGTCACCAGGTCAGCGACAGTGATGTCGATGATGGAAGCAGCAGAAGGAGATCTATCTCCGAAGTACAGGAACACAGGCATGCTCCCTCTCCTCTCTACGGCAGCTCTTGCAATGTCCCTGGATGAAAAGCGGTCGAGTCAGGGATGCGAAGGCAAAGTCCCAGCTATCCAGTGATGCCGGACACCGTTGTGCCTCTGCCTCGCTCCCCCTGCCGATTGCTGCAGCTCCTGACCTGCGCATGAAAACGCAGCAGCCCCCCGGCCACTTCCCCCGCTTCCCCGAGCCATTCTCCCTCCCCCTCCAGTCCTGGGGAGAGACCAGAACAAAAAGCCCTAGCCAAGCGATTCAGGATATGAATATTCATTTCACCCTTTGTTAACCATTTTACAGACTAAGGCGTTGCCTCCAAGCTTTTAGGAAGGAATTCCAACAAGTACTGAAACTATAACAACTAGTAGCCGATCTGTAGAGAAAACCATCCAGTTCTGGTTTGAACCTCTGATTTCAAGTAACTAAAATGCTGATGTAGAATACTCGCTTGGCAATAGAGATCCAGTCTTTGCCAGCCCCTTCCCTTTTCACCAGGGAATTAAAACTCCTCCTTTTTGACAGTAGTTTGTGACTGTTAATGTGTCACAAACACATGTCCCTGACAGCCCAATGCAAGCTATTTTGCCATGTTTTAGGATTGCTAATTTCCACCTACTCACACAAGATACGTGCCAGTTCACCAGATCACTGTCACTTTCACGAGAGAACATAAAGAGGCAACACCATAGCAACTTGTTGTGACTACCAGGTGCCTTCATTTTTTAAGGGAAACAAATCTCCAGTAATTGATTTTAAAAGACATTTTCCCCTCATTGGCAAGGGATGCTGGGGCATAGAGAGTTTTTTATAGTAGTTTTCAGGTGTAATGATGAGCTCGATCACAGCTTCCAAAGATCAGCAGAAATACGTGATTTGTGAGGACTGACATCACACAACAGTTACCTTTTTCCCACAGGAGGCCGTAAATCCTTGCATCTTGCCATAGCAGCACATAGCAGGATGGGGAAAGCATACAAGAAATTGATTTTTACAGGAAGATTGCACAGTAATGGGCTGCATACACCAGATGCCCCCAATGAAAGTCAGGATAAACTTCATAGGACTTAATCCGTCTTAACTTCAAATCATGACTGGGAGTATGAAGTTTCTTCTGTAGAGGATGCATGCTGAGAGATCATTAGTCTACATCCAGTTTTGCAAAGCAAGGAATATGTTCCTTGGTTGAATAACCCATGGGCTTTGTAGGTCAAAACTTTTACAGGCTACAATGTTGGAAAAAGTTAAGGCAGGTACTTAAACTGCACTGGGAAGGTCCCATTCCTGGCCATGTCGGCTGCCACATCTGATTGCTTTCTCAACAGGCTGGATTTCTGTCAATGCAGAAGACGAAGGAGAGTTTTAAGATGAAAATGGAGTGGAGTGGCACATTTCATGGCTCAGCACCAGTGGGACTGAAGCACAAGTTGAAAATGCAGCTGTTCTGCACAGACAGTAGCATGGGTTAATGACAACTCTGTGATTGCATTCTGGGCTCAAGAGCTGTGACCAGTTTTCAACAGGCATTGATTTCTTCATGTCTTTATTAAAAATGACCTCTGAGAATGCATGTTAATAGTAGATAAAATTATTTTCTTTTCAGACTGATCAGCTGAAATGTCTAAAGTCTTTAAAGAGATGAAGTTGGACAGGGTGAATTTGTAAGAGCAGCAGTTGATGACTGGAATTCTTTTTCGTCTTACTATTTTAACTTGCCCTAGGTTTGTCTGCTTTGTCTGAGAAGGGAAGCAAACAGGAGATCATGCAGAGGAGACTGATCACTGCCACTGTCCCACTGAAAAGTCTTATGCAATGAAAAATCTATTTGTGCTTTTGTTTGCATTTGGTCATCAAAGGTCTCTATGAATCTGAACACTTTGCTTTATAAAACAGAAAAGCTGATTTCCACAACACACCAGTGCTGTCAGGAAAAATGTGTTGTGTCTTTGCATGCCAGATATTTAATGGAGTTTTAATAAATACCAGTCCTTGCCTCTATTTGAAGACACAATGTACAAATGCTGTTCCTTCATATGTGACTTCAAATAATCAGCTAATTTTGCTAGGATTCAGAAACATCTTGGGCTCTGTGGTTTATTAGCAAAATGAAAAACCACCACATTATCAACAAGTAGACATACTGGACCATCTGAAACAAGGCAGCTCATGGATCACTTGGCAATATAATGCCTTTCAGCCCTTCTTCTTAAACTGCCTGTAAGATGACCTCTGTTTGAAATGTTTTGTTCATAGATTCATGAAGCTAAATGTTTTTGTGTGTTAAAAAACAAACCCTTTCTAGCTTAAACTGTTTGTTGACTTCACAGGTATCTTTGACCCACCAAAAATGGACTTCCTGGAAAGCTCCTTCAGAATTACAATTTTATTTTGTTCAATTTTGTTGTGTTTTCTTTCTGAAATAGCCAGATCAAAAAAAAAAGAAATACTGTGTCCTCTGTCCCTAGTCCTTGACTTCAGAACTAGCAGCATCTTCCACAGAGCTTCTGTTAATTTAGGAGCTTGTCCTTTCAGCTCATTTGCTAGGACTCCACATTTATCTGTGCTGCACATCAATTATACCAATTTAGTCTGTGCCATTTTACATTTCAGGTTTTATGCCTGAAGGGTATCTTTGAAGCAGATCTTTGTCTTTCAGGGAGAAATTAGTTTGCCTTTTGTTGCTGTGTCTCCTCCTTTATGTCCCCATGTTCTTACCCTTCAGAGTAGCTCACTGGACTGGCTCAAACATTTCACTGGTGCATTTCCCTGACCCCTTGTCTTGGGTTACTTGCATTCTCCACATGCTTTCATGATGCCCTTTGGAGCAAAAAGCCCTCCAGTGAAGGGCTGATCCTCCTTAGTGAGGAAATGGAGCAGGTATGGAGGCCTTTTGCTCCCCACCCTCCAAGACCTTATTTATTTTTACTCAGAGAAAATTTTTCATGATTTAACTATAAACAGAAAATACTCAAGTGCTGGTGATTGCTGCCCCCCTGCCTTGGCTACTTTGGTAATCTTGCCCTTGGCCACTGAACCCTCTTGGCCCTGGCATTCCTAGCAAGGCCATCCCTGGTAAGAGACAGGGTGTCAGAAAGTAGGGAAGACCTGGTCCCATTTCCCTGTCCCTGTCAACTGGAGGTTGTCTTGTTTGGGTGCCATGGGAGGTACTTGAGATCCTCTGAGCTTGGCAAAGTAGCACTGACCACATCAGCACTCAGCTTTCACCACAGGGCCCCCTCTGCTGTCACTTCACAGGGCTTCCCATCCTCCCTCCATGGCAGTGTGCAATTCTAATTATAAAAAAAGATAGTCTGTATCATCTTCTTCTGAGTGCACAGTCCTGATTTTTGCATGGGCACATGAGGATGTGACCTGAGGATTATATAATTAGAATGCATTTGTTATGCTTGCATTTCAAATCAGTGATTAGCATGTGACAGTCCCATCCTGGGAAATGTCAAGCCACCATTGCTCTCCTCTCTCTCCTTTCTTTCACAGTGCTAATTCCCAACTCTAGCAACTGCCAGTGCTGAAGGATCTTCAACTAGCCTGGGGTAAGTTTAAAATGTATTTGGAATGGGATGAAGAGTGGGATTAATTATACCATTTTTCATATTATTGGAAAAAGCTAGAGCTGTAACTATTTAATATTGTGGGAGCAGCACATAAAATTATATTTAAAGTATTTTGCATCTTCAGTGCCCACAGTTATTTTCAGCTGATTTCTTCTAAGACTCTATATGGAGATCTAGCTTCTTAGTGTGCTGGAAAATTTTGTGAGGCTGCATTTATAGCGAAGTCTCTAAAATATCCGTTTTAAAAGACCTTTTTTTGCTCTCACCATTTAAAAGCTAAATTGAAGTATTTGAATGACAACTGCATTAGAGTTAGTTGGAAACAAAGCACAAGAGTGATGAGAGGAAATAACTGATTTTTTATTCTCTTTAGAGGACTGGGGGTTGCTCTCCAAGTGGGATATTTAAAACAGCAGCAATCTCAACCAGCAGGATTGAGACAGTCACCAGGAAGATCCCAAGCATTTATTTAGGAAAACTGTGGATGCTTAACAACTGAAGCAGCAAAAGTTCATTTGGATTCCCTTGCACTGTTACCATGTCATGATTTCAGAAGCAGAATGGCACAGAAAGCCAAATAGTAGCTGTTGTGCACCAAGGCTAGGCTGTGAATGTTTTACTGAACTTTGCCTCTTTGCATGCTGATGCTTGGTGTTGTCCGTCCATCATTTTAAGGCGTGATCCTCTGCACAGCTGATTGTTTCCATGTGGGGGGAGCACTGGAAGGGTGAGCATGGTCACACAAATGCAGTACAGGCTGCAGGAGCTGCCTCCCCTCTCTCTACCACACACAGCTTTGTGCAAGAAACCCACCCCTGTGCTGCCTCAGCGGCACATCGCTCCAGCCTTGTCGCTCCAGCCTTCAACCCTGCACCTGGGGGATAGCTAAAGAAGGCAGTTCACTGGGATCTCCCCATCCATCCACACCTTCTCCCTCGGGGATCTCATGGGAAGTGGGTGCAGGCTCAGGATCTGTTAACATTCACTGGTTGCCTGTTCTGCTTGGCAGGAGGGGCTGCAGCGACAGCTGCTTGTGCAAAGCACCAGGGCAGGATTCTTTGCTGATCACCAGTGGCCAGCAGCATGATAATCACCAACAGCAGAGGTGGCACTCAGCTTTGGTTCTTAGACTCAGCAGATTTGGCTGCTGGGGGGAAGATAGAAACTAAAGGGGAAAGTATATCCTTTTGCCATGATGGAGGAATTTTGTGGCTTTAACACCTTGAAACTATTCTCTGGGCTTTGCTCTGGAGATATTATTCTGGCTTGATAAAAGCTGCAGGAATGTAAATGAGTTTTAATGCTCAGCTCTGAAGAAACAAGCATATCTTTGCAATTTCTTGCCCCTAAGGCAGGGGGCCATAGGTTTGAACTGCAGCCCAAGACAGTGACTGGGTATTGAGCCTGTCCAGTGGGGATCTTGCAGAGGAACAATCACATCTTGTTGATGAGGGAACTACCCTGGGGTGGGCTGGCATATCAGGCAAAGCTTGGATTTGCCATGGGTGGAGGCCTGGTAGTGGTTTAGGAAAGCAGCTTCATGGAGGGCTTGCACTTGCTGTTAATGTGCACATGCATTCATGTATGTGCATATAGGAAGGGGTTAATGGTGTGGGACTTGCTTAGTACTGAGACAAAAAGGTGAAGGGGAGAATCGTCTCCAGCTTTTAACTGCCTCAAGGGGGCTGTAAAGCAGATGGAGTCCAGAATCATCCCAAAGGTGCACAGTGAAAGGCAATGAGCACGAGCTGCAGCTCAGGGAAACCCCAACTTGTTGTAAGGAAAAGTATTCTTCCTCTGGGTACTGGAGGGCCTAGAGTGGATGTGGAGACTCCAGTGTGGGAAATATCCGTCTGGACAGTCCTGAGGAACCTGATCTAGTTTGACATTAGTCTTGCTTTGAACAGGAAGTTGAACAAGAGCCATGCAAAGCTCAACTGGACTCTCTTGCAAGATTTAGGACTTGTCCACTGCCAGCAGAGGCAGGATTTGACCAAGCAGCCCACATCCAGGGTCTTAGAGCCAAATGTCAGCCCTGTTTTCCAACCCCTTTTGGCACCCTTTAGGCAAAAGCCAGACACTGTTCAGCCAGCTCAGGCTGACTGAAACTCTGGTCACTGGTGAGGACAGTGTTAACAGCTTCCCCATCCAGCAGTCAGGGGGAACAGAGGACAAGTATTCTCTCCAAACCACAAGGAGATTCACTTTCTCTTTGTTTCAGTGATGAGGAAGGACTGATAAGTTTTGCTCCTTACATTCAGCAATTCAGAAGAACCAGGGAGGAAGAGGCAATGCTACATGTTCACAGAATCCAGCAGTGAGCCCCCTAAATGCTCAAAAGTAGCCAATGTAATGCAATTATTGGATGTAACAAAGAACCAAGGTGTGACTCAGAAAATTGCAGACTGCAGATAGAGGACACACAAAGGCAGTTACTCTGGTAAAACAGATAAGATTTTCTGGACCCACTTAACCAAGGTCAACCTACTTTGCAGTGCAGTCATATAGCAGAGCTCCTGGTATGCCTGGAGCAGGAGGGGATGGTGGCATCCCCAGTGTCCCAGTTTCAAAGCCTCACTCCTGAGTTCCGCAGGGGACACAGACTGTGCTTAAATATTGTCCTTGTCTGTATGACTGTAATGTGGAAGCTCCTGAGTTAAACCTTCATGATGTACAGATACTGTTTTGAGTCCCCTCTATAAAGAAAAAACTACTTCTGATACCAGGAACCCACAGGGGTTTTACAACCTGAGAGATAAGAGCAATGCCAAAGGGCTACACCAGCCCTGTGTAGCCCTGAGTTGAAAGCACACGAGAACAGAACACAGGGAATGTGGTAATGACACATCCTCATACGAGGATTCTTCTATAAGTATTACTTCTGTATTATTTAAATCACATGTAGGTTATTTTTCTTTCATATCAGACAAACCCAAGACATTTCATGTCATTACCTGTAGCACAGCAAAGGGGTGAATGCCCTACTGTGAGCTTCTCCTCTCAGGGGCATCACCCCCTCTTGAAAACTGCAGGTGCCCATGTGTTAGGAAGGTGCCATAGATGCATCCTTCACTCTGAATCACCACCTCTGAGACTGATGTCATAACCCTGGTGATGTGCTGGGCCACAGTGGGACAGAGACAAATATTGAAGGGAGCTGGTCTATGAGTGGAAGTAGAGAACACTTGGTGGACTTGAGTTATGCTTTAATTCTGGATGCTTGACATTGCAACCTGTTCATACATTGTTTGTGCATGTATTACAGTCCCCTGACTCCTCCATTTAAAGCTGTGCAGCAGTACAGATTAGATGTTCTCATTTTTGCTTGCTTGCAAATGAATGTGAACAATCAATGTTCTTGGGTCTGGCAGTGTATGGTTACCCTGACTTGCAAAAGCCAGAGGTATGAATGTCACATTGACACTGGGGACTTAGACATGCCCAGAATAATTCAGCAAGTGGGTAGTAAAATTTTAGTCTTTAAGACAGGCTGTGCAGTTAGTGTATTTCATGGTATATTAATACAACTAATTCAATACTAATTTGTGTTTGTTCATTGTTTTTGTTTTTATCAATTATTAATTAACAATTGTATACTGTTCTATTGCTTTAACTGGCATGATAAAACATTAATAGCAGAATGGGTAAAAATGTGCTAAAAAGAAAAAATTATTTACATTCCCAGAAAAAGCTGTTTTCATTGTTTTCAGTGAAAACAGAGGAGGTTCATGTTTCTTTCACATCTGTTTTGTGTTTCCCATTTGTTCCTTTTCTCCCAACACTGCAAAAAACAATTCTGAATTTTGAAACAAGGTCTCTGTTAAACACACTAATTCAACAGCCCAATAAGAAAAATCCTCAGGACTTTTCTGTGGCACTGACTAGTTTAAATTGGGAGCAACGTTTTAACAACTTTGCTACTAAAGAAACTGCTACTGAAGTTGAATTTAAAAGTCTGTTTCGCTCAGAGACACAAACTTAAGTAACTTGTCAAAACTACCAGAGAGAAGGTTTAACTACTTTTAAAACAGCTGCCTATTTACATGTTTTGGAAGCAAATAACATTTTTGCCATTCTCTACAATACTTATCAGAAAAGAAATAACTATTTTTTTTTTCCCTGATGAAGAGGGCTGGAGCACAGAGCATAGAGAGAGAGGCTGAGTGAGTTGCGTTGGTCTAGATTGGGGAAGGGAAGGCTGAGGGAGTTCTACAGCCACCTCCAACTACTTAACAGGAGTTGAGTCCAGATGGACAGGCTCTTCTCACAGACACTATGAAAGGATAAATGGCCATGAGCACAAGCTCCGACAAGAGAAAGCTTGATTGGCCATAAGGAAAAAGTTCTTCCTCATGGGAGCAGTGCAGCCCTGAAATAGCCCCAGAAGGGTTGAGAATTCTGTAGCCTGGGGCCTACTTAGACCTTGACTAGATGTAGCCCTGAGCAACCTGGTCTAGCTTTCGGGTTAACTTTGCTTTGAGTCAGATAACTCCAGAGGTCCCTGCCCATCTAAACTCTGTCATGAATCTAAGAGTCTTCAGAAAAACAAAATAACTGTTACACTATCAGCTGATTGAAAACAGATGTCATGAACTCTAAGCTTTATCTCGCTCTAACTCTTTCCTAGCCTATTTGTATAAAGCCCACATCAAAGGTCCCTCACCTTTGCTCAGGTTTTCTACATGCCTCACCAAAAGATCCTGTCATGAGATGTCAGCAGATCTTCTCAGCAAGTGAGCTCATAAACAACTCTCTTAGAAATAAGTTAATCCTTTCATTAAACCTCAGTCTTAAAAAGATGCTCAACCCCAAGTCCCTCCAGCACTGTGCTGTGAAGTCTTTCAGTCCACATCATACCCTCGGCAAGAGGCTGGGTGCGTATTCTGTGGCACTGAGAGTATCACCACACTCCTCTCCTCTCCGCTTGAATTCCACACTCAAAAGTTTTCAGGCTGAAAGGGTGTGGTCCCCAAGCTACCCTTCTGGCTGCACCAGAAGCAGCTGTTTCTGCCCTCATTTCCTATAGCCATGCAGGGTTCCTGCATATTTTGCATGTCTCCCATCTATTTAATCTTATGTGTCTTCCTCTGTGCCTGCTTCCCTGAAAACATCACCCCAGACTTCTCTGAACCACCACAGCCCTCTTGGCAGAGCTGTGTCAGCAGAGCTCTGTGTCCTAATTACACTGGCCACTCCAGTCCCATTAGCAAAGCTAACGACTCACATCAGCCTTCAGCAAGTGTCCAACAGGAATGGAGGTAGGATGTTATTCTAGAGTCCTAAATCTAGTTTCCTAGTAAGGCTGGACAAAAGCAGATTTGAATTAAACCCTGGGGAAGGGAAGTGTGGATATGGGGCAGGGCCCATGCTGATAAGAGTGAGCTGGTGCAATCCATTTTTCTGTGTCTCTGCCTGTGTCATTAATTAGACATTATCTTAAGACTGTTCTCAAGGTCCTAACCCCAATACCAGACTGATGAGGTGCTTTACCAAGGGATTGGCTTGGGCATGGCATTATGGACTGTTGTCTCTGATTCCTGGAGAGGCTACATCTTCACACTTCGAGGTGACTTGAAGCACTCCTGTGTCTCCAAGTCAGGGACACAATGAGCAGAGAAAGCAGGAACAACAGTACAACTGTCTCCTAAAGTGCTGGCAGAACTGTGCAGCAGCATTCTGAAGGCAATATCTCTGTGGCCCAAATACAGGTCTGAAGGACATTTTGAGTGCTAAGTTGCATAGCAAAAAGTTGGTTCATTGATACAGAGCACCCATGAAATTGTTCATGTGCTGTTCTAACTACATAATGTTTTGATTCAGTGTTCATACAAGAAGTATCTTGCTGAGCAAATAGTCTCTGTGGGATTACATAGGACCTCTTAGTCACCTATCCATGTAAGCACAAGTGGCCTTGGGCTGGGAGGGAAGTGTTTGTACTGGTGCCCACTCTGTCTCCAGAGGCACTGTGAACCCAAACAGACCTTTAGGGTGCTTCATTCCTTCTCAAATCCCGCTTTCTCTGTTTTCTGAACTTCGAGCATTTTTGCTCAATAAACCCTTTCTGCATCTTTCTGCACTCAGGGTTCAGATCAGCTGACCCACCGCAGGGCTCACATGTGGGCAGCTCTAAGCCATGGGATGTTCCCAGTGACCAGCCAGAACCCTCCTGAGTGAGGACAGGAGTCCCTGCAAGGACGCACACCCTATAGCAGCCATGGACTCAAACAAACACGAAGGTAAAGCACCCTCTTATTTCACTTCTTGATAGTATGAAAGACAGTGAGGAAGAAATGTGCTCTCATATGACCTGTCTGCTGGCCACCTGACAGCACCTCTTAACCATGGCAGCTGTGGGCAGATGTTCAGTACTTTTAGTTTCATAGAAATACCTGGGGTTTTAAGTTTTTATCTCTTATTTTAGAACCACCTCTCTCCCCTCTGGAAAATAATCATGCTGCATATGTGATGTCCAACGTGGGAAGTAATTTCTTTTCTTGCCTTGGACTCTACCTCTGCCATAGGATGTACAGAGACTGCTCAAAGCTGTGTCTTCCATGAGGGCACTATGATGGAGGATCTGCTTCTCTTCCCCACATGCTTTGTATCAAGGGCTTCTTGTTTGTGTTAGTGCCACAACCCAGATATCTGCACCAGTCCCAGTCTTGCAAGCACTAAGATATATCCAGGCCACATTGCTTGCATCCAACCAGTCCTTGCTATAGTCAGCAGAACTTCTAGAAAGTCTGAAAAGCTCAGGAATTTCAAACCCAGGGGTTTAGTGTTATCAACTTCTTCCAGAGGAATGTGAGGCTGGTGGTATTTGTTTTCCCCCCAAACCCCTTGCACTGTGCTCTGCCCTGCCACCTCAGAGGTACTGTGTCCATGTGCTGAGGAACTCTTGAAACTATGAGCAGCAGGAGCAACTTTAGGAGTGCCCACAAGTGTGAGCTCAAGAGAGAGACTGGACCATCTCTTTTCTTCTTAAAAGATGTTTGGTATTGCCAATATTCATGGCATGGGTAACAGAAAAGTTAATTTCTCTATTATTATTATTCTAATTTGATTAAATTAGGTCTGTGTACTTAGGCCCTTATACTACAGCAGGCTGAAAAGGAAATTAATTCAGGGATTTTTTCCAATTAATTGGCATGCCCTCATGGGCTGCAGACATTCACTGCAGAAATTGGGAGATAACCCCAAAGCCCCTTGCTTCCCACAGTGTGACTGTGAGGAGTCTCTTCTGCTCCACCTCTTAGCTGTGACTTTATAGAAATAATCTGGGTTTTTCTTGGCCCCTGCAGAGAGCATGCATGCAAAGGTGGGAGGTAAGTCACAGCAGCAGTGACCTTTTCCCCAGTTGTGGTCTTGCTCAGAAGCAGTTCCTTGCTTTGAGTATATCCAAGGACATTACAGACTCATCTTTAACCAAACCCCACCAAAAGATCCCCACAGACTTCCGCAGAGTTTGGGTCAGGCCCTCTGTGTTATATATCAGATTGAAAGATGTCCAAAGAAAATGTGAGGAGAAACCAAGGCTCTTCCTTGCTGTGCTGTGCTTCTACCTGACACCTCTAGCCCTTCATGAAGCTCAGCATTCAATACACCCACCATTTTGTACAAGCAGTGTCCTCTCTGTCCTCCCAGCATCTGGTTTGTATTGTACTATTAATTCAGAAATAAGTCCTCTTGCTCTTTTTGGATCAGTCCTTACCATCCCACAGTAAGAGTCCAGAGCAACATATACATCAGAACAGGCATAGGTCTAATTTTTCATGATTCAGGATCACTGTACGCACCAGCTGCCTTCTCAAGTCTCAGCTCCAGGCATTATGAGAAAGCTTCAGGCCAAAAGTCAGTTTCCAGTTCATGGACTTGCAGAGAAAATCTAGAAAAAGACCCAGGATGGCCAAAGCTGAAAAGGAAAACAACCTGTCATTTTAAAGTTGAAATGAGGGATTTGGTGCAGGCTGGCTGGTGAGGTCTGACTCCAAACAGCTGGTAGTTTGGAGTCATAGTCACTTCTCCCAGTCAGCCCGCTCCCCCTTGTTTTCCTCAGGAGGAAACATGGGAGAATATTCCCCAGAGGGTCAGTGTCTGACCCACCTACCCAACCCCACAGCCAAGGCAGCGCATTGCACAGGCAGGAACATGGGCAGAGAGGAGCACATGGCCTCTCTCCCTCTCCATTCTGCAAGTCACTGGGGAATTTGCTCAAATTCCTCTGAATCAGGACAAATTCTAGAGACCAGAACAGGGCCAATTCATAGGTGCCCTTGGTGGTAACCCATATTCCACCTCAGGGGTAAAGAAATCAGAATGTAGCTATGCCATGTATAGCTCTGACTTCCAGCCTTCAGCTTTCCACTGGCTCACTGTGTAGAGTCCTTCCTGCACACTTTTCCAGCGTCTGCTGGACTGAATTTCTGTGTCTTAAAGCCCCAGGTGGGTGAGGCACCAAGCATCTGCAGCCAGCATGGAAAGAGGGAGCTTGGCTTCTCCTGCAATTGGGCATATGGTTACCACTCATGTCTGTGACTGACAGCTGAGACAGGTGAAGCAAATTCTTGGAAGCAAGAGAAAACCCACCTCATGAAGTGACATTGTCAAGGAGAGATGATCCAGGTGAGGAACCAAGTGGCATGGTGTTTTCTGGGAGTGAGAGCCAGCCTGGGACCCTGATGTAGGGAATAACACAGGAACTGATGGCCATTGAACTGCAACTTCCTCAAAGTGCAATGGCAGCACAACCAACAGTAATTTCTGTTGGATAATTGAAGGTTTCTGCACAGAAGAGATAACATCAGAAGAGGAAACAATAAATAGACTTTCTGGTTTCAATCAAGATGTTTGGACTAGATGACCTTTAAAAGGTCCCTTCAAACTCAAATGATTCTATGATTCTGTGTTTAATACCTGGAGATAATATCTCTGCAGTGTTCAAAATACTTCTGCAAAATAGATAAAACCTCCTTCATGAGCTAAGTCTGTTTCAGAAATGTTATGTCTATCTCCATTGTACAAGATCAGGTGGGATCACAATGCCACAAAACCCCATGAATGATGAAACTGATAAAAAGGTGTATTTTTTTTTTGTGTTAGAAAAGGCATGATTGCTGCTTGGAATGCATTGTGGCAAAATATAACTTAGGGCTTAAAATATACAGATCAGATCAGCCTTTTGTGGAGACAATAGAAATATGTACAATATAGTAGAGGATAAAATTGACTATTTCAGAAGAGAAACAGATCAGTAATGCTTTAGGACAAAAAACCTGTTACTTAAGGCTGGTACACAACTAAACTTCACAGGGAGCACTTCAGTTCCAATTGCACATAAAAGCTTTCTCACTTCTTTGCATGGATCAGCTTTGGCCAGACAGGATGGCAAATAAGGTGAATTTAATGTCTGATTCAGGTGAGTTATTCCTGTTTCAGAATTACAGTTTATTTTACAAACTATATGGAGTTCAGACCTCCTAAAGTAAGACTTGAGTCCTTTAAAACTTATTTGTTCCTCAAGAGGGACTTAAAACCCTCTGTTCCAGTTATTTATAGCAACGATTATAAGTCATTTTAATTGACTGAAGTTCTTTATTCCCACAGGAGGGACTGAAAGTGTGCCTGTGAGTACCCCTGCAACACAGATTTCCCAGGTAAAGATGAGCAAAATGCCCTAAATAACTCCATGAGTTTAAAGAGTTACTAATTTATAAACAGTAGTTTAAAAGCTAAATTAAATTGAAGGAAAAATATAGGCACTTACGAGGAATGTGGCAACCCAAATGTGCACACTACATGAATAAATATCATAGATATCACATCTGGGGCCTCAAAAGACCCTTCAGTAAAATTTCTCTGCTGACAACCAGTTGTGTTTAGACAGGTGATTTGTGAGCTCAGCTAATTAACCAGCTGGCATCATTAATGCCAATTAGAGATTGTCAAATCACTGAGCTGGAGGGAGATTTCATGGCTGAGCTTTGATGAGCTTTCTGTAAACCTGATGAACTGTCCCAGGGGCAAGGAATATGTTGACTGACATGGAACAGGGATGTCGTCTGCAGCAGGGACCCAAGTCTTCTGTGGGACTTTGGGTTATCCTGTCAGCCTCGCAACATCTCAGACCATGGGGTGCTCTTGCCTGATAATCCAGACCAGCCAGAGCATTGAGTCTTTCTACATGTCTTTGTCTGGCTTCCCCACCATGAGCTTGGAAACCCTGTCTTGGAGTCCATGTTGGCTCAGGGTGATCAGGTCCTCCAGAGCTCTGTGGCTGCTCTTTGGGTTGACATTCTTGCTGCAACTAAACAATACAGATGCAATAAGGTTGTCTACACCACAACCCAGGGAGTATCCTTCCTGTAAGATGTAGTTTTAGTGTGTCCACCTGAAATGTTTCCTATGCATTTCCAGTCTGCAGGAAATGCAACAGAGTTTTAAGCACTTTAATCCTTAGTCTGGTTCAATACGGAACTGTAATCGGAAAGAGGAAACATATCCCTGAATTGGAAATCCGGACTATTTGAGACCTCCCTTGCCACCATTGCAACACTAATGCCCGTAACTGCTTGTAAGTGCACCGTGGCAAGCGGAGAGGACACTACTTTCCGTGAACGTGCACTTCTCTCATCTCATCCTCTTTTCCCATCTAGATAGCTCCAAGCAAGATCTGTGACTGGGTTGCTGAAGGGCCCAGCACAGTGGATCCAACATGCATGTGCAACAGTGTGCTGGAAACATCACACACACATGTTGATTTCCAGCTGATATGTGGGTACCCTGATGAATCCTTAAATGAAAGTTACCAGCTAGTTCTTCCCTTTTGCAGCAGCAAAGGCCCTGTGTACAATGCAGTTACCAAAAGGGACTGCACAGATCTGGAACAAGAGCTGCTAAGTGCTTGTGGCCCCCTTTAAGCATCTCCATCATTCTTTTCTGTCCTTACCCTACTGCTCTGCCTGTATTCCTGGCATTCTTGCCTAGGAATATAGATACTGGATATACTCCTAGGGCCATGTTTTTTACCACTGTAAATCACTGCAGCTCTGCTGCTTTCCTGCTACAAGGCATTGCAAGCCTTCCTAATGCTTGGCTGTAGAAGTGCTGTCCTTGAACAGGAGTTAGTAGCTGCTCTAGAAGTTGGTTGTTCCTTGGTAAAAGCATGCATCATCCAGCTCAGAAAAATCAGATTGGGTTTGTGGCAAATGTTGAATTTTGTGCCAGATTGGTTTCAAGCAGTGTCCTTAGGCAGTCCTCTTTTGAGTGACACAATGTGTATTTACTTCAGATCAGCCCCAGATGATGTGCAAAGGGATGGACAGTAGACAAGCTGTGGGAATTAACAGAGAGCACTCCTTCATGGCCACAGAAGTTTTTGCTCTTTTCAAGGATATATTTATAATAGCAGGATTATCCCCATGTGGTATTTGTTTATCATGAGTCTGTTTTCTACTGGTTTTGACAAGCTTCAGCTCAAGGTCCCTGACAGCAGGCCCTTTTTCTAGTGTAAGGACCTTAGGCAGCTGCCAAGGTTGGCAGATGGAAATAGCCATCTCTTTGGAGACTGAGTCCTGGACAGCCTGGCTAGCGCTGGGGGAGATCCAAGGTGACACAGCTATTCATGGAAGCAAGCGTTCCCTCTCATGCTCTCAGTGGCAACCAGGGCAGTGAACCCAGCTCACCAATGCTCTGCTGCCTTCTTTCCATCCCAGTCCTTCCTTCCAAAAGCCATCCCCATCTCCTGGCCATGACCATCTTCCCTGGGCTGTCTCAAAGTCTGAATAAAGCTTTAGGTCATTATCTTTTGCAAATGTCTCAAACTGCTGGCACTTACCAAGAGAGAAGGGAGCAGCTCTGCGTCTTTGCTGCCTCTGGTCCTGGAAGTAGCATCAGTCCTGTCCACCCTTTGTGACACAGTGCAACAGGTGAGACAAAGGCAGAGGCTCAGCCATTTTATATAAAAATTTTATGTCTCACTGCATTGCTTTGTCAGGTTTGAGGACTGCACTCCAAAGGCAGATGGGCACTGAAATGTGTATCAGGTCCTAAATTATTTAGATGCCTAAATGCTTTTTTTGAACAGTTCTTGGATAGGTTCTAAGGACTACCTGTGCAGATTCATTTATCCTATAGGCATTAGTTAGTTCAACTTGTTAAGGCATGTTCTGTAAATTCCACAACTTAACAAGTGTTAAGGTGGGTATTTATTGCTATGAATAGCTGAACCAGGGCAATACATTACAGTTAAACTGTTGCTGTATTATAAAATCTGTCTTTTTTGCTATGTGTTGCACTTAGAAACTTTAGAGACACGGAATTGTCTTGACTTTCCAGAGGGTCGCAAACCTGTGAAATATCTCCCTGTTCCTGTAGGCATAATCACTTGGGCAAGACATAAGAATAAGCATGAGCTGTTACTTCAATGGCTTCCATCTGTTGTAACAGCTTATGGGATTTTAAGGATGGTTTTCTACAGCTTGTTTTTATAAATGAACTCAAACCAAAATCCACAGCTACACTGCGCTTGGCAAGAGTTCAAAGATAACATGCTGTTCCTGTACCACTCCATTTTGGATCAACCCTGTATCCAATGCCACAAAACGGTTTGTGTTTCCTTTCTGTGCCCTGAGCAGGACGTTCTCAGGGTTTCAGCACTTCATGTTTAGTTGTACAAAGCCTGTGGCTGATTGGTGTTGCTGGCTGCATTCATCTATCAAGTGGCAACAAAAGGAATGCATTTCAGTGTCTGAAATAGCCACTGCAAGCTGCACAAGGCTGAGGAAGGATATATCTGGCAGGACAGACCCAGGCTGGGGTCTGGAGCACTGAGAAGGACACACAAAGAAACTTTTTTTGATGCCTTGCAGTTTTTTACTCTGAAACCTGTAGATCAGCAATGAATCCCATCCCTCTACCCTTAACAAAGGATTTTTCTAGTTTATCCCCTTTCTGGAAGCATATGAGGAGGAGATGGCCAGGCTTGTTGGCAGAAACATTTCATTTTGGGCTTATTGTCCCCAGACATTGTTATCTCCAGGGCCAACTCCAGGACTGCTCCACTGCTAGCAAGACTTGAGGGTATGATATCTCCATCCTGAAGCAGATCTCTCAAATGGATAGCATAGTATAAAATGGAATAGCGTATTTCATTTGAAAGGGACAGATCTGACAAATCAACCCTTTTCACTTGGAGAACAGTGAGTGATGCTCAGCCCTAATGCAGCCAAGGCAGATAGACTGTGCCTTGGCCGTGTCAGCTCAGGGTGGAAGTGTATCAAGCACCTGTGAGCAGGGATGGGAATATTAACGTTTTGCACAGTTGCAGTACTTTATAACCAACCCTCTCCCAGCTTCTCCAGGCACGTTGTTAGGATGTCTGATGATGCCATGACTATCTGGGCTGAGATACTAGAAGCAGTATGGTCACTGCCTGCTGTAGAAGCCACAGCCCCAAGCAACACAGAGTGACACTGTGGCCAAGAGGGGTGGGGGAAGGGGTTTGACCAAGGGGTCTGGAGCTCCAGTTGGCTTGGGGAGTCAGAGTTGTCAGCCCTGAGAGGGGAAGATTTCCTCAGCCTCCTGTTCCCCTCTGCCCTGCCCCAGTTTCTGTCAATCCCACTCCTTCTACCCAGGCAGCTCTGGAAACGTGTCCAGCCAGATCAGACTGGGGACTGTGGGGTAAGCATGGGGATGTCAGGTAGACATCCTCTGTAAAGATCCTCTGTAAAGACACTGCCAGTTTTGATCAGAGGAGGATGGTGCATGCCATTGCCCCGAGGTATCGGAAGCCATCTCTGCTCCATTTACAGGACTCAAGCGCCTGAGTTCCCCGGGGTGGCTGTCCACTTCCCACCAGTGCTCCAGTTTTGGACTCAGTTTATAACCAGATGTTAGGCCGAATTTCTGTTGTAAAGGTAAAAACTACTGGCACCGAAGCACCTTGGGCCGCGACCTTGCTGTGGGCTTTGTGCAGGCAGAATGAGCGCCTTGCTCACAGTAGTGGGGGCAGAGTTCAGAGTGACCAGCCCCAGCTGCTCCCATAGATGGTATCCCCGCTTAACCCTCTGCAAGCTGCCTTCCTCCCCTCACTGCCCACCTCCACACCTGCCTTGTCTGCTTGCTAGGCCAGCCTGGCTTGCCCCGCTCCGTCTCCTGCTTCACCTGGCTATCAACTGGCTGCCTCCAGCTTGGTTGGTGAGCTCTTTCAGCAGTGCTAGGGCCTCTAGGAACAGAAAACAGGGAGAGTGGGCACAGTGTCACTGTATGCCAGGGGAAAACCTCCCATTCCCTATCCAGCATGAGTTAGAGCTGCCTCCTTCCATGGAAAGGGCACGCTGACAAAGGACAAAGCTTCTCCACAGCCCTTGGAGAGTGCCCAAGGGCACAGGGGTTAAACCTGTGTAGGGAGAGTACCAGCCCCACGAGCATGTGGGGGAGGAGGACTTGCTCAAAAATGGACATGTTCTTGATTTCTCAGCTGCTTTGGAGACTAATAATCTGGCTGCTGTTATTGCAAACTTTCTTGGCATGTTTCAGGCTGTCCTCTCCTTCTGTAGGCTGACAGGCTGCAAACTGCCAGGGAGTCTAAAAGAGAGGCACACTGAGTGCCCAAATACAAACACCTTCTACTCTGTACTGAGGCTGCAGCAGGGGCCAAACCTCCCCCCATGTTTCCCAGCCATGACAGGAGGAGGAGAAAGAGGACAGCACCTTACAGGATGGGTTACACCCAGCCTTTGTGCCACCGTGAACCACGGGTGACCCTCGGGGACACAAGCACCTGCACCTGGGAGGAGGGACTGAACTCACCGTGTTTCTGGTTGCTCTAGTTGCAGGCATTAGCCTCTGAGTTGAAGGCGGGTTTCACAGAAGCAATGCAGGAACTGTCACGGATCCAGCATGGCGAGTATGCCCTGGAAGAGAAGGTCAAAAGCTGCCGCTGTGCCATGGAAGAGAAAGTGGCTGAGATGAAGAATTCCCTCAACACGTTCAAGGTGAGAGTGTGACTTGCAGGGAGGCTGCATATGTGTCACATTAGCTTGTGTGGCCCAGGGAAGCATTCCTATGCTTCCATCAATACTTCCTGCTTGCGAAGAAAATGAGCAGGCAATTGTTTTGGATCTAGCAGGGGTACTTTCTTTGGCTTTGGGTCTCCCCTGACAGGTCCAACCTAAAAATAACCCATACTCTGGCCTGTTTAGCCTTATTCATTGGCCATGAGGTGCTGTGAGTTACCTGGGCATGAGCAACCCTTGTTCTGGGCTGCACATGCAATGGGCATATGGCCTGTCCACAGGCTGCCACTGGGCCACTGCCACATACCTCTCCCTGGGTCAGGTCTTCTGCATTTCCTGCAGGAACCAAAGCCACTGGGGAGCAATGAATTAACACAAAACCCTAAAGCCTTTTGAAGTTGCATTCCCACATGGCTGGGAGGAAATGCTGTCTGGTTTGATCTGGCCCAAGAGGATAAAGACAAAGGACTGGAGGGAGAGCCTAGCAAGAAGGCATGATGTACACTTGAAACCAGCCAGCGTCTCCATGCAGAGACTGGATGACTACGTGTGAGGAGGCAGGCAGAGGAACTGTTTTATTGTTTTTATTGCAAATTTTCCCCATGGGGTTTTGCTGAGTCAATAATACCTTGTGAAGTCAAGGAGGGCTGCTTACTGGAAAAGCTCATTACTGCCCTTGTGACAGGGAGAGAGACAGCACCAAACAAAAGAAGCCCTTGGTGCCAGATGAGCAAGGGAGACAACAAGAAATGTAAGGGCACATGGGAGAGGTTTCAGAGCAACCAGAGTAATCCAGGATATTGTTATAGGTGAAAAGGGAATTTAAAATCCAGATACAAGGAACTATGCAAGAAACAGGAGGGGCAAAGGCTGCTCTCCCTCTGCCCATGTTGACTATTCAAATGCTGAGCTCCCATGGGAGCCACCTCCTTGCTTGGGGAAAATGGCCTACAAGAAACTCTTGAGTCTCTCTCCTCCATTCTGCTGATCATATTCATGAAACCTGCAGAAAATTCATGCATCAGAACTCTACACCAGAGTAAGGCTTGGTTGAAACTGCCTGAGGGAGGAGGTGCTGACAGGGAGGTTACGGAGGGCCTCATTTCCTTGGGAAAGCAGGCTAAAAAGCTAGATCCAAGGCCTGACTGGCAAAAGCTTATACATGTGAGTGCTCACACTGGGATCCTAACCAAGTGCAACATGTGAATACCCATGCTGGAAAACTGAAGAGGGAAGTGTGCTTCCTGAGGTCCACCTCCAAATGCCATTAGAGGCAGGAGTTTTCCCAGTGCTGTCAACTGGTGGTGAATGAAGCCCTAAGTGTCCAACTCCCACCAGTGCCTTAATCATGTGACATCATGCTGGCTTGAGTGAGTTGCCTGTAAAGTTAAGGATTGCCATGTCATGCCATGTTTTGCATGCCATATGTGACACACGCTGGACTTGCAAAAAAATGAGTGTCTAATTACTCAAGCACTCTCCCAGCACCCTGAAGCACCTTTAGTACACACCAGCCAGCGTTCAAAGCTATGCTACATGAGGCTGATGGGCACCCTGGGAATGCTGTACTTTTGCCTGTTTCTCAGGAGGAGCTCAGCGATGCAAAGTCAATGATTGAAGAAATCAGTGCCAAGCAGGAGGAAATGCAACAGAAAATTGAGCAGCTGCAGCAAGAGAAGAGGCGGGAATCACGGAAAGTGAAAGCTAAGTAAGAGCTCAAAGTCCAGGGTTCTGAAAATGCTAATTAGCAGCAGTGTCCATTTTGTTCATTTCTGTATAGCTTAGTTTCTTAATCTTTTCCTGGCTGGACATGTGTATCAACCCTGATTATGAACAGAAGTGTTAGCCTTCAGTTAACCCCAGGCTTTTAGACACGTACCCCACAGAGCAAACACAGCAGAAAAATGCTGACACCTCACTGTGACTCCCAACAGCAAAACAGTCCCCAGCAGCTCTCAGGGAAACCAGGGCCCCATGGAACACACATGTTGGGGCAGATGTACTGTTGAAAGTCAGAAGCCTCCACCATCAGAAGGTATTACTGAGTCCCCCCGCTGCAGACAATAGCATTGCAGTTTCCCCTTCCAAGCTTCCAGAACTCAGTGGGCTCCTGTGGTTCAGTCTGTTTTCCCATTACTAGCCTTTTCTCCTCTGAACAGAGTCAGGCAGGAGCATGTTTGCACACTGCTGGGCCGCACTGTTGCTGCAAAGGAGCAGATTAAGTTGTCCAGCGTGGACCTACTTAGCCTCCTTTTGAAAACAGAGGTTTGATCATGAGTCTATACAGCTGCCTCGATGCAAACACTTTGCAAATCTAGGCTAGCCCCTGAGCTAATTAAGCTTTTTTAATTAGATGAAATATGCTCTGTAGAAGAACAGATCTGAAATAACCTTCTCCTATAACCAGTGGAAGTTATTTCCAGAACATTGCTCATGAAATGCCAATTTCATGAAAGCCAACTTCTTTCCTGGTCTCTGCTAGAGTTGTCCTGCTTCTGACTCTGGGCTTGTACTTACTGTAATGTTTACCACAACTATAGCATAGGGGCTCCACCTGTAGCATTCATACTTCCCAGCTGTCTTATTCTTTGTATTTGTACAGAAGAGCACAGAAGGATGATCACGGGTCACAGACAGTACCAACACCTCTCCAGGGCAGCCCATTTCGATCCATTAACCTCCCAGAACCTGTTCTGATTAATGAAGATTTTACAAGTCTTTTACACAACGTGACTTATGAAAAAGGTAAGAAATAGAATAGGCAAATGCAGTGCTTTCCTCAGGAAAAAAATTCAGAAAAAATCACTAAGGTAAGAGGATACCAAGTATTCCTCAGGTGCCAGCAGCACAAAGAGAGAAGAGGGGTACTCCCCTCAGCAGCTGCTCTTGGATCTGTGCACACACTCAGGCACAGTGTCTCAGGACAGCAGCCTTGGTGCTGGCCTGGGTTGAGCAGATGTTACTTTGTGAACACTGTCTTAAAAGCCATTGTTTGCCTTCTTCAGGGAAAGGGGTGCAGGCTGGATCTTTGTTCCTATAGTGCTAGTGGCACAGACCAAATAGGGGCCCCTGATAAAAATCTTACAATGCCTGCATTTTTTTCTGTGTAAGGGAGCAGGGCACAGGAAGGAGGATCACAGGGATGGGGCCAATGGAGAACACCTGGTGTCCTTGAGGGGCCACACCAGTGGTTGCTTTGACAAGATGACATGAGAGCCAGTCTGTGTACACTCTAGGGTCCAGGTGTCACTGCTTCTGGCATATAACACTGCCTGGAGAATCACTGCCCCTTCTAAGCTGCACAAGCTGCTGACTGTGTTACACTTTGATGAGGAAAACTCTGTCAATTCCCAAACACTTGAAGGTTGGAATCAAAGAAAAGGTGATGAACCAGAGCTTTTCATTCTATAATTAAATTTGGGGGTCTAAGCTGGTCTATTACTTTCTTGCTGTTCAGATAGGAGGATAATAAAACCATGTATGTTTAAAATGTCAACAAAGGCAGAGATTAGATGATAACCATGTGCTATTTTTTACTCTGTTTTGCTCAGAACCTGCCAGTCATGGCCTTCTGCCCTACGCTCTGAGATAGCATGTTGACCTTCTCCCTCAGAGCCCTCTCTCACCCACTTCTCCCACTGTCCCTTTCTTTCCGCTCTCATCCCTCTGCTCCTCAGTAAGTTCCTTTCCATTCAAAATGACAGGTCTCTGTGTCCAGCCTTCATCCTCTGATTCTGTCTGCCCAACAGGCACCTAAGGTGCCAGGACAAGCCAAGGTGGCTCACATTCCTCTGCAGTTGTACAGCACCGAGCACAACAGGTACCCCCACATTAGCCACCCACATTAGCCATCCGTGCTACTGAAACACAGACTGCAAGAAGAGCTACAACGGCAAAGATCCTCCTTAGTGGAGAGTCCAACGGGGGTGTTTCCATAGCAAAACTGTGAAAGACTGGAAGATTTAACCATACTGACAGGGCTTGGCAGGAGGAAGCCTGCTCTACAGGTGTCTTCTGTTAAGTTTACCTTTGTTCTTCAACAGTGTCTGACACCAGGATCATGCCAATGGGTGAAGGAGGTGTGAAAGTCATAGCAGGTCCAGGTATGAAAATATTAAACTGTCAAAAAGCAGCAGGACAATTATTCAATTAGATTGCTTGCTTTACTGCACTGCAGACATGCTTTCAGGGAACACATTTCACAGGAATGTCTTTCACTCTGCTATGTACCTCCATTTTCATACTTGCAGCAGAGATATGAGGGCAAACCTGTGTCCCCGAAGTGTCCAATACCTGATGGTCAAGGATTGATATTTGGCAGGGAAAACCTTTCTGCTTGTTGCTTTCTCAGATTCTAAGTGCCTTTGCAGAAAGAAAGAATAATGAGAGCACCATTTTTCTTCTTGGCAAGAGATGGTCTTGCAGTGACTACACCCTGATAGAGCTGGTGAACTGTTTATTCACCCACCAGCTTCCAGATTCCTTTTAGACACATCTGAATAGTAACATAGCAGTTCTCCTGACAAAAGTAAGGATCGGGCAGAAGTAAGAGAATGTTATGGATCCTGGCCAGCGAAAGGACCTATGAGGATAACCATTAGATATTTGCACTGCGCACTAGCAGGACTCATTGTTCTGGACAGCTCTTTTGCTTGAATTCACTTGACAAAAAAAAAAAAAAGAGATAACAAAAGCTATGGAAAATGGTTCATTAATACCCAAATTCAAAGTATTTGCAGTAGATCAATTCCAGTGCAATGGTTCTAATGCACCTGCCCCATTCCCTCCCTTCTCTGTGTTTCAGTAATCTCAGGCTATCTGTACTGCTGTTGTACAGCTACACCACACTGACAAACATGTTAAGAGTTATGACAGTTTATACACATTGAGAATGGCATTTAAATCCACATTATAATAACACTTTCTACAATACCTGCCAGTAAGTGTCATATTATCAAGTCCTGAAGTGTACCAAACCCTGAAGGGCAACCATACATGAAACATGTTTTCTTCTTCTCTAACATATGTCTAATTTTGGCTGGAAAATAAATGCTGCAAAAGTGTGAACCTTGTTCTGCCATAGTGCCTCCAACTGCACTTCCTTTGTAAATTAATACTACAAGGCCCCGGGCCTTGTGATGCACAAAGAATGCTTCAAACTCTCCTTCCAGTACTTCCACCAGATGAAAACACAGGTTAGCTGTCTGCTGTAGCATAATCTGTCAACTGGCATGTCAAGGTCCATACACCTGTCTGTCATTGCAGGAGCAGCCATGGAGACAGATGACAGCCTCAAGCCTTCCCTGACAACAGAGGGGCAGTCGAAAATGCATCTGCCATCAACAGTATGGAAGCAGCCCAAGGACACCAAGGACTGGGGAGATGAATACATTTCCAAAGAGCAGCCAGAGAGAGGGAAAGACATGGGCCAAAGCAGATACAGCTCAGCAGACAACATAATATGTGAACCCTCTTTGGCTGGTAAGGAGTAGAAAACTCTGTCTAGAGGGGCTTAAAGCTGTATCTGGCATGAGCTGGTTGGTAATCAGCATCTATGGAGAGAGACACTGGCCAGTTTCTCCTGATACAGGGGAATGTCTCAGGGCCTCACACTCCAAGATCTCTGGCCTTTGTATGTGTTGGTCTCTGTGACTGACAGAATCACTCTGTACCCAGGACAGCCATTTTCCTTTCTAAGGCCTATCAGGTTCAGAGTACTGATGGGATTGTGGCAGTGTAGTTGCTTAAGTGGGTGAAAAATACTTCTCATTTTGCAGAAAACTGGATGGGAAGCCCTTATACAAGTTGTTTTGCCTTTGATTGCTTGTTTTGTAATTCTTAGAAAAATTTGGTATTCATAGGGGAAAATTCATTTGCTTTGGAGGTTTTTTAGCATAACTTAGTGGCTCTAGTCATGTCTGAAGCATGCTGTAGCATCAGGCTGGAATTTTACATTTTGGAGAAAGAAGACACACTTTTCAACCACTTTTAAACAGTTTCTCCTTTCATGATTCAATGTCAGTTCACTATCTAACATGAAGCTGTCCCTGAAGGTCAGTATTTCCTTATTTTTAAACTTAACCATTATCTTCTGGAAGCCAAAAGACAGAACATCGCTTTGGAGCTGCTGGAATCAGAAAGGAAGTATGTCATCAATCTTTCCCTAATCCTGAAGATCAAGGCCACATTGCAAGGACCAGATGTGAAAAGAAGTACCAAAGAGAGAAGGTATTTGATTTAGTGTACTCTCCCTCATTTGGAGAGTTTTATTGAGTTAATTCTTTCTGCATCATCCTCTCACACATTTTTCTTTCATCCACACAGAGATCTTTGAACCCTAAGTTTACTTCTAGTTGAAAATTGGAGGCACTGGAAGGTTTTTGCAGTGATTAAAGACTTTCCTGCTTGTCCTTGCACTTTGTCCATCATCTTCATTCTGATTCTGGATGAAACCAACATGAAGTGGCAGAAAGGCAGTAGCACATTTTGACCAGCTCTGCATCAATGGGTTGTCTTGTTAAAGGGCCTGACAAATGACACAACACACAAAGCTGGGGAGCTCTCCTCCAAGCTCTCAGTGGGATGGCTCAGGATCTTGGTCCTGCTTAATTAGCCACAGCAGCATTGCCTTGGGCTTTTTAGTTCTGCAAATTCTGGTCAGCTACAGAATGCACTGAAAAGTCAGTTTAAGAAGACTTCAAAACGTTGTATTAATAGCCATGTGGAAAGGGTGCTTGCACGTACATAGCAGCCAAAACAGGACCTCCTGATGCAGCCAGGACTCCAATAGAAGTAGTTAATAATACCTGTGCTAGAGTAGCAATAATACATGTAGTTAATAATACATGTAGTTAATAATACACGTGCAAGACGGAGCTGATAATGCATGAATGGTTCACGTCAGCAGCATAGGCTGAGTTTTTGCTCTGTGTAACTAGTTTGATATTGTCTCCCTTCAGTTTTTTCCCCAACTCTCTACGGTTCCTGGTCCAGCAGCATGTCGATTTACTTCATGCTCTACAGGAGCGAGTCCTGAGCTGGCCACGACAAGGGATCCTAGGAGACATCTTCCTGAAGTTAACAAATGATGAAGTATGTTAAAGACCTCTCCCAGCTCCTCTGTTATGATGTTGTCTTGATGGCCCACAGATGGGCCAAGACACCTTGCAACAGAGAGGCTGTGCTGTGAAGCTGTGGCTAGGGTAAGGCCTTTCAGCAAGCCTCCTTTGAGCAGAGTCCTGGGCATGGTAGCTCTTTTGTTGTAGTATTTGATTGTTCAGGGAGCCCACATGCCAGACCCACCTGTGGGCATGCAGCCTCATAGCACAGCTCTATAACCAGTGCACAAGACCTAAACTCCGTTGCAGGAGCCACATGTGAGCCTTGACAGCTTGAATGTCTGTATTCACAGTAATGGTGTGAAAAGAGAGTGTTTCTGATGCTCCCTTTCCCCAACACACTTTGCTCAGAGTTGTGGCAAGCAGGTGGGCAGGCCTCTTACCCTACATGGTTTATTGCACCTGATTCTCAGGATGAAGGTCTGCCCTGGTTAGCAGCAGGACTTCTCCTGTGAGTATGTGTAAAATCTCCTGTGATGCTTTATAAATTTTAAGAGTCTTAAATAAGAAAAGCTCCCTGCATCCCAGCCTCCCTAGCCCTCCCATCTCCTGTAAGCTTTACACACTGTGCTCAACAGCTGAACATATTTTGTAAAACAGCCTTTCTTGAGAAATTCTGAGCCATGAAAAAGTCACAGAGCAGCCCTGCTGCACTGATGACCTTCCAGTAGCAATGGTGAGGGATCCACAGTTTCTCATTTTGGCTGGCTCTGTGACCAAAAACCACTCTTAAGTTTCTTTATTCTTTTCTCTCTCTCTTTCGTAAGAACAATTTTCTGGACTATTATGTTGCTTACCTGAGGGACCTGCCAGAATGCATCTCTCTGATCCACGTGGTGATCCTGAAGGAGGTAAACTTCCTGCCTGTTTCACAGATGCATAATGGCAACATGCAAGCCTGGATCTCTTTCTGTTATGCCTGCCCACAATAGGACTGCTGCCAACCCACTTGTTCTGTTGCCAAATGAGTGTTTCCTGAAGGATGCCATGGCTGACACACACCTACAAAAGTCAACTTTAACACTGTGTAACCAAAGCTATTTTTCTGCTAGGCCATGAAACAATGTCTCAGATTAAACATCCCAAAAGCTTGCCTATGCATGTGCTACCCAGAGCTTTTCCAGACAAACAGTGTCTCCTGAAAAAATGGAGGGTTCATCCAAAGAGAGAGATCAAGACTGAGGCTGTAAGTGCTTTATAGAGCAAAGAGTCTTCGCTATTCAGCTTCAGGTATTTGGTCTCCCACACCCGAGTCTTGGTTTAAACTAGAAAAGTTAAATGAAAAGGTAGTTTTAAAGTGCAATAACTAAACCAACACTAGCTTGCTTCCAAGACATTTTAATTTAGAAATCAATTTCATCTTATTCAATTCATTTGGGCCTCAACTAAGAACTTAATTCTGTACAACAGTGTACACCTGGGGTTTAATGGAAACTTAACTAATGCACTTGAGACATACACCCTTAATTAGGATGAGTGTCCCCTGTAGATAATCTCCAACCTAAACCATTGCATCCTAGTATTTCTTGTGGAGTGAGTTGCAATTGCCCCTTCCAGGAGCAAGAATGAAGATGTGTGACTGTGTACTGTCACACACAGCTGCCACTCGACTGGTGTGCTTCTGTGAACTGTCACAACTGCTTACGGCATAACTACTCATTAAACCACAGAACCATTTGGAAGCAGACACGTTATATGGGAGGCTTTTGTTTCTGCCACAATTTTAAATTGCTTTCTCTATTTCAGGTAGAAGAAGAAATCAAGTCTGATCTCTACATTCTCTTCTTCCATATAGTCCAGCGAATCCCTGAATACCTTATTCATCTACAGGTAGGGCCCCAGGATGGCAACTGTCTTGCTGCACTCTTATCACAGCAGGTGACTTTTAACTCAGAGCTGGTGTTTGAGCCTGTACAGGTACAGGGCTCCTGGCAAGCCCAGTGGACTCTGAAAAAAACCCCCAACAAACAAAACCACTAAAAAAACCCCAACATTGAAAAGGAAAGCCAGCTAACAGTAGCTTAATTTTCATAATTTTCACCTGAAGCTCACTTACATTTGCCAGTTTCTCCATTTGACCTGACAGAACCAGGTTTTGTCCTCTAGGAAGGCAAAAGCTCTGCTGCCTGCTGCACTGGGAGAACAGGAGGATAGAGATAGCACACATCTCCTGTGAGCTCCAACCTAACTCCTGTAACAGAGCTATGCTCCTTGCTGAGTAGTCCACGTGCTTGTTATCTGACTGAGAGGGCTCCTAGGGCCCAACAACCTTTCCTACAAAGAGATGGCTGATCAAAAGAGTTCTCGTTCACAGAAGGGTTATCTGAATCCTACTGAAACATTTCAGAGAAGGCAAGTGACACAGAAAGCAAGCCCTATAAAACCAAGACAGTGGTTTATTTATCAAAAGCTAAGCCCAGTGCATCACCCACACATCCTGTGATTACATTTACAGGAGTTACATGTGCATTTGCACTGAAACCGTAGGAGGCAGGCCTCATCCAACTCCCCTAGAAATGGAGTTTCTAGGCCCAGAAATGGCCTAGAAAAACTTCCATAGGGCAGTGCCATAGACACTTCAGAGCACTAATCCATGGCTTGAATAGCCCATTCTACCCAGAAAGGGTTAGAACACCGTCCAAACAGCCTGCTCTCCTCTGTACCTCAGAATGTCCTGAAGTTCACGGAGCAAGAGCATCCTGACTATTACCTGCTGCTGGTGTGTGTGCAGCGCCTCCGGGTTTTCATCTCACACTATAGTCTCCTCTTCCAATGCAATGAAGACCTGCTGATACAGAAGAGGAAAAAGCTGAAGAAGTAAGCACATCATCAGCTTATACTCTCTATCAGCAGGGAAGGGAGGTGTGGGGGAAGACTGGCAACAGGGGGTTTAGGTCCAGGCAAGATCAACAGGCACATTGGTCTGTTGAAAAAGAATGAAGCTTTTGTATAGGAATGCTGGAGAAGGACAACTATTGGCATTTGCCCTCCAAACTGATTTGGGGTGGGCCCCTCTGGCTCTGACAGAGTTCTAAACATAGCAGCCATGAGTTTTGTGGGATCAGCTGATTTCTTAAGCTGATGGCAAAGTCACTCCCCAGTGGAAAAACACACGAGGATTTAGCTGCTTTGGCAGCTTGAGGCCCTGGTGAAGACCAGGACCCTTTCCCTCATGGCCAAAGACTCCAAAAGAATAGCATTATGTTATTTTACTACTTATTTTACTGGAGGAAGGGTGGCAGAAACAAAAGCCTCTCATAACCTGAGATGAACTATGATAGAAATAACTCTGAATGTAACTTCTAAAGTTGCAGTTCAGAACAATTCCTTGAAATTGAGGAAATTTACTCAAATTAAAATCTGGTTTCCTTTTTAAGTCATGATGGTTTACCTGGGGAGTAGGACAAGATCAGACTTCAGGGGAAGCTTCCAAATGTGGAGGATGGTAAAGGGCTGGAGCAGACTGCTGGGGAGGGACTGCTATCAGGAGAGGCATTAAGAACAGGGCAGAAAGCAGGAGGCCCTGCTGACTGGAACAGACTAGGTGGTACAGGTTCTTCATTGGGGTGGGAGGAGGTGAACAGGAATATTAAGGTCCCTCCCAGTCCTGTTTTCTGTGATTTTACATGCTCGTGCTCATTCCCTGCCTTATTTCTTAGCACGACGATGGATTTCTCCTCCCTCAGGTCATCCCTCGTGAAGCTGTACAAAGGTCTCACCTCCCAATGTACAAGCCAGGAGGTTTCTCCAACACCCAGTGCAGCATCAATCCGGGACAGTGGGATCCACACTGAAGAGACAATACAGTCATTCCCACCAGCACCTTCCTCTGGCACAACAACCCCGTAAGCCTGTTGTTCTAGTAGGTGGCTTTCAAAGTAGGCTGAAAACTCTCCTCACCCATACCATGCCAGTGACACCAGGCAGTTACAGGCTGTCATTTTCAAAATGACTCTGCATATAGACAGAGAGATGAAGGGTTGGCTCCTTCCTGCTCTTCCCTACTGTGTGGCTTATAAGCAGAAAATGTTTCAGAGCTCTACCCAGGGCTGTCAGTGCTCTTGCTAGCTGCCTTAACCAGCTAGCTGCCTAACAGGGAGGACATGAATTTGTGTAGGCCTGACAGTGGTGTGCATAGTAACACTCTGCTCTTATTCACTGTCAGCATTACAAGAACTAGGAACATCACCAGGGTCTCAGAGTAGAAAAAAGAAATACTTTTCCACACAGAACATAACTGAATGATGGGACTCACTACCACAAGATACAAGTACAAAATGGGTTCAAAAAGACACAAGATTAATTCAAGACACACACAAGGGGCTGCTGGTAGCACTGGGCAATCTTCACAGAATCACAAAATATTCTGAGTTGGAAGGGACCCACATGTATCCTCAAGTCCAACTCCTGACCCTGCACAGGACAGCCCCAAGAGTCACATTGTGTGCCTGAGAGCATTGTTCAAATATTTTTTGAACTCAGACAGGCTTGTTGCTGTGACCGCTTCTCTGAGTAGCCTGTTTCAGTGTCCAACCATCCTCTGGGTGAAGAATCTTCTTCTAATATCCAATCTAAACCTCCCCTGACCCAGCTTCAGGACATTCCCTCAGGTTTTCTCACTGGTCACCACAGAGAAGAGATCAGTGTCTATCCTTCTGCTTCCTCTAATGAAGAAGCTGCAGACTGCAATGGGGTCTCCCCTCAGTCTCTTTTTCTCCAGGCTGAACAGACCAAGTGACCTCAGCTGCAAATCTTATGGCTTCCCCTTTGGCTTACTGATAGGTGCCAACTGAGATGATGATTAGAGAAACATGGTTAGACTTGCCTTTTTTCTTAGGCCAACAATTTGTAGCTGTTGTGCTTCCTTACATCATTTGATATTAACAAGAAGAGTTTGGCTTCATCACTGCAAGTCCCCCTGAAGCAGTAGTGTTACTAGATCAGTACTTAGCCTCTTTCTCATGAGACTGCCCAAGCCAATCTCCCTCCTCTTGCAGACATTGTGCTCCAGACCTCCATCTCGGTAGCCTCAGCTGGAACTGCCCCTACATTCATCCTGACCTGAGGACTCAACATGGGGCCAGGTGGGACCTCATCAGTACTGAAAACAAGTGGGGAAGATAACTCCCCAGGCATGGCTGGCCATGCAGCTGGCAGCTAATACAGCTCAGGCTGAGTTTGCCTTGTCTGCCATGAGAGCGTGCTGTCAGTTCAACTTTACCCTGGCACTGGCTCTAACACTGAGTTCATACCAGAGCTGCTGTTCAACCCAAATCTCCCACTCTGGTCTCATGCATGGGGTTATCTTGCACCAGAGGTAGAACCCTGCACATCTTGAACATCACAAGACTTCTATTCCCCCACTCCATTCCTTATGTCCCCAGAAGACGGCCATGGGATTTTCCTAACTAGTGCTCTTTAAGGGCCATGGAGGTCTCACCCTGCACCTAATACCTCATCCAACAAAGTACTTTTGATTTACCTGGAACACAAGGAGGGTAGGAGACCTCCAAGTACTCCTGACACACTTCTGAGTACAGAGCCATCCTACCCAAGAAAAAAACCTTGTCCACCTGAAAAGACAACCAGACCACAGAAAAGTAAGGCACAGCCTTACTTTACAGAAAGAGAAGGAAAGTAAAAATCCAAAAGGCAGATAAACAGGAGAGAGACATAACAGTTGGCTTATCATCTCAGTTTCTATTCATTTCATGCTGTAGAGTACAAAAGTTGAGCCAAAGCTACTAGATAGACAGTTCTGTCTCTGCAAATTTGCTCCTCCTAACCAGCCAGGCAATTTCTGTAAGTGACAGCTCTGTTACTATTCTTCAAGAGAGGAATGACCTTTGGGCCATACAATCAATACAACAGGACCAGAGGAGTGAAGGGGTGGGGGGGACTTGTCATGCTATCTCTGTCATCCTTTAGTATTCCACTTCCGTCTGTTTTTTTGTTTTGTTTTGTTTCTTATTTTTAAGGCATTTGATGCCCCAGATGAAGAAACCCCAGCCAACTGTGATGGAGAACATCCAGGCTGTAAAGCCCCCTGACTGGGAAATGGAAAGCAGAAAACATGAGAGGCCAGAGAACATCCTCGCATCCTCTCAGCTGACAGAGCAGGAACTCAAGGCTTTGACAGCCCCCTTACAATCCATCCCTGAAATGGAGTATGAAGCACCACCAGCTGATGCAGTGGGAAACCCTGAAAGAGCCATCAGGACCTCTGTGGAGCTGCTGCAGGATGCAAGGAACTTTGCACCAAGCTATGAAGAGTTTGACTACCCTGGGGAGGTTTTCACCATGCCAGGTCCCTACGAAGATGATACCTTTCAAAACCTCGCTCTCTTCGAGAATTGCTCCCCAGCCTCTTCCGAATCCAGCTTAGATATTTGCTTCCTTAGGCCTGTTAATTTCACCTCAGAACCGGAGAGGACAGACCATGCCTTACAGCCATTGCCTAAGAGCTGCACTCCTGTGAGCAGCAGTACTTACAAGCGTGAGATGTTCCACAGCAAAGGCAAGCAGCTGAGCAGGTCTCTGAAGGAGCTGCCAAGGAGCGCTGAGGGTGTGAGCACCAGGCTGTACAGCACACGGAGCAGCAGTGGAAGCCGTCTGCAGCAGAAGCAGGAGAGGAATGTTCAGCCTCACATGATCTCAGCCTCATCTCGAAGCTCCCAAAGGAGCTACTTCCCCCCACAGAGAGGAGCGGGTGAAAAACCGAGCTTTTTGGAAGTAAGGAGGCTAAAATAGGAGGAGAAAAAAAAAAAAAGGCAAATGGTGGTGCAGCAGCAGCAGAAAAATCTGAGATACAGTTAGAGTAGAACGCGCCAAAATACCTTTCAAGTGCACACATTCAAATTCCTCACCTGCATGTACATGCCCAAGGGAGGGACAAGACAGCTCCTTTTCACACACATCTTCTCTGGGAACAAGCACTGGTTCGAGGTACACAGCTGGCTGAGTGACAGCTGCAACACCCTTGAGACAAGGATGTTGTCTCTTGTGTGTCTCCACTTGTCACTGAGCTTCCCCCCCCAACAAGTAAATGTTCTGATCAGGTCACAAAGTATGCACAAAGCTGTCCAAAATTGGTGCTATGGGTGGCACGCTGTTAAACAGGTGCTTTTCCACCTGCTCTGAGGAGTGCTGGGTAAGTGCTGGGTAAGTCATGCCAGTGCAAACCAGCATGACTTGGCCAAACAACCCATTTTCACCAGCAAGGATCTGGTCCACTGGTTTTGTTTCACCTGTATTTGTTGCACAGATTGTAGACCCATGCCAAAGCCCACATGAGAACAGTCAGCCCAGCAACTATGTCACTCAGATGGGACATGGCAAGCAGCACTCTAATCCTTCAGGGACACCAGGTCTTGCAGGAACAAAGTTTCTGCAGTCTGCAGTGACTGTTCAAAGTCGGCTTTGAGTTGTCACAGTCAAGGAAGTAGATGCCCTTTGCTTCCTGGGAAAGAGGCCAAGGGTGCTGTGAGGTTCTTAGCTAGTTCTGTTGCTGTTGTGTGGAGAAACACCCTCCTGTTAAAACTAGGCAGGATGCAGATGAGGCTGTAGATGTAGATGATGATGGGAGGTAGGTTCCAACAGCCTGACTGAAAAGGCATCATGGAAACATCAAAAGAAAAGAAAAAAACCACACCCCTAATGAGTAAGTGAGTAGGTGACTGAACAGAGGAGGTAAGGCAGTGGGAGACAAGCCCTGGGGATACAGCATCCATAAACAGGAGCCTGTGAGCTATTTGCCACTCACCTGCACAGAGCTATGGCCCTCAGCAGGGTGCAGATGTGAAGCTTGTTCAGAACTGCAAGACATGTTCTCCCTCACAGAGCAAAGGAGATGACCATGGCAGTGGTGGGCAGAATTGGAGAAAAAGGTCTTGTCCAGAGTCTTGCTGAGAGGAGTTTGGCACTCTCTTGAAAGAGGGAAAGATACTTTGCTGGCACATTTACCACAAGCTGTGTGTGCTAATGAAGCCTTCTGCCCCACAGATATAAAACCATGCAGCAGCAGAGCCAACAGAAGAGTCTCTCACACCATGTCAAAGCTCAAGAAGCTTGAAGCCTCCCTGCCCTAGGGAGAAAGGAGAGGGTGGGAATTTCTGACCCAGGCTGGCTTGCTCCCTCACTGGCAAAGGGAGATAGTAAGCTCCCTCTAAACAAAAAGGTTAGCAAGAAAGGCTCCAGTTCCCTCTACCAATGCTTATCCTTCTGCTCCTTTGTCACTGCCTCAGCCTTAGACCCAGAAACAAGCTCTCTCCAGAGGTACCAGTGTTCCTGAGACTCAAGTGACCTATTGTTTCCCAGCCTTGCCAGCATCTCCTCACTCACCAGGTCCCTCCTAGCACAGAGAGCGAGAGAAAGAGAGAGAAGGGAACAAGAATGTGAGGTTGCAAATGCTGGTTAAATTGTCTTTTCCCTTTTAGGAGCTCCATGCAGAAGACAACACCAGGTTCTGCCAGAAGGATGACAATGAGCAAACATCCTTCAGCGACCACAACCCACGGCACGAGCCCAAGGGGGGTTTCCGGAGCTCCTTCCGCAAGCTCTTCAAAAAGAAATAAGCAGCCCCAAGAAAGGCAGGCCACAGCCTAAGCACAGCAGTGCTTTCCCAGGTCCCTGAGGGTGGAGACAGACAGCAAGGCCCCAAGATTCCCCTGACTAACACAGAGGGTGGACGGGTGGGGGAGAGGAGACTGTCACAACTGCCTTACAAATGCATCCTGCTCTTTCTAGCACAGGGCAGGGCCAGGCTTTGGGTTGCAGTGGAGCTCAACCAGCAGGTCCAAAAAGCACAGGAACTTGCTAGCTTTCATCCCTGCCTGACTTAACTTCCCTCAGTTTTGGAAAGCTTTGGCTGAATCTCATGATCTTCTCCTCCCCCTCATCCCCCAAAACTACTTGATTTGCCATACATCTTTGCACTTCCAAATTCAAGCCAGGTCTTATTTGGGCTCGCCCACAACAGAAAGGTTACTTTTGCAGCCTCAGCATCCTGGACAGAAGCCTAAAATTCCCTTCTTTCCTCTATTTTCCAAAGAAACCCACCATCAAAGATATCTTTCATGAGGCCCACTCCTATTACCTGGGTGGTTTGAGAAGGTCTAAGAAGCATCAGCTGAAGCACCTGAGTATTGTACTGCTTAATCAGCAACATCCTTCCTTATGGACTTCCATCATTTCCCAAAAATCATCCTTCACCTTTTATGTGGCACCTTGTTTATTGAATTGCCTCCTGATGTATGAATCTCTGCTCCTGCTGTTGGAATCACCCATGTCTCCAGGCAGGTGATGCAGGCTGAGCCCAGGGCCTGCCACAAGAGACAAAGACTCTTCACCTTATCCCCACTGTGGATCAATGCAGACACTGTCAGAGTCAACCAGTGTCCTGGCTCCTGGTCTGTAACACACCTGAAATACACTTTGCTAACTCTTCGGCCTGACACCACCTTACAAGCCCAATCATGTGCAGCTTTGGAATGGTTCTAGCTAAAAACTGAGGCACTAGGGGAGGAAAAGTCAATGGTGTGTCCTGTTCAAACTCATAGGCTCTCCTTCTTCTGCAAGGACAGAACAACAAGGCCACACACACACCACCCTCCTTGCTTTTGGACACAACAAACCCTCATTAACTTTGATCTCTGCAGAATACTGTAGCTTTTGTGTGGAGAGAAACACAGCCCTCTAATACAATACCTATGTCACACCCCAGCAGCAAGAGCACCCCTGGTACAGTGGTGTTACCTATGGAGTACTACCGGTGAGCTGGGGGGTTACCTGAAGCTGGGGCATTCTGAAGGCACTTTCAAGAGGAAATGTGGTTTTATCACCTTGTTTTGACAAGCTTGGGACACTGGGACACTTAAAGGACAGCTTCACCTTAGGAGACTGTGAACTGTCTCTGTGGGGCCAACAGCAACATCTTGGGGGAAATATGCAAGGCTATGAGATGAGGGGCTTGGGACTCCCAGCATCAGCACACTCAATTTGGTGCCAAGAGCACCCATCATGCCACATGGCCCTCCTGGCAGTGGCAACAGCACAGGGAAGTCCCAGGGCAGGTGTCCTTGGATGCAGTGGCTAATGCTCACTGCAGATGCAGGGCCTAGAGCTCTCCCATAGTGTCACCTGACCTGCATTTACCATCTGCTTTTCCTCTTTTGGTGGAGGCAAAGAGATGTGTGTGAAAAGGGCTATTTACTTAAGACCGACAAAATCCCAACATTTCAAGAATGACCACGCAAAACCCCGGAGATTAAAATGTTTTAGCAGGTGCCTGTCCCATAAATTTTAATGAAACAAAAATTCACTTCTCCTCCTTACAAAGAGGAAAAAATTATCATGCTTTCTTCCCCTAGCTTTTGGAAACTACTCTGGGAAGATTATTTTCTTTTTTAATTTAAGGCTTTTAATGGCAAAAAACACAGAACCCTTCCATCTCTTGCCCTTTCCCTCTCCCTCACATCCTCATTAAATTACAAATTCCCTAGCCTTTTCCAGTCAGGACTGCTCCATGCTGACCAGCCACTGAATCACAAAGACAATTCCTAGGACTTGGTAGCTTTCAATCAGACTGTGCAGGGCCAGGATAGAAAGATGTAAAAAGAATCAGATACTTGTAACTGAAGCATCAGCAAAGCCTGTTTGTTATGCAAAGGAATCAGCCATAGACAGAACTATTTGTTTGTCCATGGAACCAGGGTTGCATAATTATGGACAAGTGTCCACTGTAACACACTGATGCCTATCAAGGGTTCTGATGCTTGGTGTATTTGGTCTCATATATATAACAACACAACACTTCTGTCCTTCATAGAATAAACCTGCATTTCACACTTGCCAGGCAGATGCCAGGACAGAAACGGGACAAAGGAAAAAACCTACCTGCTAATATCTCCTGGGTGAAGAAATCCTTCTACAGTGGCAGACCCTTGCTTGTAAAATGCATGTGGATTTTAGCTTCTGTTTTAGTGATTTAAGGCACGGTCAGAATTGATGGTTTTTTCTTTCTAATTCTGTATGAGTTCTTACTTCCACACCTATACTTATCATTCGAGATGTCCTTGTACCTGCTCAGAATCTGCAAATGTAAATAATAGGAATGAATGACGCTCAACACCACACACACAACCTCTTGCAGGATCCATTCCAAATTCACCTTTAGTGTACATGTGTACTCTGGATTATTTTTCTTCCTGTGCCAAATAAATGTTGCTTTTAAATAACATTGTTGTGTCTTGCCCTGAATCAGCCAGAAGGTTGCATCCATTAAAAGAAACACGTGTTTTTCAGGAACCTTTCTGAGGAAACATTAGTTACAAAATCCCGTACCCCTACACAAAGAGTCACGCAAGAAGACTGACACATGGTTCTAACACTCTTATCCAGAACTCAGCTGAGTCACTCTCTAGGCTTCTGATCAAGATCCTGTTGTTGGAGTAGCTCACTGTGACATTTCTTCATCTCCTTCACTCCTTCTGATGCTTCTGTTGTGGACACATGAACTTTCACAAAAAAGTCTCCTCTACTGACATACACACCACTCTAACTTCACCTACGAAACTGTGCAAGAGATCTAAGTATTTTCCTGTATATCACAAACCTCTGTCACATACCAAGATTTTTAAAAAATTTAATTCCAGTTCTATTAACACTATCTTACTTTAGTCACATTCTCAGCAGGGCCAAAACAATGACACCACAGAGACAATTCAGCCCACAATGCTTACACCTCCCCATGCCACACAGCACCTGCAGCATTCCTCCAACTGCTCTGTAGCTCTCTGCAGCATTTTGTCACTTCAGAACATATCTTTTAACATCAAAAGGTAACAGTCGCTATTAAATATTCACTCCAATGCAATCTGAATATCATTGCAGACACATCATAAAAAGAGCATGTACACAGGTTATCAGATATGCCTGCTACAGTTTACCACTTCTCTTTCTCCATTTTTTCTTTTATTTATTTGGGCTTTTTGTTTGGTTTTGGGTTTTATTTGCTATTGTTGTTTTTGCCTTTTTTTTTTTACAACTGGACAACATAATTTTTAATGATTACTCATTTTGGCAAGTAATCATGCCATCAGACAAAGGCAAATGGAACTAACTTTCTGAAAACCTAAGATTTGTTCTTCTGAAACAGAGCAAGGCCCCGAAAAGGTTAACTCCTAATTAAGTTAACTCAGAATAAAGATCTTGCTCTTAATCCAAAGGAATGCACACACAGCAACATAAAAGAACAGAAAGTAGTGAACTAGCAGATAAGAAAAACACAGAGAGCACCTAAAAGAACATAAATTATTAGAGTAGTAGATAAGAGGTGAAAGCAGGGGCCTCAGTCCAAAATTGCCTGGCAACACCCCCGAGGAGTCAGCAAAATCAAGAAAGGTAAAAAGTTCAGGACTGAGGAAGACTTCTTACTTCATCCAGAGACCCCCCAGAAGACCCCGAAACATCTCCCCAAAAGATGACTCCGCCCAGGCTCCGCCCTGAATCCGCCTCTTATGAATATTATAACTACATGTTGCAATCATATGAATATGTATGTAAAGATGTTGTAACCTCTCCAGAAAATTGTATAAATTACTTGGCTTTGTACTAACAACTCAGAACTCTTTGTCCAGCGCGAGCTGGGGGTTCCCCAACGTTGCAATAAATACCTTTGCTGTTTAAAGGCTTAAAACTCTGTCTCTAAACAGTTTTATTAGGCCTTTTTGGGCTTCACTTCTAACAAACAAAAAAAGGCTCATTCCAAAGTAGATTCAACAAATTTGTCCAAAGCAATTCCAGTAACATGTGACCTTTGTTTACACTTCTCTTTGAAAATTGTATGGATATACTCACATTTTGCAGCTCAATTGTCATGTATCTGGCAAATGTGTTTTATTTTATTTTTCCCTTCTGACTTTTCAGCCACCCCGTACAAGATTTCACATTTGCTGGCTAGAAAGTAAACACACACAAAAAAAGACTTACTCTTCACTTTGTTTCCCTTATAATGCTCTGTTTTCCACTGAATGCAAAAGGTAAACTTGCTCACATCTGACAGAAAAATGCATTTAAGGCTGGTTTGTTTTTCTAATGGAAAGCAAGGAACGGAATGTACAAAATAAGTTAAAAGCAGTTTTGTTGTTGCACCTCTATTGGGCCACAGGTTTCTCTCCTGAAGAAAGGCTTCACCTATGCATCACCCAGGTTTAGAGATGACAATTCAACCATTTTTTCCATGAAGCACAATAATCTACTGTCTTCAACAGTGGTACCTCCAGTGATATTACTAAGCTTGAATCTGGCCACTTAAACAGAATATCTAATTTAAAATACATGCAGAAGAAAAATAATTAAATATCCCACAATGTCAATATGAAACTAGAAGGATCTAAACCCACTGTATTAGCATGCTCTGAGACAGATCTCTCCCTCCCTGATTTAAGAGAGGAATATTAGGGAAACAGGTTAGTCCACACTGGAAATGGCTTCTTGAAGATGGAGCACTCAAATACTTCTATGATATCAATCCTGAAGCAGGATAATGTCCTCTGTTAGCAGACAGTTATAGACAAATTTTATTTCGCAGGGGCTGCTGAATGCCATGACAACGGCATGTACCTTGGGCTCAACCACACAGCACAACATCTGACTTTCCATTAGAGCACACTGAACAGAAGCAAATGCATGGCACTCCCAAAAGAATCACACAGTTTGGGTTGGAAGGGAACTTCAAAGGCTGTCTAGTCCAAACCCCTTTCAATGAACAGGGACATCTTCACCTAGAGCTGGTTGCCCAGAGCCCTCTCCAGCCTGACCTTGAATGTTGCCAGGGATAGGGCACCTACCACCTCTCTGGGCAACCTGTGCCAGTGGTTCACCACACTCCTTGTAAAAAACTTCTGTTTTGGCTGAATCTACTCCCTTTCTGTTTAAAACCCTTACTCTCTGTCCTTTTGCAAGGGGCCCTACTGAAAAGTTTGCCCCCATCTTTCTTATAAGCCCCCTTTATGTATTGAAAGATCACATTAAGGTCTCTCCAGAGCCTTCTCCAGGCTGAACAATCTCAGCTCTCACAGGAGAGGTGTTGCAGCCCTCTGATCAACTTGGTGTCCCTCGTCTGGACCCACTCCAACAGGTCCATGTCCTTCCTGTGCTGAGGATTCCAGAGCTGGGTGCAATGTCCCAGATCGGGGTCTCACCAGAGCGGAGTAGAGGGGCAGAATCACTTCCATGACTTGCTGGTCACGTTGCTTTGGATGCAGCCCAGGACACCTCTGGCTTTCTGAACTATGAGTGCACAATGCTGGGTGATGTTGAGCTTCTTGTCAACCAACACTGCCAACTTCTCCCCAAGGCTGTTCTCAACCCCTTCCATACCCCAGCCTGTATTGAAACCAGTGGCAACCCCAATCCAGATGCAGGACCTTGCACTTGGAATCCTGGAACTTCCAAATTCCCATAGAGCTTTTCTGAGCTAAGACACAACCACGACACTCTGAAAGACAATGAACAACCCAGGTTATGCTCCACTGTTGCACTGGACTATATATAACATAGAAACCTGGAGGTGAAACAGCACAGATTTTTATGTCCCATGCCTATAAAGTTCTGCTGACCATTATAATCCTGCCTACACAGTTTGCAGTTGTTTAGGCTAATTTTTAGCGCTGTATCAGCCCCCTAGAGTAATACAGCACCTCTCCTAGCCTATACACAAGCACGTTTCATTGTCCAGGCCATACCAGATCACCCCAGGCGCCACTAGATCATTAAGGGTCATTTTACCAAGGAAACGGATGGCATCATTAAAATTATTTAATTTTCTATGTGAAAAGTGTTGCCGATAATGCAACCACGGTCCAAATAAGAAGTCATTCCAGATTAAAAATTAACACAAAGCTGTCATTACACAAACCAGTGACTTACCAGTTCTACTCAAAACTCCTATTCTAAATGCAACAGGTTTGATTCTCTGTTTGCAGCTAACACCACAATTTGTGCACTGTAGGACTGACATATTCTACTGGGATGCAAAGAATGTTATTAGGATCTTGCAGTGACCATAATCACCTGTTGTCTATCTCACCAGTAAAAGGACTTTTATCCTCAACCACAAATACAAAACAGCTTCCCTATTTCACAAAGGAAAACAGAGACCTACTGCCATTAAGAAATCTGCTGATTAGCAGGACCCATGTGAGGTCTAACCGAGCAACTTTACCAACCTAGGCTGCCTTGGCTGCACAAGAGCACAGACAAGAATGTGCAGAAGAAGATCAGAAAGTCTAACTGTTATCTACTGATGACCTATAATTTAGGTAACATTGCCAACATATGTTTATCATGGTTTATACCCAAAGAAGTGATAACCTAAACTACACCTCCTGTGGCTTGAGACTTTCTACAGAGCTATTCTGAACCCAAGGTTTTGAGATCTTCACTTTTTCTTCTTTTGCCAGAAAAAAAAAACATTTCAAAACAACATTGTTAAATACACCACAGAAGGAATACAATTGACAATCTTGAGATTTGACCATGGTGAAAACTGACATTCCTGTTGATGAAATCAGAATGCTTTCCAAAATGTTATGACCACACTAAAAGATCAAAGGACCCTGAAATGCTGGAAGCATTAAAATAGGTGATTTCCATCATCATTCAAATACCACCATCTCTGACACAGCTTTTCAAGATGCTGAAATGTGCTTTTCTTCCAATGAGGAAATGTGAGAGAATTTTACTTTGCCCCATGAGCCATATTAACTGAAAATGAGACACTTTATGCTTCACAAACCTACTGTAGAGGAGATTATAGAGATTCTGTTCTTCAATAACTGGCATCCACTACTGTCCCAGTACTGTCTGGAGCTGAAGAGCAGCACACAGGTTTATGGATAATCCATGTCAGAATACTTATAATACATGTTCTGTCATGTATATTTTGGACAGAGAAAGCTACTGCAAAGATTAATATAAGTTTGATCTTTTCTAACACGCATCATACAGGAGGTGTGAGACATTTTGGGAGTAACCCAGCTTCTCAAATATCACTAAATTATTATTTTGTAATGTGCCAAAATCAACCTCTCCTTAGACTTATTACTAAAATACATACATTGAACTAGGAAAAATAGGTACCACAACATGCGCTTTTATGCCCTTCAGTGCTTATCTGAAAAACTAAGTTGACCATTTGTCCATAATTTAACATATGTCAGCCAAACATATCTTTATTTCAATTAAATTAAAAACAATCTGCAAGTATTTTTATGCAACATTCACTATATACACACGATTTATGCAACTGCAAGGCAATTCTATGTATGCTGATTAATCAATTGTTAGTAAAACATGACAATAGCTATGGAAGTTGACAAGTGACTGTTTTCATGGCATGACTGAAAAAGAATAGCTACTAGCCATGAAACAGATTACCAGTAAACCTTGAAAAAAACCATGACATAACCTAGCAGAGATTAACAGTCTTCTAAATGTAGTAGTATATTTGCTTCAGGTGATAGTGCTGCTTTTAAAAAAAATTTTGCTGTCACCTTAATGATGTAAGAATTTCATCTGCTCTATCTAAAGAAAGCAATAATTAGACATTATGCTTCCTGGCAAAAATTTATTTTTTAACTGGCACCACAGTATTTCAGAAAATAATAATAAAGTACCTCTTTGGTGAAGCCTAGGTACCCCCTACTACTCATTTTAACAACTTGTAAACAGGACCGCAATACAGTGCTTTGCCTTAATTCTAGCTCAGTTAGGTACCACAGATCTTCCTCACAGTCCCTCTCATAACTTTAAGAAGGTATTTTAAAGCAGGGAGTAAGTAAAGCAAAGGAAAATTAAGAAGGATATAAAGTTCCCTGTTGGAGATTTAAAAAAAGTGCGTAATGTTTTCATTCCAAAAACTGTGCCACTGTATGGAACTGATGGATAAAAGACTGTTTTCCTTCCTGTACTCGACATTATTGATCATTACACAAACACTGTCTCTGCTCATTGGCCAAAGAAGTCTCTTAAGCCTGTTTTCTGGTACAATCAGTTGTCCAATTACTTTAGAACAATGTCCTGCATACTTAAACAAGAATAGCAAGTTAACCGGGTTTTCCACTAGAAAGTCTGTTTTTGCAATTCCATTTCTGTACACTATATTTCCAATGTATTGGAGAGTTTTTAGTGTTTAGCATACACATCCCAACTCCTTGACACCACCAGGTTCAGTGCATCCATTGCCAGCAACAGACATAGCACCAGGAAAATGCAACTCCCAACACAAGGGATAGTTCAGGAGGAGTGGGCATTCTCCAGCAACGGTGGTCCATCCCGATGCATTGATGGGTGTGTGTGCTCCCTTTTGTAAGTTTTTGGAGGAAGCTTTGGGATATGTTGAGAAGTGCTTTGTCGTGGAGGAACAGGTGGTCCAGCAACAGAAGGGAGGTCCACATCTTGCGGTATCAAAGGTGGTGATGGAAGATGCCTCCGTGCTACATGTGGAGACGGTGTCTGAGGGGGAGGGGGAGTAAACGGAGATGGACTGTTTGGGAAAAAGGTGTTACCAAGTTCACTTTTTCTCCCCAATGGTGGAGGTTGGAGGTGTAGTGGTGAGCTAGAGAAAACATCTGGAGTTCGCACAGGTTCTCGTGGTGGTAACTCAGGAGGGTTTGCAGTGGTAACACAGGAGTCAGAGATGCAGGTCCGATCAGGCACTGAGTACCTTGGTGAATACACTTTAGAGGTTGGTTGCCTCGGAGGGATTGCTGGTGGGTTGTCCAGGTGTGCAGAAGTAATCTGAGATACACAAATATTATATTCAATGAAATTTTAGAGCACTAACAAAGAACAGGACTGTGCTGTGAAATACAAATAGAGCTCTTGCACTGCGGATTGCTCTTAGCAGGGGTGCATCAATGCATGAGTTAACAGCCAAGGATGGAAGGAATGGAGATGCACAGAGAGAGAAAAAAACAAGGCAAAGAATGGTCAAAGCGACAATTTCCATGCTAGTTTCAGGTCTGCTTGCTGGGGAGGTTTAGATATCTTCCACCACCTCCCCAGTAACAAGCACTTGGAGTACGTAAACACACCAGATACTTCTTCAAGAAAATGAGGAAAAGGAAGAGGCTGATGATGCTGAACAAGAAAAAAAATAAACTATACTCAGAAGATGGAATTATGTAGTCAAAATTATGGAAGTAAACTGTTCCCAAGCTGCAGACCACAGTGACAGGGTAACTGGTCCCCAACAACCTATCATGTATACGATGTTTTCAATTCCATTTTAGTAGGAACGTGATGCGTTAAATTTTGCTGACTGACAGCACAGTCACCTGTAGTCTGAAAACATCATCTTGCTGAAGAGCCATGTACAAGCCCTCTTCAAAGACATATGTGCTCCGAAGTAATTCTGAGTGGGATTTTCAAATCTGGTTACAAACTAGCTCCCACTGAAATAAGGAGCAATTTAGCACTGTCTGCAACAAAGACTGGATCAGATCCCAACTGCCAGACAATTGCAAAAGGAAAATGTAGCAATGGCCTAAGGAGGCAGGCAGACCGGATGGGTAAATAAGAAGGGAAAGCAAGCACTTGAGCACATCATCAGCGTCAAATATTCTGATGAAACTTTTCAAGGATTGTGTACATCACTTTTATCACTACTGTTTTCATCAATTCTTTACCACCATTCATAGATCCTAAAATTATACTCTGGAACAATTATCACAGATGGAAACATCTGCCTGAAGTTTCAAGTTCTCACAGGCAATGTAAGGGCCTGAGCATAGCACATCAGTAGATAAGCACATTTCTAACCCTAAATTTAGGTCCCACCTGTTTTCATTTGTTTGGGATCAAGATATAATGAGGCAGAGCTGTGACGTCTTGAAATATATACACGGCTGCTTACTCTTTCACATACAGTTTTTCAAAAATAAATGTATATCTAAAGAGTTACTTTTCTATCATACCCTGTCCTCTGCTCCCAGAAAAATAAATGACGTTTTTTCTTCTTACTTACTTTTAATGGGGAGGATTCAGCTGGGGCAGATTCCGGTCGTCTTCGTGGAGGAACGGGAGGAGGGACAGGAGCATCATCTGAATTTTTGGTAAAGTTTATGGACGACACAGAAGCAGATCCTAGTGGACATTAAAAAAAATGTTGATAATGATGAACTTTCATTTGACTCCACATATTTCCTTTATTGCTGCCAATAAATGTGTCATAAATAATAAAGCGTTTGCTGATACAAAGCATCACAATCAAGACAGTCTTGAAAACAATGAAACAAGCCTTTAACTTGCAGCTTCTAGGCCAACTGCTTTTGTGAGCTGCAAGCATCTCTGTGGCCATCAGATTACATTCTTAAGTAATCCTTGAGACCAAAATCACATCACAAACTTGTTCTTATATTACAAGGCTAAAACAACATTTGGAACCTGCAGTTGATGAGCCAACCCAACAATGAAGAAGTATCTTCTGAAGAGGAATTCCAGAGACCTGTCTTGGACACTCAGCAATGCCACTGCTCTGCTAAGCAACTTCTGCTTTTAGCAAGTTATTTTACCTCCTTGTGGCAACCAGCTGAACACAGGACTAACCTCTCAAAGTCCTCCTACGTGAAAGGAGGCTATATCCATTATTAATTACTGAAAGCACACTGTAAAATATGAGCTTCCTTGTATGTTGGTGAACACAGAAGAAAACCAGGTGTGGACAGGTCCTGATGGATTTAACCAAGGAAATACTGATTTTAAGTTCTGCAGAAAAAACATCCATGTATCCTGAAACCAATTCAGAATGGCAGACAGCAGAATAAGGCACTAACATTGATTTTTTACTCTCATTGTTCATCAGATACTCACCAAATACAGTCACCACACACACACACATATATATATATATATCTATGGCACCAAATTCCACAAGTTTGTTTGGGACATATATAAGCACTAAAGATATACCCCTACCCTTCTGTTTTGAAGTTCCTCTGAAGACTTGCAACAGTCTCTATGTAACACACCTAATTCTGTTCAGTTTCTCTCTTTGTAATAAAAACTTTAATTAAAGAAAAAAGGAATAAAAAGCCGTGAAAGTTTTTGCTGCTGCAAGGAGACAAAAGCAACTATTTCTACAGTCCCTTTAGAAGACTAAACATGATGTCACCTGTCTAACACCACAAAATCTAACAGGCACATTGTTGGTAGACTGTCTATGAGCTCCTACTTGTATGAAACGGACTCGAAGGATCAGAGTCAAACACACTGCAGGCGTCTGTGGTGCTTGAGGTTGCAGAAGCAGGGGGAGGGGTCAGGGGCGTTCGGGGAGAGTTTGGTGCAGATGCTGTAGCTTCAGTCTCGCTCTCTGGGATGCGGCTATAACTAATTTTCCTTGGCTCCTGTTGCAGGGGTGTAGGATGTCTCATGGTACCTGGCCTTGGATTAGAAGGACGAACACCTGGGGACTTGAGAGGATAGCTGTACTTTTTGGGCTGAAACGATAAAAAAGATAGGATCAACCAAAATCAAAAGGCCACAAGATCACCTAAATGTAGCTTTGTATTTATGAAGCCAGAGATCTAAAATTACTTCTGCTATCTATGAAAGACAAATGTAAGCATTTATTGAAAAAAAATATGGCAAAAATGGAATACTAACAAATCTTGGAGGAGGCTTGACATTTCGTGGCTCTATCTCTAGTGACTTGTTGAACAGATAATCTGTAAATTCTGTCTCCATGCTGTTTCCCATTGGATTCAGGTTTTCGAAAAATCTCTGAAATACAAGAAGGTAGAAAACTAGTCAGCTAAGCTGCTTCTTAGTACTATTTTTTCTACTGCATAAATGATCCCAACTGTTCAAGAGGAGAGAGAAAACACTGGAGTTAGAAGTAACAATAGACTTTAAAGTTATAAAATCTGCCAGCCCTTTGCTGGGCATTGCTACTGCTATGTTTGGCCTGAAAATCAACTGTGCGAGTACCCTAAATACTTTCTGCAGTGCAATATCAGACCAAGTTAGCTCAAACACCTTTAGAAGAAGCAGCATGTAGTCCATCTTTACACTGATGCAGGGATGACTGCTCTCACAATGCAGTCAAAGTCTGAGGAGAACAAACAACAAAAGAAAATCTTGAAGAATCTCTTAAGATAACCTGTCCTATGATTCTCTGAAAGTATGTAGCTCAAAAGATAGTGGAAAAAAAAGAAAAAAGGAAGAAAGGAAAGCAAACATAAAGGACTAGAGAACACCTCAGACCAAGCAGAACAAGCAACAGGAGAAAGAAAAATGTGGGTATCACCACCATCATTGAATGATGTAAATACAGTGCTATCAGGCAAACCTGGAAATATAAAGGCAGTGTAACAGAGGAGGAAAAGACAATAGGGATCACTGAACAAATAATTGCAACTGAGTGAAGGACAGTGAGAATCTGTTAGTTTCAGTTTAACACTGATCAATAAGAACATCTACCAATGAGAAAAAAACGAAACAAATCCCACCAAACTGCAAGCATTGAGCTTTCTGCCTTTTCTTACAATGAGACCCAAGGGAGGTTTTATGACAGGTCTTCTGCTCATCTCAGATTCAGTCAGATTGAATCTATGTGAATTCAGTCCATCCTTATGGCCTGTCAGCTGACAGAATCACCACAGAAGTAGCTCAGTGCATGGACTCAAGGAAATCATGCCACTTACCCTGATGTCAAATTCCACTCTTAAACAATATGGCTGATTCTGGTACTGCTGTATCTCTCCTGTTATTTCAGCTACCTTTCTTCTCTTGCTGAAATTTATAAGTTCTTTCCCATGTCGCTTTAGAAATTCAGGATTGCCTTCTTCTGTTTTCAAAATGTTAGTTAAGTAAATCCCTAAAGAGCACACAGAAGAGGTTCTCAACATGCAGTACAAAACAAGAAGGAAGTCACGACTAGAATACGAAGAATTCTTATAGAGTTTAATTTGTGCACTGTCACTATTTAGAAAACTCTGCTAGGGTCAATAAGAGACTCCCTCCTAATTTTGAAATAAGGGCAACAATTTAAATATTTTAACATGCCTTTTCCAGAAAGCTGCTTTTTTAAGTCCCAAAGTCTATGCATCTTTCTATTGTTCAGGAAGCTCACACAACTGAACACTACTAGCATTCTGCACTAAAAGAGTACACTGAACACATTTACTTTTAACAGCTCTGCTCCACTAGACACCCAAACTAAACTCCAAAAAATTATTTTCAGGTTTTATCCTGGCTTCATAATTGCATCAAATAATTTGAAGGTTAAAAAGAAAACAGATAACGCATCCACAGATAACATATCTGGAACTGTCATTATGATTCTTCCACGTATAACTTCACAGAACTAACTGAAGCTGTTCACATGTGATCCTGCTAACCTCTACTCATCTCTGAGGCAAGACAGAACGTTTCTTAGTTGATCTGATCTTTCTTCGCAGAGCTCTGGAGTATATCTTTCCCCAGTGTGTAAAAGGCCAAAAAAGCTATCAACACTTTCCTTTCAATCTTGGCCTGAAGTCTGTGTTGGACAAGTGCAATGCCCAGATTTGGAACTGACATGCAACAAACAGTTCAGTAACTTGCTCAAGAATAGGAATGCCATATGGTTAAAATCACAATTTGCTAAATGTCAACAATCAACTTCAAAGAAGAACTGGTAAGTCTGAAGATAAAGAGGAAACTTTCTTCCAAAACTCTGCTTTTACAGAAATAAGACTTTTTAATAGAAATGAGACTCTAGCTTTACTTCTTGGAACCCTTGATGAAGAAGGGGGTCCTTCTTTCTCTACTAGTCAATGGTAATAATATTTCTAATGAGACTATTGAAGCCATTTCAGGTTGTTTCAAACCACATTCAAAGTAAACATGAGTAAATTTGTAAATAAGAAATACAGATATTCTTACTTTTACTGCAAATGACATCTGCAACTAATAGTCACTTTAATGTTTCCTTCACATAATATGCAAGTAATGCACCTGAAATTCCAACCCATCTGACCTGTTAAAACTGACTTCTCACTATTTAGTACCTTAGCTCAGTACTTTCCAAATGTTTATGTGTGATACAGCTCATTCAACCCAAATGTACTTACCAAAAAAAGGCACACAAGGAGGATTAATGGACCTGAGTTTTGCCAAGTATTTCTTATAATGATCCTCACTCAGCTCATAAGCTTCTTCTAAAATCTTCTTCTGGCGACTTGGAATTTGCTTAAAAGAGAGAATTGACAGGTTGTTTGGAAAGACAGGGTAGAGGTGCAGCCCAGCAACAATACTGAGAGTAATGGCCTCCACTGATACTTAAATCAGAGACCATGAGCACAGTGCCCCGCCATTCTGAGATGCCTTTCTTAAGTGAGGATGGATTTCTTACTTCTGAAACCAAGGAAAAAACCCTCTCTATTATACCCTGATAGATTAATTTCTTGGGGAATTTACTTTCCTTGCTCCTTCTTTGAAGTACATGCTTACCTGAAGACAGGCTTTTAGTGTAGCTAAGGTACATTGCATTACACTTCCCCACCAAAAATGAAAAACATTTCACTGTACCTCAAATGTGTGATCCAACCTATACACTGCAGCAGAGTTCATAGCACTGACAATCTCAAGGACACCATTGAAGTTGTTTAGCTCTTGAAAAACTTGCAGGATCTCAATTATCCGGCTCACTACAATTACTCTTTCCTCTAGGTTTTCTGTTTCTACAATGCATCTAAATACACAAGAACATTTGATTTTGCATTAAAACACTGATGAGTTCTTTAAAATCAAATATTAATTTATAACATAAAATATGAGTTTATCAAATTACTTGAGACAGTTCTGAACATGTTTAGAGATTTGAAAATACTCTAAGAATAAAAAGCTGAGACCGTTATGTTAAAATTCTCACAGGGACCAGTTTTAGCACCTGAACAAAAGTCAAAACAGGAATTCTCCCAAAACAAAATTTTTCACAGTAACCTTATGAATGGACTCTAAATGTCCAGATAGGAAGTAGGTGCAGATTCAGGAAAGTCACTTACTTTTCAAACCACAAAGTGAGGTTAGTTGTATGCCTTATCATTTTGAGAAGGTTGGGAGAATTCATTTCTTTATCTTCCTTTGTCCACACACTTCCAACAAGTTCAGATGGCTGCACAGCTCTAGAAAAGTGGATGCATTATCAAAAAATGTAATTAAAAGCAGGAAAGAAGATAAAACTCTCTTTATTTTCACTGAATTTGGAATTCATATTTACAAATAAATTCTTAGGTATCACTTCTCTTCTATAATGTTAGGCTCCCCTCACAACTAAATGCTATTTCTACACTTCTTCAGACTAAGTATTTGTTAATCTATTCAACTCTTAACCACCTCTGTTCATCTAAATGAAGAATGATATATCTATCTCATTCACCATAATAAAATCTGAACATCCAATGCCTGAACAACCTCTCAGGGACAGCTGATGAGACACGACACGATCCATAATTTCCTTCAAAAACTAGGATACAAGAAAAACTAATTCAATTATTGTTCATACATCTCAAAGGTTAATCTACTCAGAAAATGAGAAAGCTGGAGCACAATACAATTAACAGTATACAACAGTCACATGTACTGCATGTTAATTTGGGGAGGATAAAACAAATACTGTATTTCAGAGGTTTTTTCCTGCAAAAATAGCAATTAATATACAGCACTGGTAAAGTCCCCTGACCTACCGTGGGGCTTCACATCAGAAACAATTTCACACTGAGGCATATTTTGATTTGTGTCATGTGTTTTCCAGTGGAGGAAAGTTACCTGTAAAAATCTGACTCAAGTAAAGTGAGCTGCCGAGCAATTTCTATGGGATGCAAAGTGAGCAAGTCAAAAGTCTCTGTGTGTCCTGGTTTGCTTATGTGCCATTCAATCGCCGGGGGGGGGCTCTCAAAAGTGATGTTGTGACTTGGCCCGATGGCTTGTGCCTGCTTTTTCCGGTTGATTATCTTTGTGATTGATTCAACCCATTTCTTCATTGCTTTGCCTGGAACACAGAGAAAATTACTATTTAGTTACTCTTAATACTCTTTTTCCTAAGAGGTCAGTATAATTCAAAAATCCTTGGATTTAAACCCAAAACCCACTAAATTAAAGCAACCATATATTCTTTGGAAGTGGTGTTCCCACACAAGTCTAAAAGTATTCAAACATATAAAGAATTCCTCAACAGCCAATGCTGAAAATGAGTTTGCCAATCACAAATCAGAACACCCAAACTAGGCCCCTGCTCTCATTTAGATGCTTTCCGTTCTTTTCTGAGTTTACAATGAGTTTATGGGAACTAACCTTCTTTAGACCAAAACACACGCCTGCAAATACCCTGAACTTTATATTCTGGGCAAGACTATATGCCCCAAAAACACAGAAAGTCAAAATAACAAACAGGGAGAAGCTTCTTCCTGTACTGCATTTACCATGAAAGCTCAGAATAAAACCAAAAAGCCAAATGTATTTTTAGCTCTATACCATAAAAATCTAATGCATGAGTCCACTGAAAAATTACCAGTAACCCCTGTTAAACTAGCTGGCTCATTCTGCCCTGGTTTTAATTGCTAAGTAACTTTAAAATGCTTCTCTGACATAGTATTTTCCTACAAACTGCTTCTGTATCTCTCTTGGTTTTATCTAAAGAGAAACAGGAAAAGTGTGTACAGTCTCAACTGCCAAGTGTCCTACAGTTTTAATATGCACTGTGAAATAGCTGGAAACCCTTGTTTCAAAGAAATAGTGGTTTCCATCATCAAATTTTTATAAAAATTATCCCTATGTAAAGTTTAAGATGACAATCAAAGTAATTATTCTGTCCTGATCATTACTCAGCTCTTATTATTTCACATTATTTCAGTCCCTTTACAACAAAACCAGTAGTAATTCATGTATATAACAATCATTATTCTGAACAGGGGACAGATTTTGAATAATAATGTGTGGGGCGGGGATTGATGAAAGTTTATTTTATGTTCTTTATGAAGCATTTAATAAGCAGTTTTTCTTTATCTGCTCAGTGAAAAGTGATTCCATTCGACATCTTTGAAAAGGGATGCTTTACGATAAATGCCAGCACTTAAGAAACTGTAAGTACCTCTTACTGTTCCAATGAATTCCTCCAAACGTTTCAGAAGATCAGCATCTCGCTCAAAGTCATAGAAGTGGTGTTCTACCCAGTGTCGACACACATTTAATACTCTACAAAAGTAAAGAATAAATAAACACTCCACAATACAGTCTACCCTTCCCAACAAAGCATCTACAAGAAAGGCTGTTAATAACACAAAGAGCCAGTGCATCCAGAAGATGGTACTTCCAAAGACTGAAAGGAATTCAGTTTGGCTCACATTGATGCAAAACTCACCGTAGCTGCACAGGTTGAATGTACTCTTTCCTAAATCTTTTTAACTCTGCACTAAGAGGCTGGTCTCCATTCTCCATAGCAATACGGTCGGCTTCCGTTGGCTCAGGCTCTGGGATTTCAAATCTAGCACAGAAGATGGGTGTAAGCACTAGGCTCCTATTGCACTGATTTTGGTAACAGCATGCATGAACTAAAGACAGCTTTAAATTCAGAACATTTCCCCACGTCAGAATCTTGTGTCTTGGCAAGTACATAGAAAAATTTGCTAAATTCAATACCAATAGAGATTTCAAAGACAAAACTACGGGATGCTGGATGTTACTGGAGCTACTTGAACAATATTAAAGCTTCTGGATATAAACTTCCACATTTTACTGGCAATCCTTGAATTTGGCAGTTTTTTAAAATCTGAAGTGAATCAAAACCAACTGGAAAGCCAGAATCTTACAAACTCTATGTGAAAATTAGAAAAAAAAATTGCACTTCACAGAAACAGTATATTTAACAGCGGCATACCTTTCTATTAGCAAACTCAGCAACTCCTGAGGTCTACAGAAGGATCTATATGTTGTGAGAAAAGTCCGAACAAAGTTGGGATCTAAGACAAAGAATAATTTTAAAACACTTATGTCAGAAATTACCTGATATTTTTCCTTTAAAATTACGGATGTCGGCCTACTAATTTACAGAGAAGATGATGTAAACCTAAATGGCTTTGGTAACAATTCAGAACTCTTAAAATAGCAATACAAAGCAGAATTTCAAAACAATTTTTATTCTGTTGAGAGTTCACAATGATTTTCCCCCCTCCTTAATTATTAAAAGATAGGATTCTTTTCCAACAACTTCAAAAATAATAAACAGACGATTTCATTTATGAGCCATCTAGTCAACAACTTCAGTTTTGACAATGATCAGTACAAGATAACTCAAAAGACAAAGCAAGTAACTTTGCACTTGGTAGAAATGGCCTCTTCCAGGGGAGAATGTTTTCCCTAAACTGACACCACTGGTCATGGTTAAGGCAGCCTAGACACTTTTTCAGCTAACTTAACAGCTACACTTTGAGGTTATATTTATTTCACTTCAAGAAAACCAACTGATTTCATTTAAATTGACTAATTACATACCAATTCATTTAAAATAAGAAAATGTGTTTTAAAAACAAGTTAAGTATTCAAAGCAGAAAACCAAAGTGCCTCCCATAATTACAAAAGCAAAACCATTTGTTTTCAAGTATGAGGAAATGCAGTGACAGCACACTGGCACTGCACAGAGTTGACTAAAAACAAGGTTAACACTGTTATCACTGAACAAAATTCACGACTGGATTGCAGTGGCTTTGCATATTAAATCCATATTCAGACTTTAAAACCAAACCCCAACTGGTAATTGTTCTAAGACAGAATGGCTGAAGAGGAGGACACTGGACTTAAAGCAGGAGTTCCTATAGGCTGTAATGTAGGAAAAAACCCTTGCATTATTTGACCTAATGCTATATTAGACTTGTTTCTTGGAATATGGATTTTTAAGAGCTGTTTTAAAATCCTCCTTAACTCTTTACCAGCATCTTGCCCATTTGAACCAACATTCTACTCTTCATAGATCCTACTAAGTTGTTCATTTGAGCAAGAGTTTACTGTGATGAATCGCACAGATTAACTGTGTATCATGTAACAAACACCTCTTTGCATTTCTGTTACATGATAATTCCCATTTCTTAAACAATTGGTTGTTTTGCTTTACCCATGTCCTTCATTACTCCATTCTTCTAATCATAACCCCTCTCCCATTACTCTTCAAAACTGTACAGTCCAAAATTATTTCCAAGGGCAAAACTCCAACACCTTTTGTACAAAAAATGTCATCTAGGTCCCCATCATCCTCATCACAGAAAAACACAATTTATGTTGTACTAAAGAAGCACAGTAACTCATGTTTTCGCAGCTTGCATTCTGTACACCTATCCTAAACAGACTTTGTCTACACAAAAAAGAAAGCCTTCATAGCAATTAACATTTTCAGATCACTGCAAGCTCTGAGTCATAGCTATTGTTATTTACAGGTAGGGTCGGCATATAAATCCACAAAACATATTGAATTTTAAATGAAGTAGGCCAGAAAATCAAATTTAACTTTGTTATCTTACTAGCAAAGACTGTAACTCAAAATAGTGTACAATATATGAGCAAGTGTTAAAAAAAAAATAGAGACAACACTAGTTAGCCAGGATGTCTGTTCATGTGATAATTCTCTCTTCAATGCAGCCAATTTGAAAGCTAAAAAAGAACAATAACTTGTTCTACAAGGATTTATAAATAATCACACTTGAATTCCTTAAGAAAGGAAACAGACACTATGATGACGCACAAGCACTCTTAACATATCAAAGTTTTAAAAATAGAAGAGCACTGCCCTATAGATCAAAAAAAATTACCACGACTTTATATCAGTACCACCTAACCAGTTGCTCTTAAACAAGAATCAGGCAAGAGGAGATAATGAATGCAGAAACATTGAAACAACTAAACGCCACCAGAATGTGCAAATAGGGTCGGAACCTGAATTTCTAATTGAAGGGCAGTTTTCTGTCATGTAAAAATATATGGAAAGCTGCTTTTGCAGAAGAGATTTCTCCCTGTTTTGCTGGTCCACCACAGGATAGTTTGGACAGTCTGCTGCACCCTGTGGCCAGGTGGCCATCAGGGCTGCCTCCCTGTCTGAGCTCTTGTGGTGATGGGATGCCTCCTAGGCCCAGAAGCATTGCTCCCTTAGAACTGTTCTTATTCCACAGTGTAATAGAGAAACATTTTGTCTGATAAAATGATTTGTGCATTGTCAGGGGGATGAGGGAATTAAAATAAAAGGTCCAACACTCATATCTACAAACAAGATGCATCACGTGGATCTTCACAGATGACAAAAAAGTTGAGACCTGATTTGACTACTGTATGAACACAGCCCATGGACTCCTCAAAATGCAACTAACTAAACTGCTCTTCAGCTGCCTGCAACAAATTCATACCACCTCTGCAACCTTATCTGTAATTATTTCTCATACCACTTTACCCACAAAGATAAAAACCCGAAGAAAAGTCATAGCTACAGTAAATGCTGTCTTTAGACTGTCAGATCAAAGGCTGACATAACCAGCCACACAGTATTTGAGAAAAGTTGCCCCAGAAAAGTAAAGGGCTTGCTATTCTGGCATATGAATATAAAGTCAATAAAGTCTTTTAGTATTACCATCACACACACAGAGTCCTGTGTGGGGCAAGAAAAGCATTTCTCCAGTCTGTAGCTGTTTGGTTACATAGCACCAGAGTGCTCATCTTCCCACGTCTCCAAGCAAATGAGAAGCCTTGAGCTCAGGTCATACATGTATGAAGGGCCTGAAGTGTTACTATATGAAGTTGTTGCCCTACTCCCTGCATCTCACAAGATGCAACAAAACACTGAATGATTTACACTGTACATGGACTATGTTTCCTGTACAACAGAGCATTTTTGGCTGAGCTACTATATCTCTTATTTCTTTGTACCCCTGGAAAAGACGGCACAGAATGATTAGAAGAATGATGGTTTTTGTTGTAGAGAACCATTTATAAAACAGAAGGTACAGAAGATAAGAGTATCGAGAAATGATGTGCAATCTAGCAATTCAGCATCAGGTCGATGTATGTTGCTCTAAGATCTTTAAGGCTACAAAGACAGGCTAAATACATTACATGACAACCATTTTATCCTTTTGGTCAAAGTCTTTCAGCCTATCTCACAGTACCCATGTTCTCAGTTTCCTCATGCAGTAGTTTGGTCAACGTCACCCATACTTACAACACTAGGCTTCAAGCAACCTACTTACAGCTCTATTATACAGAGACTGTCACAAGCAGGGATTTAAATGACAGTGGATGAAATGGATCTAATCAGTTATCTGGATTCTTGATGTTCTATGTGCTAGAAAGGTCAAAAAAAAAAGATGCAGATGCAAAAAACCCCATACAAAAGATTTCAACAAGCTACACACTGCACAAAAGCAGGCCTTCCTGTTTTATGGAATTGGAGAATGTAGTTTGTGGGTTCCTGGACAGATACAATGCCTGAAGAGCCCTGTTGGCACCTGGAATAACGCCAAGGCCATGGCACTGAAGTTCCAGCACACTTGGAAAAGACAATTCCAAACAGCCAAAGGAAAACAGATGTTCATAAGGGCACTAATGAAGTACTGTTTTTGCTAATTCTCCGGCAAAGACAATGCTAGCCTTAAAAATAGTAATAAAAAAGTGTTTTCCTTTCTCTAAGGCTTGAGTTGTTTCATTTTAATTTCCAAACCCATAAAATTATGTAATAAATCATGCCTATAAAATTTGAAGCCAAGAGCTAGAAGTTTATAATGCTACAAGAAAATGAAGACAGGCACAAAGCTGCTCTGGTAAAAACTGCCAGCACAATATTGCATTTGGCTTTCTAGTAAACATTAGAAAAATTCAAGGAAATGAGAAGAAGAGCAATAAAGGCTGTGAGTAAAGAGATTTAATTACAAGTATTTAAAAAAGTAAACAGAGTACTAAATTGCAGAAATTATATTCTGCTTATAATTGTATTCTTTATATTTTTATATATAGATTATATTCTTAAAATTACACTCTTTCAAACAAATATTTCTGATTTATGCAGGGTATCTAGGACTGAGCTACAGAAGAACAACTTATGATAATTGGAGTGTAAAAAGAAAGAAAAAAAAGATACTGCTGAATACAAAAAGCACTAATACCAAGATGCGTGAAGTTTTAGAATAACTGACATACAGACAGAATCAGAAAAATAACAAAAAAAATTCAAACCCCAAATGCAAGCCCACAGTTTACAGCAGAGCTTATGAAAATCCTGGGATGTTATCAAGAAAAACCCCACACACTGAGATTAGCCTGGATGTTCACATGAATGTCTTTAATGTGTCTTCAACACAAACAGAAACCGTAAGTCAAAAGTCCTTACATCAAATCCTCACTGAAGTTCTGATTAAGGCAAAGTTCTGAGGCCAAATTAGGCAAGTGACTGCTTCTATCAAGCTGATATTGGTCTTTCCACTACATGCCAGCACGGACATAGGTAATAGATGATAGAGTAAAACCCTTAACTGAAAACACTGGGCCCATAATTCTCTCCTGCAATGCTGGCGCTTCATGTGCCACCCAGCTTTGGAAGTCTCCAGGGAAGGCAATTCTTGTAGCCTGGGGCATAAAGGAAAAAGTATCGTCTAGAGCTCAATTCCTGCAGGCCCCCATCCTGTGCACAAGAGTAACCTTATGCACATGCATATCCCGCTACGTTCAACCAAACAGGATTCATATTGTTAACAGCTATGGCAGTGCATATTTAGATCTCAACACTGTAACTCAAAAAGCACTTTAGAGTATGTGCACTGCAAAGCACATTCACTTTCTACTCACTTTATATATTTTACTGCATGTATTTAACACAGGAAGAGAAGCATAAACAAGTCACCACCTTGAGTTTTGGCTATATAAATGAAGTGCCTCACCTGCATACATGTGGTAAGTCAGCCTCTCGATGAGCTTCACAACAGTTCCTGCCTTGATGATGGGGATTCCAGATTTGGGCTGCATGTTTTCTTCAAAGACAATATTCTCTTCAGAGTCAGGTTCTGCAAATCTGTAAAGCTCAGGATTTGGAAATCTCATCTGCTCCTCTTTTTCTTCCTGTAACATTGTTACATCCAACATTCTTTCCAGTGTGCTTCTATATTGCAAAGATATCAATGCTGCCATCCAGTTGTTTTTCTCTTCAGCTGATTTAGCAGCAAAAATAACACTGTTCTCATCTTTTAAGATGATTTCAAAAGCATGTCTGTACTCATTAGTGTCATCTTTATCATTGATTTGAACCTTTCGCATGAAGAACTTTTCCTTTAGTCGATACTCTGCATTGCTAGCACCAGGAAGTCTTGGTTGGCCATGATTCGACTTACAGCAAATCATCAAGCCATCAAATAGAAATATGTGTCTCTCATGCTTTGCTCCTACACGTGTGAGTGTTCCTTCCATGATGAACTCATTACAGCATTGTCCAATGTCTTTACCCTCCCAACCATCAATGTTTTTCTGGATTTCATTCATTTTCTTAATTGCTAGCTGTTTCCCCTTCATCTGCTGAGTATAGAACCGGCATGCAGATTCACTTCAATGAAGGATGGGAGAAAGGCAGCCTATTAGTATACAAATATTTGAAAAACACAACAACTACTAACAGCAAAAACACCAGATCATCATTCTGAGTAGTGTGAATTCTACAATTTCAGCACTAAATATCAGCATCATTATAAACCTTGACTAATGTTTCTGTTAAGTACCTCATCTGATAAATTCTCCACTTATCTTCAGCAATGAATGTTTTACCTGAACACAGATAACCAGAAGCAGGCAAAGCTGTTAGTGCTTCTTAGCCTAACAAACCACTCACTTCCATAACCAACAAAACAATTTTAGATTGCATTACTTTGAAACAAGTGCATTCAGAAAAAATAAGCTGTTAGATGCATTCGTGTCCAAGCCCAAAGATGAGTCTTTGCAGCACAAAACTTGTCTGACAAAGAAAATATTGAAACAATTTTAAGAGTAAAAGCAAAGTTTTAACATGTGTAAATAATTACACAAATATCAACATCAAAAGAAACAGCAGATAGCATAATCCAAGAATTTGATAAACAGTGCAACTAAGTACTAGTTATCTATGCATCTATTTCTATCATCCAGTGAAAATTTTAACTAGTCATTGTACAAAAACTCTTCTGATTAAGTAGTTTCAAATTCATGAACATTCCCTTCTAATCACACGGAAAGTTACTTTTACAATGTATTTAGGTGTGTATTTATTATCTGAGTGTAATTAACCCACAAATGCCATAACTTTCTACTTACCAGTGAATTCTCAGAACTTCTCAACTACCAGTTTGCAAGGACACATAGAAATTAAAACTGTTTTAAAACAATAACAAATTATCTTGGCTTTGATGTCACTTCCTCTGAAAAAGTAGGCTTGTCACAAACTATTTTGTTCATTCTTTACTAAAAGAGGAAACTGGGAGCCCTGGATTTATAGCAAAGCATTAAGAGCAGAAAGCAGGAAAATCAGAAACGTTTACCTAAGCCTTCGTTTTGCAAGGCTTTTGGAGCATATCCGTTCCATACTGCTTTGAAGATTGAGTAGGGCAGTTATTGCTTGCTTTAAGCATTCTTTATCCTCTTCATCCTCACTTTTTTCTTCCAATTGCTGTGAACATTGAAAGTCAAAGACAGAAAGTGTTACAAGCATTTTGGTATGTGCAAATCCAGAAGTTTGACCCAGGAAGAAGAAATCTAACCATCTGCTGATTTTGCATGCTCCTGCTTGTTATTAAAGTTAATGAAATAACCAAGTGCCTTATTGACACAGGTGAGAGACAACTGTCTGCTAAGAGCTTAATCTCAGTAAAAGGAGAGCAACAGTCACTAAGGCCCCCCAGACACAAACATAGTCAAACAGGCATTATTTGTCTCAAACTAGTTTGATTTACCTTACATGTCCTTAAAGGAACCATTAAAGATGTTAAATATTAAGAGGAAAAAGCTAGGAAGGAGATCCCCATACACACCATTCTACAGCGCAAGATCAAATCAGTGGAACGTCTGTATGTTTGTAACACATATAAACACTCCTGGAACAGAAAAGCTGGACCCAAAGCTAAGCAAAACTCCTTCATCACATTGATAGACAGAAGATTACAAGGGCTCTTATCTCACTAGGAACAGTCTAATCAATAATTTAGGTTGAAGGGGACCTTGGAGATTATCTTATCCAACCTCCAGCTCAACTGCAGAGCCAACATAGATCAGGTTGTCTAGAGCCGTAGTGAATTTTGAATCATTCTCAAGACAGAGTAGCCACAACCTTTCTGGACAATCTACTCCAATGTATGAAATCACTCAAGGTAAAAGCTGGTTTTTTTCCAATGACTTATCAGGATTTCTCTTACTGACTTTTCAGAGCGGAATATGTGGAAGCACCACACAGCTGTGAACAGTATTTCTCTGTCTTCCCCATCCCATCACACAGCCAAAAACAGGAGGAAGGCAGCTTCTCCTCCTTAGCCTCCTTTTACTCAGAATAAGCAAGCCCGCTTCCCCAGCTTCTCCTTCATGACATGCTCCATGCACCACGTTCTCTTGACAAGCCCTTCCAGGGCGTTGTTTCAATACACCAGAGCCAACAGGAAGCCTGAGCTGGACACAGTTCTCCTGACACAGCCTTGCAAGTAACAAACAGGTAGGCGCTGCCATTTCCCTCAGCTTGACAGCTACACGCTCGTTAATACCGCAATATAGGCCTTTGTTACTGTGAGGGTGTTCAGCTGGCTTCTGCACAGCTTATTATCCATCAGGACTAGGATTTGTTTCATGCAAAAAAGCAAAGGGGGAAAACAATAACCAGCGGGATGGTGGGGAGAAATGAATGTTTTTCCTCCAGGGAATGGTTGCTTGGCTGTTCATCAGAAAACACAAAAGCATCTAACCATGGCCAGCTTGTAAAGCCAGGGTACTTCCGTCCCTATTGAGTACACAACTACATTAATGCCTTCATATACTAACAACATTTCGTAAAGGACAAAATATATAATAAAATTATAAACTAAAACTGTCCAAGAATGGTAAAAACTAATATTTTTTCCATAACTATCATTATGACAGGTTAAATTTTATAAAACAAGATATGTCATGTTTAACACTGAGTGAGATAAGATTTTCATCTTAAATCTTCATTTAAGCATTAAAATGTTTCATGCTATAGTTAGTGAAAAAATTGGTGACTACAGGTGTGGCTAGGACATGAAACTGAAACAACATTTACAGGATTATTAAGAGACAAGCATTTTAGACTATTACACACCAACAACTGAAAAGATTTGTTTTGATAGAGGTGGTAGAAGTGAAGCAACAGGCCAGCATGTACCAGAATAAGACACCCTTGGAAACAGTTCAATTGTGCTGTTTGTTTTCAATGTGAAATATAAATATTGTCCTCCAAAATCCAACTGAATACAACATACTCATGTTTGACATTTGAATGGGTCAGAGAACAGCACTACATTTTTCCCTAACCAGAGTTAATCATTCAATGCAATAGCTGTCAATGCCAAAGACTACTTTGTGTTTTCAGCCATAAGGATAACCACAAAGTTTATTCTATGCAGCTTTGGTTCACATAGTGCAATCTGTCATACACTCAACCTAAGCGGCACTAGGTATGAGTATCTACTTGTACAACAACCTCTGAAAATGCATCACAATCAACATTACTGCCCGAAAGATCTTGGTGAGAATATATCACTCCAAGAAGGAACAGATGAACCATATTCCTCTACTCTTTAGATTTAATAGAGGTATCATCTTTCTTTTGCTTCAGTTTTGCTGACCTAGGTTTAGAGAGTATTTCAGATAAATGAGGCAGATGCAGCATCATTGGCAGAAGCCCTGAAAGAAAGCTAAGAAAAACCTGTCTTTATTATTTTGCATCTTCCCTGCACAAGAGTTCAGAGAAGCTCTTTGCTTGCACACTGCCCTTTTACAAACTTCCATCAAAATAGTCTGGCTGGATTTCCTATAATTTTTGGGTTGCTACCCCTCAACAATAGATGAGATTGGGTTTTAGTCTAGTCTCCTTGAAAATAAGACTTATTAGGTCCTACAATATTCCATACGTTCTCTTCAGAAACAAACTGTTACAGATTAACATTCATTATTGCAAAGCATTCTGCTTCTAAGTTGCTTATAAAATGATGTTTACAGCCATCTCTCTCCAACTGCAAAAATGTTGGTATTCATCACAGAAAAGTCCCTGTCCCAAAGCAAAACACATATTTTTATGTAGTGTGGGAGAGAAAGAAGTTAATATTTCCCCATCAGGATCCATTGGGAACAACGATAAATGGAAAACAGAAATTAAATCAAAGTCTGGTGAGTGCAATTATGCTCCAGGTTTAACATTTACAAAGTAATGTGTAGAAGTATGTGCCTTCTCATGTGTAAGACCAACATAAATGGCAAATCAGACAGTGCCATGAACTACTGAGATGACATTTCTCTGGACACAGAAATTTGGAAGTTTATATGCTAGCATGGTATTGTATAATTACCAAAACCAGACTTAGTCAGGACTGAGCTTACATTACAGCTGTGTTTTCATCTTGCACTGCCCCCAGACAGTTTGAAAGAGGTGGCTATGGAAAGTGAAATGACATCACTGGAAAGCATCTGCAAATCCCACTGATTCTTCTACAGCTAAGCAGTGCCCCCTAATGAATGAACCAGAGAGATGCTAACTATGTGGTAGTGGTTGTTTTTGGAGATTTTGTGTGTGGGTTTTTTTTTTNGAAATATTTTGTGAAGGAAATGCAGAATTCTGATTATCAGTAGTATTATAGATATTGTGGGTTTTAATAATCTTATGAGAAAATGCTGGCTTATAGCTAATGTGATTCACACTACTACATGCAAAGTATCCTGATCATTCAAGGAAAACAAGCCTGGGATATAGACTGCTAGAGAAGTCCCTAAGAAAAAAAAAAGCTCTACATTCTAGGTCACAAGTTCTGAAGAAATACTAAGAAATGGAAGATATTTTGTTGTAGCTGTTGCATAACACAAAGATTAGACATTTATAAACCCTGGAAATTCCAAACAGAAAAGAAATCCGTCTCATGTGCTACAAAATTAGACTACAGTAGTCATCCTGTTACACTGTCAGGGAAGCATCTATCCAGAAATACAATGGCAGAAAATACCTATGAGAACATGCAGCTATAATCATACTAGTGGGTGTCACGATGGATATAAATTCTTGCACTTTAGGGCTTGTATTACAATCTAGACTTCTGTCTTCCTAGAAGATTATTCTAAATCTAACCACTGAAATTTGTGAACTGCAAGTTCATCAATTCATCTCGAGGTAAGATCACAAAGCAGCTTCAATACCCATAAGGCAGAGCCGAATATGGGAGGCAGGGAAATCACAACTGTGTTTGCTTAAGCTTAGCTTGGGATTACTTTAGATACTTACTGTTCCTCAGAACATTAACCCAAGAAGTTTAGCACATAAGCGGTCCAATGTTACAAGTGGAAGCTCCACACCACAGTACTAACACAATGAGCTCAAACTAGTGCTGCTTCAGAGAAACCTCTTCAAAACCCACTACATAATTTCATCATAGATCCTAAAGCCCACAGCCCATAAAACACCAGCACAGCTGACAAAGCAAGCCTGGTCTGCAGCATGACCTAGCTATCTGCTCCATAGCAAAATGCTACATAGGTAAGCAATGTACATGAGGACCTGACGTGCACTGACACCAATTACTCCAGCTTTTGTTCTAATGTCTCACCATTTTCTTCAACATGTTTCTGAGAATGGGGTACATACCAAAAGGCAATCCTGAAACAGACTATTTTATAATCAAGAATAAAAACAAACAGGGTTTCTCCTCTGACAAAAGCAGGCAAGTCTTCTGGCACTTTGCCACAAAACAATTCTGGAACTGGCTCAATAGCATTGAGATACCCAAGAGCATTCTCTGACTTTTTGTTATTCCTACAAATAATAAAAAACTCAGCCCAAAGCAGCAGTACATTGAGAAAAAAAAGTATTCTCATATCTAGAAACTTTAGAAATTTTTAGAAAGCATCACAAAATCATCTGGAACAGCAAATGGGAACAACTGCAGGGAACACGATACACATCTGGAAAATGCTAGCAATCTAAACGGCACCTCACACTACAACTCCGAAAGAAACTTCACATGCCATATTCCTGAACATACATACACAGCTTTAACGCATTGAACTTTGAAAAGTCATTGTGTTTGCATATAAACTCAGAGAATCTTGAACATAGTGCAGCAAAAATATTCATATAGCTATGTTTATTTAGATTCACACTACAGCAGGAGTGTTAGTTGCATTAAGAGTGGAACAGAACTTAATATATTACTGAAGTAATGATAAAAACTTTTTCTCTGCTCGAAGTTTAATTATGCCTTCTCAGTTTCATTTTAAAAAGTTACATAAACTTGCACTGTCTTACATAAACTTGTCAAATATCAAACCCCAGATATCAGATAATTAGTTACAAAAAGCCTTCAGCATTCTCTTGGAAGTACATCTTAAAAGACACAGAAGCTAAAAAAGACCTCATCTTTTATTTCACATTAAGTTTTAACTTGCAATATAAAATACAATCAGCCCATTGGGAAGCACACTGGACAAGTAAAGCACTAAAAGAGAGGAAAATATGAAGCATTTCAACTTTTAGTACAAGACTACAGGTTCTTTCACATCTGTACTATATGACTTATAAGAGATCTTAAATATATTTTGAAAATTTAAGTACATCAAACATCATCTGAGCCCAAAAAAGTAAAAACATTTGAGCTAAACAAATGTGAATTTAAGGAATTGCTACTTTGATTACTCAATGTGAATGTTCTTATTTGGGGAGGGAGGGTGTGTATGAAATTAAAATAAATCTGTTTCAGAATTAAATTACACTACTCTGAAGTGCCATTTTGCAAATCAGAATGAACATTGAGGAAAAGGCAGGAAGACCCATTCAGAAATACATACTACACAAGTCTGTCAGCTGATGTTTCACCAACTCAGCAGTTCAAAGTTTACTGTAACAGATTTCTTATGTGCCAATTTCCCCCTAGCATTCCCATAAATGGGTATAGCCTGTCAGGAGACCACATACCAGATTAGGTTTGCTCAAGAGCTACTGCACCGTGCTAGGTATTTCACCTGGTATCTGTTCAGCAGGAAGAAGTGCAATTTTTCTCTCAGTTTCTACAACCGGGAAGGGATTTATGTACGTGATCAGTGTTAGTTGACACACTCAACATCTCCATCACGAAAGGGATAGAAAAACAATGCCTGTTTTCCAAATACATTCCTTGATGCTCTCATAAAACCATTTCCTAAACATTCAGACTATTTGTAGGCTACTAGCTGGCATTTCTGCATTTTACATGCCCAGATTCCATTACTAGGGAAATGGCTACTTTGCTTATGGGAATCCTTGTCTTCTCAGAGTATGGAAAAACCATTTGCTCTGCATTCTTCAGAAATATGGGGGGTTTTTTTGCATATGCTGATGTCTCTTCCATGGCAGAATCATTACCTTTCTGCAACAAATGTACAAGTTCACACAGATCCTTCCAGAGCCTTCATGCTCTGAAACTCTTCTTTCTTACTGTCACTTTGGTTTGTCTCATCTTTATTAGCAGACCTGCAGAATATATTAGAAATTTAAAACTCATAATTAAGTTCATAACATTTAGTTAGATCAGTATTTGAAATGTCACAAAATATTTACCTATGCGCTTCCACACTTGTAATTGAGGTCTTCCATTTTCTTCCCCCAAATTTTCCATCATAGTAAAGACAATGTAATTTGAAAACATCTTCCCTTTCTCTTTTGTAATTCCAAAGTGGATTAAAATCCACTTTCTCTGCTCTGACACAATTCAAGTCTGATCTTTGCCAGACAAGGTTGCAAAGCTATAAGCAAAACTGGATGACACCTCTATGTTTGAATAGAAATATATGAATTTTTAAACAGAAATGTATGAATATTTGAATATTACATAAGGTGAATTCACAATTTCAGAGATTTCCTGGGAAGCAACAGTAGAACCCTGTTGATTTTAAGAGGAACCCTGGTGATTAAGTAAAAAACAGCAAGTGAAATGAAGGATGATAAGCAGAAACCCATCTGCAGATTTGGTCTACAGAAAGCAATAATGGAGCTTGCTTTGTTTTTCTTGTGTTTGTTATTTCCTGCATACTTTCATCAGTTTCCACTGAAGATATTGAAGTACTGACAGAAAACAAATCTCCACTGATAGAAGAACAAGAGAAACCATGCTGGTAGGAGGACTAAATACACAGCTCCACATCTAGAAGTATTTCCACTGAAGAAATCCAGCATATGTAAGTCTCAACCAAAGCACTACCTCTCTCCAAGGATCTGTCTTTTGTACAGAATGTGGCAGGAGGAGAGGATAGGGAGATACACTACTGTTATTGAAAGATTATACAGCAATACAAGTGTATCAGGGACTGTATAATGACTGCCACAGTCACAAAAACTAGGAGTTGAGAATCCCAGTTTCTTAACATTCAATCCTTGATGGATTGTGTCCAAACTTTTACTTAGTGGGGGTGAGAAAAGGATCAAGGTTTGTCCAAGTTCCTGTAACACCCATCTATTTTCATAACAGCCGGACCTCGGGTGTTCAGCATAAACTGCTGCCATGTAAACTAAGAGCCATCTACCATCATTAACAGCAGTCACTGAAAACTGGGAACAGATCATCAGCCCCAGCAAGCAGTCAGTTACAATACAGCTCTTCTAACACCCACTGCACCATGGAGAATTTGCCATGCAGGTATTTCTAGAAAATTGACAGGAAAACACGACTTTGAAACCCTACAGCTAAACACATAAGTGAAGTCGTAAGTTAGAATTCAGTCAGTGCTTCAACTTCCGAAAAATGGCATCATCTAGATTAAGAAGTCTGGCCGTGTAACATCCTACTCCCTGCTTCAAAGGACCAAAGTACAGCTTTTCCTGGTCCAGCAGCAGATGCACAACACAGCTCCAGTGTCACTGAGGACTGTAAGCAAAGTGTCAGGATGAATTTTTTACTTTTACTTCTGTTAGATTTTATACAGCTTTTGCAGAAAAGCAACTTTAGAGCAATAATAGAAAAAAAATTCTCTGAGGTAATTACATCTCATTAGAAAATTTCCTGAAAAGAGACATCTGCTTTTCAAAAACCCAGATACATCTTGTGTATAAGGAAAAAAGCTATAGAACAAAACATACAGGCCCATTACAACTCTTTAACAGATGACATCAGTAATTGACAAATGAAGTGATACACACGTGCATATATTTATCTGACACAATCACATAGGATGACTGCCACAGCTAGAAAGAAAATCAAAAAGCTACATCAGAGAGACCAATTAGTTAGATTAACAACAATTAAGTTTCTGGGAAAGTGCATACACATACCCATATGAGAAGGTTTTATTTTCCCCTATCAACTTCCCTTTTGGTTGGCAAACACAGAAATGACTTAAAGCATAAGCCCACTAGCATTTAAAGGAGAAAATAAATACAAATATTGTCAGTGAAACCTCACAAGCAAGAAATAAATACAAAACCTCATTTACCTGGCTGTACCACCTCCAACTTCTACCATAAGAGACAACTTCTGTACCTTTCCAACATTCCAGTTTTAATACATATGGTTAAGCTAAGAAGATTTGAAGTTTCTTAATTTTTTCACCTATTGTCATATTCCAGAAAACCTCTTCTTAGACTTCAGATCAAATTTTACATCACCCCAGCTTTTTCTCTCAGGAAATACTCAAATACTCTTTGTAGTCCTTATTGCACACTAGCAACAGTTTGGTCAAGCTACACTTCGTCCAACAGATAGACCTTCATCTGTCACAGAGACCTAAAATTGCACATTATCTCCAGTGGATATAATAAGTCATCCACATCTGCAGTTACATATACAAATTATGTAAAACAGTAATACTTCTGATTTTTATTTTATTTCAAAACTGTATTGTGCATACAAGTTACTGTGTTTGGAAAGCAGTACTGAAGGCAAAGTGCTTTCAGAAAGTAAAATCTTTTGCTGACATTAAGTGAATACTTGCTTAAAATAATTCACAGCTAGTTCAAATCTGTGATTTCCTCATTTTAGTAGTAATTGAAGGATACATTAAGAATTGACTAAAGCAAGAGAACCTGCAAATCTCAGTGCCTCTACTAAAGGCAAGCAATCCAGACAGTGTTTTGAGACAATGATCTGTAACTGGGATATTGTAAAATCTTTCCAGACTGCCAAAGTTCAACTAATTAAGACTCTGATTCTCCACCCTGGGCTGGGTTACACCACTTAGACATGTGAACACAAACCAGACTCATTAAATTTTTTACACTCTGGAACATGACACTGGCTGAAACAAGGTTGAGAATCCTAAACTAGTAACACTTTGCCACCTTGTGCCTTTTTCAGCAACGTGGAACAAATTTAATACCATCAGGTTGGGAAAAGGGTGGTTTATCATCTTGAAAGACATTGGCAAAACAGAATTATTATTTTTACCACTGGCACCATTTCACTATTAGCATGGCAAGAGAGGAAGAAGTTCAACTGAGAAATATTTCTACTTCAGCTGAATTGCCAGTCAGTAAAAGACTGGCAAGTTATTTATCATCTAAGAACAAAGTCTGAATAAAAATAAAACATACCAGATGCTGGTGTAAAATGAAAGCACCCTGAGATTTTTAGATCATTATAGGTAGAATTCCAACTAAAAAAATATTATCAAAGAGACAACACATTACCATTCATGAGTCAAGTCTGCGCTTGGTTTTAAAAAATGCCCTATCAAGCTCTCCTGTTTTCCAGAACATACGGTTTTATCTAAGCAAAGTTTATATATGCTTTGCAGCATCCCTACTTGGAAAAGAGAGAATTTTAAAATAATCTTCTATTTGGCAAATGAAAGGAAAGAGTATCATACATACATACAAATTTACAGCACTTGAAACAGTGCCGAATTCAATTTAAAGGTCTTGTAAACTTCTTTCTTCAATTACTCAAGGTCATAATTTTCCAACAATGTAGCTTCAGCTAAAAATAGAATACGCATTTGTGCACTCCTGGTGCCATGCCCAACTTCAGGAGGACTTTAGTTTCTAAATAGGATACCCATTAGTGAATAGAAATTTTTTTTGTAGTGTGCATAGTTAGAAGGTAACTGAAATGCATTTTAGATAACTTCAAAGGATGTAACATTACACAACAGCTCAAAGAAATATGCTAACCTCTTTAGCCTTAAGTATATCTATATTCATAAGAAATAAAATGGTTTTTCCACATACTACTTTGCCAACATTTTGTCTCTTCATAGTGAGAGATCCATTTTCATAGCATTTTTAACTTACTATCACTAAATCAGGTCTCTTATCATACAAGAGAATTCCATACCACCTTGCATCATTGAAATTGTCAGGATGATGTGGCTAAATAATTGCACCAATACCCCTCTGTAGCAGTTAACCTTCTCTTCCAGCAGGTGATTTTTAAATATAATCCAGCTGGAAACTGTTTAAAGATTCCAGATATAAAAAAGAAAATTTTATTGCTAGCAGAGACTACTTGAGAGAGGGATTCATATGCTGAATGCACATGTATGTACTCACTGACAGCTGAAGTTATAGCCACGAGAGCTAATACCTTTCTCTTGGTGTGTGTCTATTATCCATCACTGTCTGTTGTGTGTATTGTAGCTAACAGACCACAGTGACCAGTGTCTCACTAACATGTGAGATGAGCAACACACTGGAAAGAAAACTTGGAAGGTTATCACATAGAGAATAAAATCCAGCCCCATAATATCAGACTGACACAGGGTGAAGAGTGTGTGTTTAGAGTATGAATGCAAAAAGACAGGAATTCTACATAAAGCACAGGTCATGAGTTGCAAAGACTGATCACCTTCTGGAGGTGGGCTTAGCTTAGACTCCAGTTTGCCCTAACAAAGGTGAATGCAAGCTGCTCCCCATTCCATAGGCACACATGCCCTCTTTCCCTCCTTAAAACTGACAATGGAAGGAGAAACACAGGATGTCTGTGTGTCAGATAACATTAATCCTTCATGCTTTTTGTCTGTTATATAAGACAATCCCATGTTCACATGAAAGTATGCAAAGCCACTATATACAGCATTTTGAGACTGTATGATAAAAGCATGAGCAGAGAAACCTCATGCCTGTGCAGGTCTTTATCATACAAAATACAAACAAGCTGTATCATACCTCCCTTCCAAATGACTGCCATGAAAGGAAAATGCTTAATATTTTAAAAGATGTGTGAAAAGTCAGACCAAACCGACGAACTAGACAAACAGATCGAGCATATATCCCAAAAGTTTTCAAAAAGCATGTTATATAAGATGACCTATGTGCCAAAGCTGTACATGTAGATCTAAATCAGTAAAAATGGTGTTAAAACTGTAGACACAGACGCAAAGATGACCTAAGTACTGGGTTATTCAAAGACCACCAAAAAAACATTCAAGGAAACACATATAGATTTCTTCAATAGAGCCGAGATTTTCTTTTCCTTTTCTTTTCCTTTTCTTTTTCTTTTTTAACTTCTGGGCCAAATTGCCCTATGTATTTGTTTTGAACGCTGATGTCTTATGAGTCTCCAGTAAGTCCAAATGAAGATGCTGCTCAAAAGTTTTCTTCAAAATGCTTTACACTCCTTAAAGATCACTATTCAATGTTGATAAATGTCCCAGAAAAACATTCTGTAGCTATCTTCTTTACATATGTATGTTACTGTTGCCCTATTGATGGACGGTCTCCTTACAAAAAGCCCAAGCAGTACATACATCAACCAAGCCTTCCCTTTGAAGGAAAGATATCACCTTTACAAGCCTATGGAATGTGTACTGCAAAAACACTAAAGCTTTTATTAAAACAAAATCAAGTCTGAAGGGAACTCTTGATATTAAATTTACAAAGTAACAGCTTGAGAAAGTCTTGGACCTTTTTTCATACTGCAGCCATTTGCCATTATCTGTTGAAACTATAATTCCAAGAATATGAGTATGTAGATCTCCACTGCTTTCTAAATTAATAGTAGCTCAATTTGTCAACCGAAATCATTAGCTGCTATAAAACTTCCATAAAATTGCAAGCTAATATTCGGTTAATTATAGTATGCACCTGCAGAGCACATAACCTGCTTTTCTTTCAAACACAGCAGTTCTATTATTCATGTTCTAGTGTAAGATTTTACACCTAACTGAGCACACAAAGCTCTGGTCTCTAACACTGAGAATTATTAAAAAAACTAAAACACAAAACCAAACACATCAGATTGACACAACATTCTTACTTTTAGTAGTTCAAAATAATGAAGACAGTGGTAAACAGGGGCAAGGAGCAGCCGGGGTAGAACATACTGGACAGCTTCTTTAAAACCTTCACCTATTGACTAGAAACAAAATAAGTTTCAGTCTTAAAACAATGAATGTATTGAAACAATACAACATAATTAAAACAGTAATATCAATAATATGTCTTACTTGAAGGCAAGTTACCTGTAAATAAAATGCTGCTCCTGGCTTTGATAATTGACTTAGAAAATGATCGTGAAACCCAGGTCGCAAAATATCTTGTGCATATGACTCATATGGATCAAATGCTAGTTCCTAAGAAGAGATATAGAATCATTTTAGAATCACAGAATAGTTTGGGTTGGAAGGGACCTTAAAGACCATCTAGTTCCACCTCCCTGTTGTGAGCAGGAACACCATCAGTTTACAGAACTGATTTAAAAGCTAAGCTTCCATATTTCTTAAAGAAAATAGATATGCTACATCAGAAAGACTTTTCTGCATACTTTTTCCAAAACACCTATAGAGAAGAACCAACTTTTACATGCACAGCCTCATGGAGTAAATCAGACTAAAAGAGACCTCTGGAAGTCAACTGGTCCAATTCCCTGTTCAAAGCAGGGCCCACCTCAGGGCCAAAGACAAATCCAGCACCAAAGGTAGCTGAGGATTCTCATGGTTTCATCCAGATGAGTTCTGATTAACTCCGAGAAGCACCACAACCTCTCTGGGCAGCCTATTCCAATGTTCAATTTTCTCATTGCAGATTCCCCCCTCCAGTATCTAATCAGGATTAATCTTTTTATCATTTGTGTGCTCTCTCACTCATATCACAGTTCTCAACTGTGAAACCCCAATACAAGCCTGCCTCAGTAGTCCTTACACCTTCCCATTAGATAACTGAAGACAGCATTAAGATCTCATTCTTCAGACTTCTCAAGAATAAATAAACCCAGCAATCTGAACCCTCTTTGTGCATCATGGCAATCTTCATGGATAAGCATATCTTGTACCAGAAAGTCCAAAACTGGACACAGTATATCAGATGTGGTCTCAAGTCCTACACAGAAATGATCCCTCAACATGCCAGCTACACATTCCCTAGTATAACTCAGTAGGTAGTTAGCCCTCACAGCCCATTCCTGAGGATCTCCCAGCCCTGTCAAGCAGTACTACTCCTCAGTCAGGCAACTGAAACATTGCATGGGGTTGTTTAGTCCTAGGTGCAGAATTTCATGTTTGCCTTTACTCAGCTCTATGAGGTTCCCACAGGTCCATTTCTCCAGCCTGTCAGGTCCCCCAAGAAGCAGACTTGTCCTCCTGTGTGTCCCCCTACAATTTGGCATCATCTACCAAAAAGATGAGGCAGACCTCCTGTCACAACACTAATACAGACATTAAACAGTATCAGACTCTGAGGAATGTCACTAACCATTGGCCTCCAGGTGGCTTTTATACTGCTGGTAACAGTCCATCAAAAGCCTGACAGTCCAGCCAATTACCCACATGCTCTATAATTCAACAAGTTAGGCTGCATCTCACCAAGCTGACTGTAAGGATACTATGACAGACTGTTCTGAAGGCCTTGCTTAAGTTCAGATAAGAGATACTAACTGTTCTTCCCTCTGTCCATGGAGACAGCCATCATTTTGAAAATAGTCAAGTTGGTCAGGTACAGTTGGTCCTTTGGAAATCTGTGCTGGCTGTTGCCAACCACTTTCTAGTCCTTCACATGGCTAGATATGAATTCCAGAAAGATTTGCTAATCCTCTGAGTGACTGAGAAGAGGCTGACCTGCTTCTAGTTTACCAGAACCTCCTTGTCAATGTTTTTGAGATTAGGCATAACATACCTTCAAAACTCACTTGAGGCCATTTCCTCCTGTCCTATCACTTGTTATTTAGGAGAAGAGACCAACACCCAACTTTTTACAACCTCCTTTCAGGTATCTGTAGAGAGAGATAAGGTCCACCCTCAGGCTCCTTTTCTTCAGGATAAACAATCCCAGCTCCCTCAGCTACTCCTCAGAGGACTTGTTCTCCAGACACTTCACCACCTTTGTTCCTCTTCTTCGAACACATTCCAGCACCTCAGTATCTTTCTTGCAGTGAAGAACCCAAGTTTGGTTAAACAAGAAACTGTGCTTGTCCTTGCCTCCTACTACACCCACCCTCTTTCTTAGAGAATGCATATTCTGTGTGCTTTGAACACAGTGATTCTTTCCCAAGAGAGCCTGTGATAAAGAGATGACTCCTACTTGTTCAGACAAGGGTTGTGCCACTTTTCCATCAAGCAGACTTCGTAGGAAAAGCTTGACCACAACATGCCCTTTGGTAGCATCCTCCTCTGCTTCTGATCCTTAAGCATTCAACCAGCTCATTTACTCCACAGCAGAGCTCCACAAATTTGAGCTGCTATTTTTTTTAGGCCTCCTAGTCTCATCTTCCCCCCAGGTCCTTCCTGAGCACCTGTATCCATTCATACAGCCTTCCACCATGGAAGTCCTTCCTGCCATGTCACTAATTACAATCACATGACAGCACTGCAATTGTGCACAGACTTCCAGATCCTCTTGTCTGTACATGAGCACATGCACCTTGGGGAAACAGACACTTCAGGTGAGTCTTTAGGCATCCCCCGTTCTCAGAAGGAAGGTGCAAGAACCTCTGTTGCCATGCTTTCTCTTAGGCATGTCCCCTTCTCAACTCTTCAATCTGCAAGCTTTGGTCACCATCCACTAATGAGCCTAGTTCAAAAAACTTCTTCGCCAGCTTAGCAAGCCTGTTGGCAAAGTAGCCCTTGCTCCTCTCTGTCTTTCCACAGCAATCCTGATCTACAAATCGTTTATGGGATACTTCCATTTCTGTCAAAGTCTACTCACGGCTTTTTTGTTTTTTCCACCTGTGCTCTCAAAAGTTTAAACAGGCACTCTATAAGCTGAGGTTTAGAGACTAAAAAGATAAGAGCACTCAAAAAATGGACAGTCTCTTCATCATGGTGGGGTTGGAAGGAGGAGATCTCAAACTCAGCAAAGGCAGCTAGAACAGAGACGCACTTTACATCTAATTGCAAGTACTAAAATACATATGAATAGAAAAACAAGTATTTTTTCTTACCTCTGCCATGTCTTCAAAACAGCTGCCTACTAATGGGTGAGGACTACCTTCATCTGTCATTTCAACAGTGTCTTCTATATGACCCAATAACTTCACACTAAGTTCATGAATGTCTGATATACGACTAAATATATTTTCCACATCCTGCAAAAAGCAACAGAACAAGATAAAAATCAAAGGTGCAAAGCCACTGTTAGGACGTGAAAGTCGAGAACTTCCATATATAGAACCAGACTTTACAATTATTTTGTGCCATGCTTTTTCTATAATTTATATAAGAGCATTAAATGTATTTTAAAAATAATTTATATATATATATATATATAAAAACTTACAGTTATACAAATGTGGCAAAAAACAGTGACAAATCTTAAAATGACAAGCCTGTAAGTGAACATAGCAAACTGGGAGGTTTCTTCCACGGTCCTACAAAACCCATACTTCCCCACAAGTGCTCTTTTACTATTTCATTTCAAAAATTGAGACAAATGCTTTCTCTACTACCGATACGTTAAACCAGACAATAGTTACATTTCAGAAGTATTAAGTGACATTTACAGACATTACAGTAGGTGGGGTTTTTTGTTTGTCTTTTGTTCAATACTTACATGAGATGAAAATAGTTTGGAGTTGGAGGCATATGGCTCTCTAAAAACTCTGATAATGAGATTTAGTTCCCTTATGTATTGTCGAACTTCTGCCATAAATGACTTCACTAGGTCATAATAGGTTTGCTCCCCTGAGGTGGAGGGTTCTTCATCAGATAAAGTTAGTGCACTTAAATCTTCTACATCTTGATGGAACATATCCATTAATACCTAGGTAGCAAAGAGAGGGAAATCCACAAAGTTAGAACCTCTTTTCAAGATTGACCAATAAGTTACCAATAAAGTACTACTATTCTTGTGAAATCGGACTGATCAGCAGTAAGATTTATGTATTATCACTCTGCAATCATTTGAGTGTTACAGAAGCAGTATCCATTGCTATGACTTTGCAAGTCATTATTTGCAGTAGCAGTTTCTGAAGACTCCCAGGCATTTAGACCAATCCAGGCATCTCTCCAAGAACGTGGTCCTAAAATCAATTACAATTTTAAAAGGTCTGTGAAGTATACAAAGACAATTAGCATTATCTAGATTCTATTATTCTGAATCAGCAGTGCACAATTAAAGTTTCTGAAGATACTATACTACCTGAAGTCAAAAGGTGCGTGCATTTTGGCTTTTCAGCTTTAGCTTTAACAGGAAGTCACACATCATCATGCTCAGAACCCTGTGATCTCCCCACAATGAAGACTGGCCTGTCCACAGACTGCACATGGCCCAGTTTCTGTCCTTAACTGCCAAGTTCTCTTGTGAAAATGAAGCCTTGAGGAAGGGCACCAGCTTTACAAAGCAGTCACATTGCAGAACTACATAGACAAAAGGACCTCTAAATACTTTGACTACCAGAGGTCCCAATTCATACCCAAGCAAGGCTTACAAAACAAAAGCAATTAATAATTCAAACTTCTCAATGAAAGTGGATCAGTGAACATATCTTCCAAATGTGGTGTCTGAGTCAGGAGTCACTACAACGACTTTGCAAGCGGCAAGCACATATCACACTCTGGATTGTTTCCATCACACTCAAAGAACATCTCAAAGGTAAACTAAGTTAGTTGACTGCAAATTAGTAAAAAGCATCCTAATTTGAAGCAGACAGAAAACCTAAAGAGGTGCACAAGCAGTCTACAGTGATGTAGCAAGTAAAAACAAACCACTGTAGGATATAGTTCAACCTACAAGATGACTTTATTCTGAATAAACAGATGGGACAGTATTTATGGACAGATCTGCTGCCCAGAGATATACTCTTTCCAAGGAGTCATGAAATTTATGAAACAATGTATGTGAACTTGAAAATAAATGAGAATTTATTTACTGCTTGCCAGTATCCATTCCAAAATGATGGAGGTGAATCCATGACAACCCATGCCTGTTACTGCAGAGACTGACAAGACTGTCAATCACTGAAAAGACAGAGGAAAAGAGTAAAGGATCAAAGCTGTAAATACTCCTTGGAGAGCAACAGGAGGGAAGGCTAACACAGTAAACATGAACTAGAGTTTTTGAAGTGGAAGAAAACAGAATGGAAAACTGTTTTTTTTTAAATAATTATAAAACTGAAGATCAAGAATTAAAGTTCTTAATTCTTAAATAATGAATTCTTAAAGACTCATTAAAGAATGCATCACAATAACCATGACATTTACCCTGGTATTTACAGCAAAAGTCATCTTTCTTAAGAAAATTTATTTAATGGATTAGTATTCTTAATAATTTTTCTAACACCAAGCATGTTACAGGAGCTTCTCTAGAAGACATGTTAGTTAACCAAGCTGTTGACTACCAATGAACTACTATGCAAGAGAATACTTGGATATCTGTAAGTTCAAGAGATGGTCTGGTAGGTTCATCAAACTTGAATATGGGAAGAAACACCTACACAGAGAAGTCATTATTCACCCATATCTTGTACTAACACTCCTCAAAAACATACAGGTTTAGTGAGGAGGGAAATGGACACAACAGCAGATTCTTTCTTCTAGTGAGACAAAGTCCCTGCTACACACCCTGGTCTTAAGCTTCTCTGAAAGCAGAAGAACAGACATTTTGCATTAAGACTGACTTTTGAAGCTCTAAGAACAGAAGGTGATTCATATTTCAAAGTCAGTGAATGTACACGGAACTCAGGTTAAAAGGAGAATCCTACCTACTTCTGGGGAATGCAACATTACAGCATCACTACTGTAAGAAAATACATGGTATAATGCAGGTATTCAAGGAGGCCCCAGCATTCCCAACTTTACTTCACAGATGAAGTTCTAGCACATAGCTGCAAGATTCCAAGCTCTATTCACAAGTTGCATATCTCACTACTATGAAAGTGACAGTGACAAATTAAAGTAACTATACTCCAGATATTAAACTCAAAGCAATCAGAAGCCTAAGCAGATAGTAGCAGAAAACCAGCTTGCATTTGAAGAGGGTTTGGTTTTTTTGCAGACAAGACAAAATTTTCCAGATGGACGGATGGCACAGAAGCAGGTATAAAAATGTTTGAGGGAAAAAAAATGGCACACAGGGCCCAGGAACTGTTCTGGTTGTTCTCTTTCAAAAAATAAAATCAAGCAGGAGACATCATGGGTATGACCATAATATACTATGAAGCTTCTCAATGCAACTGAAAGGAAAATACCTTGAGAGTACCTTTCACTAGCTTATTCTCCTCAGGCAGTAAACCAACAGGTCGCTTTGGAGCCTTTCAAAAGTTTCTTTGGAGTACATATTGGAGTTCCTACAATGTAATGTAACACGTTCCTAAATAAAATTTGTTACAGCTCCTCTGCTCACCACATTTCCTATGACAGAAAGAAGCAAGCAGCAACAGCAGTTGTTCCTGTTAGTATTCTATGAGCAATATTCAAACGTACAAACACTGCCCTAATGACCCAGGCAGACATGCCCAAGTGTACGAGTAAGACGACTACTGTCCTGACAGAAGCATTTGACTCTTCAAGACCTCATCAGGTACCTTAAGATAAAGAAAGGTGAAGTAGGAAGAAAAAAAAAAAAGCAAGTAGCGATGAGATAAAGACATTCATTGAAAGGCAGACAATCTCAGTCAAAGAGATTAACACAGACCATGACAAAACCATTAAAGAGAGGTGATAAATCTGAAAATCCCTAGACTTCATCAAGATTAGAGATTAAATCCCAGCCTTTAAAAGATTAACTTCAAGCTTTGTTATTTAAACAATAGAAAACTTGACACTAATGAGGTGGCCAAAGAAGCTAGAGTGCAAAGGCACCTGAAAGATAGACAGGAGACCTTGCTCTATCATTGCTGGAGAGAGAGGTGATTTCCTGTCTGACCCTGGAATCTTCTGAAGCTACAGGAAAGACTACCTGCAGATAAAAATATGAACCACTAGGGAGGATTAGACTGAGATGCTAAGGAGGTGGGGTTTTTGTTTTAAAATGCTGGACCATAGAAACACTTTTTACATGCAATACAGCCTTAAGTTAGTGTTCCTTCACAGTAATTTTTAAAGCATTCACATATTTCTGAGATCAGGCAACTGCTATCAAGAGGAAGAGATAATTAAACTATTAATAAGCACAAGCAAGAGCTCTGTAAACTCAATTAACTTTTCGGTAGCTTTGTTTCATTATTAGAACTATATTTTATAACACTAATTTTTTCTTTCAAAGGTGCAACTTTCCATGTACTCCCTAAGGATAGACATTGTCCTCTCAAGATTTAACTACATCTTTCTGTTAACATGACAAATGGGAGTTAGGCTTACCTTATCAGCACACATTGCTACTTTAATATCTTGTTTTGTAATCTCATAATGTCTTATATTCCGCACATAATTCCCAACCAATTTTAAGATGTCTGCAGAAATGTATTCTAATACTGCTACTATGTAAACAGACACTTGGTGGTCAATTTTGTAGCCTAGAACTTCCTGAAAGGGGAAAAAGAAAAAGCATTCCACTGTTATTAAGTTGATGAAACACACACCACAGGTTACAACTAAAACCAGTAAATTTAAGACCCTACTCATTAAAGATACACTACATATCCACAGACTATTTTAAGAATAGAAACACAGTAGTCTGTAGATTAGAGAAGAAACAGTGCCACTGTAGATGCTGCTCTATTAACTGTGGAAGTGCCAACAGGCAACTAACTGTCCCAAAAAGTTCACTTCAACATTTAGAATAATTTCCACAAGTTTCTTGAGTGTTTTCTTAGTCATGCAAAATGAAACATGAACAATCAAACTTATAGCAAATGAGTTTTTGGCTTTGTCCAAAAGAGAATTAACTGATTTTTCAGCTGAGAAACAAATATATTCCATTAACATCACTGGAACACTTAAAACTATGTAGCAAACAGAGCTATTCTCAATCCTTCTTGTTTACATTTCAGGCAGCATACACATGTTACATGAAACAAAGGTGTCAACTTCTAATTGCATTCTAAAAGCAAGATTTACATCACTGCTTACCTTTAACAAGGGATGAATTTTTTCTACTGGAAGAGATAACGGATTTCTTCGTTTCCTCTTCTCAATAGCAGACTGGGCATCAGCTATTGCCCACTTATCAATAGGGTGGGGAAAACTTTTTTGGACACGATCCTTAAAAAATAAACCAAAACATGACTAAAGGGTAAATGCACTATCTGATTGAGCTCAGCAATATTACTACATTATCAAATCACCTTCAATTGCTTAAAGAAATGGTTGCTAATGTTTGCATTTCAACTACAAGAGCTTACACAGCACCTGTAAATTTCACCTTTTTTGGTACAGGCTTCTCACTACATTCATAAGGGTGTATCAGAATATCATTATCAGAGAATTATCCAGTGCTCAAAACTTAAGAAATGCCAGAATTAAGCTGCCACTGAGGGCACAGTTTGCTCTCCTTTTGCACATTTCTGTCTTACCTTTACTGATCAGCACATGGTCCACCCTGTATACATACAAACTGCTTTGATGATGACAATGAACATAACAGGAAAACAAAATATCCAAAAGCACTCACATATTCTAAAACAGTTTCAGTCTACAGGTGGACCATATGTACCCCAGTTAATTTACCCCTGCCATCACTTAGAGTGCCTGAGGACACACCTACATTCTCCCATGCACTGAACAACTCTCCTGCTGGAACTCACATACAGGTCTCTGGAGGTTCAAAAGCTTCACCATTTTTGGTAGCCTGGTATTCAGAGATACCAGGAATTTATTTTCTCAGATACCTTCACATTTTATTTTTTCAGATCACAGTTCTCACTGACTGTTTCAGTTGCAAGTGCTCACTTACGTAAATATGGCTCCTGTTTGAGCAACCATGAAATGAGGAAGATGAAGTTAATGACCACTTACAAGGAGCTGGTACAGGATAAAGCACACAAACAAAAACTTTCCGACAAAAAGACATGACAGAATACAACCCTTATAAAGGTGACACTCGACTTTCCAAAGTGCAGGATTTTCTTTTTCTCCCCTCATAACACTCTGACAAAAGGAAAGCAGAGGTCCTACCAAAAAAAAGGTCACATTCACTATGTGACTACTAATTCACACCTCTAACATAGTCCAGTCTGCTGACTGAACAATGAAGGTGTCCTGGGGGAAAAACCGAAGTGTTTGACCATATAATTAAAGACAGCACCATTGTACATAAACACAAAGGGGGTAAATGGTGGTTGCTTGATCATCTCTAATTCTTGCATTCTCCAATCTTCACAGCAGTAAGATTTATAATACAATACCTCTGTCAAGTTTTTTGTTAGTGTTGTTTAAAATAGCATTAAACAATCTTTCACAGACCAATGTCTCTTGAGCTGCCAGACCAGAACGATGTTGCAAAACAGGTCAGTCATTAAAGGGGACACTGGAACACCATTAGAGGTGTCAATATTTAAAAGAGAAGAGAAAGGATGAAACCCATGAATCTTGAGCTCTAAGTCAGCTACATTTTTAAGGGGTTTTTATTTCTAAGGGGTTTTTGCCATTAGTCTACTTCCTTCAGAAGGTGAGGAAGTCACTTGGCACAGGCTCTGGCACCAAGTACTGGAAACCAACAGGCACACAGCACACAGTCTGTAGCTTGCACCAAAGTCTTCAAATCATGGTTAAGCAGAAAGGACTACCAAGATATTCATGGTCTTAGAAGCTTAAGTGATATAGCTTAACTAATTTGTTCCTCGGATGGAAAAGCTTCTCAGATAAAGCTCTCTTCATAAACATCAAGCTGCTCTTCTGAGGAACAGAGGTTGTAGATCTTTGAAAAGGCAATTGTAAGAGAAGAGGGCTCTATATAGAAGAAAGAAGTGTCCTTAAACTCATTCTGAAAAAATTACTGAATTATTTTTGTTCAAATCTCTGGGGCAGCAGGGGATATAGCAGACTAAATTACCATGCTGAGAAAGCAGCACAGAGCCTCAGACTAGGCAGCTGTAGTTTGCATAGAGTATCAGTGGGGGAAAAAGGTCTTTTGAAAGAAACCAGTCAGCTTTACATACAAAATTTACACTCACCATCTATTAGACAGTAATACAGCTCAGAGATAGTTTTACTGTGCACTGAACAACAAATTCAATTGATAGGAAAATCAGCTATTAGGGAACTCAGCAGGCTATGCAGAAGGTTCTGCTGCAAAAAGATGCATAATTACTGCTCTCCTTTTTGCATTGTGAAATTGTTAATATAGTAATTTTCATATAACAGTTCAAATTGTTACAGATTTATAATAAGTGTTCTCTATACCTCTACATCCAGAAAACTTCTTGGTTGAGCTTGACACAACATATTCAACAACTGAAGAATTAACTCCTCCACATACTGCAATGCATCTTCAGTGGAGGAAAGTTTAGGATGGACTTGCTCCTGAACCTATAGGAAATAGAAGAATTCAAGCTTTGAGTTTTGCTCTTCCCCAAACCACATACCCTGCTTGTAAAAAAAGATGACAAAAACAGAGCCAAACAGCTCAGAAAAATCCAACCCAGAATACTGCTCTATTAAGGCCCACCAGATAAATAGGAGAGAAACACTCACCTACCTCCAACAGAAGTATAAATCTCAAATGTTATATGTACTCAAATAGCTGTAAGAGATGTTTAGTGTCAAGAAAACAGCTAATAACTGTGCTTAGCAGTGCAATTAGGAAAATTTTTAAAGCCCTTCCATATATTTATCTCTCTCCACTAGCTCTTAAACTGCTGTTTTTACAAGACATTTTGGAGGTGGGCTTTCTCTCTTTTACAAGTCACTGTTCGTCATTCAATTTAACTCCAGAAACAAGCCTTCAGTATACTTATCCTTTGCGCTTCTGCAGTTCACAAAATAGCACAGTTTTAACCTGCTTAAATTTCAGGTACACAAAGCTCAGTGCTTCAGAGCTTAAACAGACAGGCAGTTTAATCTTAATCCTACACCGGTGGCAAATATGCCAGAGCAAACTGACTGCTAACTTTCGCAACTCATCTTTCAAGCCCCAGTTTCATCATTTTACTGTTCCACTGCATACAACTCAAAATGCCTCCAGTTTTCTCCATCACTAATACAAGAGCCTAACCACTCTGAACCAAAATCCAACAACCTGTCTCATCCAAATGTTAAACCCATGCCTATATTCAAATAATGGTGCCATAACGATTTAATTTCACACCTGAATTTTAATTCCTGTTTGCAACTACTGCAAGAACTAAATGTTCTGAAGTTCAAACACACAACACCCTCAAAGAGAAATCCACCTGCCTGCTAAGGCACTCATTAGTCTGAAAACTTCATGTCTGGGCAAAGTCCTGGTGCTCACTTAACTGCTGTTGAGATTCAAATACGCTAGATCACACGTTTGTTTGGCTTCTTGCAGATTGCACACTCTTATTCAGCAGGTCTTAAAAAACATCTCCAGAAGTTACTGCTTTTTTAACTTAAAAGCACTCTGGCAAAAATAGAACAGAAAAACTTCTCTCCATTTGACTAGCTATCACAACTATTTTGATTATGCCAACAGTTTCACTTTTCCTAAGAACTTCACCATGCAGAGCTATAGAGTGGGTTTGTTGAGGTACATGAATAACTGCATGCTGAGCAGTCCCAAAGATTATTTACAATTCAAACACTGACATCTGAAATGCTGTACCAGCTTGGAACATCTTAACACCAGAAATTACAGACTTGCCAAAACATTCTCTTAAAGAGCAGAGCTGATCTGAGCTGTCTGGAAGATGCTGCCTTTAATGATTTTTCTTTTTTTTTTTTAAAGCAGAACTGAAAAAATTTCTATTAGTCTCCCTACATTATACTCTAGCACTTTGTATTTCAAGAAGTGTTAAATTACCAAGTCAATTTGGCAGTAAAAATACAGAGCATGATAAACTGGAGTGATGAAGCACAGGTCTGTTTTCGCCTTTACTTAGATCATACACTTAAATAGCCTCATCGCAACTCTTTCAGTCTATAACACAGAGTCTATAGGAATAAGAACAAACACACAAAAACACCAGGCCATAACCTGAAACATTATCCACAGCCAGCCAAAATAGAGTCAACAATAAGCTACTCCTAGTTTGGGAGATAAAAGTTTCAAACATTTTCCCTAAGGATTTATGTTTGGGGGCAGTTATGTCATTCTTCTCAAAGGCCACTGTCTTCTGACACTATCAAACTCTACTTTAATAGAACATCCACCTCGACAGAAGAAAACAGTACAAATTGCCATTGGCTTGCCAGCATAGCTTATCTATGCTAGGTAGATAGTAAATAAGTTTCATTGCTACATGACACTTCGTATCATTTAGGGTTCAAAGTCATACAAGTGAACAAAAGAAAACAACTAGACTAACAAGGAAAGCTACAGGATGGTTTTGTGCACAATTATCACCGAAACATGTAATTTCAGTATCTGCACTACTGTACTACCAAAAGGCTCAGGCTGAGACTGAAACAGTGTTATGTGAGAGTACTCAGCACAAGTCCCAAGAAGTTTATTATCTAAGATATGATGCAAGACTGGGTAAGATGCAAGATTTAGTAAGAGAAGACAAGAAATGGGAACATCTGTTAGCATACACCATCACGTGACTAGTCTCAACAACAAAAAAAAACAAAAAAAAAAAGAGAGAAGATCAAATTACCAGGGGCTTTCCATCTTTCTCATAAACTCATCTCAGATTTTAAATTAAAACCCTGGGCCACCCTGCCTTATCGCCCTTGAAAAGAGGGAGTATGGCTTGAATCCCACCAGATCTTTCAGTCCTATGTTAGGAATACACATGACAAAAACAGACTAACAGCTTCTGAAGTGTGATGTTTAGATCAGATTCTTACCTCAACATTTAACCTCTCCCTTAAATAATGACAGAACCCATCCCTTCCCTCCTACACACACATCAAAATGTCTATCTTATGATAAGGGAAATTACTAAAAAAGCAGTTTAAGAACTTTTTAAAAAAGCTTTAATTCTTCAAAATACCCCAACAAATTCTAATGGGCAAATAGTCTACATCAGCTACAAATTCCTGCCACCATGGCTGTTTTCACTCAACTCATGTGTTCACTTTTTTGAATGTCCAATCTTATCAGTCTTTCCTAATTCTCAAAAGAGAAATGACCAGGATTCTCTTTATTTAAAGATAAGCAGAGCCAGCATTTCTTGAACAGCTTTTCAGGATCTATTTATGAACGTGAGCAGAGAAAAGCAGTTTAAGGAAAATCCTATGATACGACCACTTGGCTTTTTTTCCCCCTGCCTTTTTTATCCTCTTCCACTAAAATCAAAAAAAGCAAAGAATTTCTATCAGGAATGGCAAGAGCTTAAAAATTACACAATCATAAATCTAAGCTGGCAGGAAGAGTAAATGAAACAAATGAAAAAGAAGAATGTGCTTAATGAATAATACACAGAAATACAGCTACACAGAAATACAGCTGATCTTACTTTATAACTCATAGCATCTTATTTTATATAAAGCTTTCTCAAACCATTCCTTTCAAACTCTACATAATAAATAAGAACATAAACATTGCCACAAGCCTCATGGGAAGCAGTACCAACCTAAACCAAATCCTGAGAAACATTTCAGTTAAAGGACTGCAGATCAAACAGCTTCAGGTTACACAAAGGCTTGATCTCCCACAGGTCCAACACAGCAACTCCTAGGCTGGTCACAAGAGGACCCAAACTCCAGTCTACACTAGCACTCAGAAGCTCGTTCTGCATTAGAAAGAGGTGTTTGATAACAGATAAGAAAGGAAGACACAGGGAATTTAACAATCCAATTGATACTAAACCACACATCCTTAGCAACAGTTTTCAGTTACCTCTTGCTCAGTGGCCATGAGAAAAAGCCTAACTTAGGTTGCTTGTAAGCTGGAAAATTTCAATTCAGATGAAAAACACTCTCCAAAGACTTCTTAGAGCAACTTCAGCTTTTACACAAAAGCCAGCTTACTGCGCCTAAATCATCATTAACAATCAACCCAATCAGGTTCATGGTTCTCAGTTGTTCTGCTAAACACAGAATACAGCAGACAAATCCTATGTGTGAAAGGCTGTGGAGAGAACAATACCAACTGAGTCCCATCAGGAGCAGCAGAAGCTCCAGCAGCTTCAGAACAGGGCATAACAAAAGGAAATAATTCTGAAGCTATGTAACAAACTGAAATAAAAATGAAGCATCTACTGTTGGTTAGAGATGATTTTTTCATAATTGGGCAAGACTACCCATCTACTGGCAAGAAATCATAGTATGAATCAAAAAACAACTCCCGCTAAAGAACAACTGTGCTTCAGTGCTGAGCACAGGTACTGCCACACTGCCAGTCTGCCCTGGTGGCAGCTGAAGGGCTTGTAAAAGAAGTGTCTAAAGGGAAAAAAGCATCGTATTTACCACACCATATTGATAATAAAATGGAAAAAGCTGTAATGAGACAACAAGCCAAGCTGTCTCCCTAAGCTTTATCAGAGAGGATAAAACTTTACTTATTGTAAGCATTTTTCTAAATTGAAAGTTTCCTGAACTGTTTAATGAGTGGGTTATTAGGAGAAATGACTTGGCAATAGAGAAGGTTATTCTGGCGAGGAGGGAATAATTTTCTTCAAAAGTCTTCACTAACACTGTAACTCTTATTTTTACTTAACATAACTTCTGTTTATTTTCCCTCAATGACTAAAAAACTACTGACAAGCAACTGCTTATCGCTAGAATGCTTCGGACAATGTGTTTTGTGTACATTTTGCCTGGATGAGTATTCTTATAGCACAAGCACTCCTTAAAAAGGTTTTTTCTTCTATTCTTATACATCTCTTCTGATATCTGGTAACCCTGAGCATGTTTTGTTACCTTGATCAATTAAGATCCAGTAAATTAAATCAAATACAAACATCTTGGATGCATACTTCACCAACAATTCACTGAAGATCCAAGACTCAGATTTTTGCTAACATTTCTGCTTCTGATTTCTCAGAAAGGCAGCAGTATTACCCTGCACCACTGAGCATGTGAAAAAAAACCAGAGTAAAGACTTGAACCATAGGAGGTTCTTAACTTTATCCTCCATAGACAGCTGAAGAATGGAGAACCCAAAGCAATCAGAAATTATGAATGCTCTACATCCTCCATGAAGCAATGCTAACAATAAGAAGTGCCATCCTGAGTTGCAAGTGACAACTAGTTTGGCATCAATTTGAAGAGGTAGGTAATTACAAGTCAGATAGAAATATCTTTGTCAGCAAGAGCTTCCTGAGAACTCTGTAGTCAGTGATGCAGTTTTTCTCATGTCTTTTGCTCCATGAAAGCTACAGACAACAGACTAGATGATACACGGAGTACCTGGAAGCATGCTGTCTGGAACAGCTTCCTTAACTGAGGAAACAAATCAGTTTCAGTTATCAAGCCACATCAGTCCAATCATCTTGACCACAACAAATTCCAACAGGACCCCATGTTAATTCCTCAACTGATTCAAAACAACTTGAGGTACACAAACAGCAGGACATCCGTACAGTTCTTTTGTTTTTCTCCATCATCAAATTGCTTATGGTATCAGTAAGGATGACATGCTTTCTACTGCAAAAACCAATGCATGATGGAAGAAGCACATCAGACATGTGCAGAGAAATTCTGACTCCATAAAAAAGTTATACAAACAAGTTGAAGCCATAAGGAATGATGTTTAAAAAAAACTATCCAAAAGGTCATGACAGAATGAAGTGTATAAATCCATTAGCAGAGGAACACCAGTGCTGGAAGAGACATCACTCTGCAGGTGTCCCTTCTGTTTTCCAAGGTGTATTCAAAGCTGTGTATCTCCATCTCTAGACACCTGAGAGCTTTGGTGTTTCACGTCTTGAATCCTTCATCTTCAGCCTCAGCATCTCACCTTCTGTCCATCTTTACAGCTATAATTTCAGACATCTCCTGTTATTCTGTTCTTCCTTTTCTTTTACCTCATCTCATCATCATGATTACTGTCTTCTGCCAGCAAGCAAAGACCTCTAAAACAGTCCTCACTCCTCTTTCACAGCTTCAAAATAACAGTGACCAGGCAAGGAAGCACCTCAGTTGACATAATTTTCTTCCTAGTTGAGCGCACTGGAGTCTATCTTGACTGCATCTGAAGAAGAATCAGAAGAAAAGGAATTACATTATGATCTCAATGATACAAGAGCTGCTTTTTGCAAATGCAGCTGTTCAATGCAAATGCAGCTCTGTTGTTAAGGTTCACATCTAATGAAACACAAGGCATGGTCTCCTAAGAATTGCTTGATGTAGGAAGAGATTTATTCTTAATCCTTGAGTTTGTTGCTTGATAAAAAATAGAATCAAAATAACTCACTGGGAAAAAGAAAGCGATTTGCAATGATTCAACAACACCTATTTTTTTTCAGAAAGCGATCCTGAGGCTGTAGTTTGAGCTCTGCATTAGGAGCCAGCTCACAGTTACAAAAGGGCAATGGCATTTTAATGATTCAGTCCACATGTGGCAGCTTTCCCCAAGAGGTGCAAACACTCCACCCTGGTATATATACTTTTACAATATTAACTTAAACGCCACTCTCCTCATTGGAGCTATTAATTCAACTTAGGTCTTCCCAAACTGTTAACCTTAATTTTCAGCTATGCAGGAAATCAAAATCGTGCCTGTACATCAAGCTGGTTTCATGTGGAGTTCAGAAAGCAGCTTGCTGTAACTACGTGAGAATGAGTGTCAGCATCTGGTCAGCTAAGAGGAGAAGTGAAGGAAAGGTTCTCCTCTGGTAACAAAAGGAGGTACATGAGCTCCAGATAACCTGACTCCTACTGAGACAGCATGCTCTAGCAATTCAGCAAAGTCACAAGGCACCAGTTTCCCTCCAGGACAGTTCTGCCCTTTGACTTCACTGGCATACACTGCCACCCTCTCTACTTTACTAGTCCCACAGACTGGCCTGCAGGCACAGCTCAGGTCTTTGGTGAGCAACACAAGGGGTCAGTGACTGCAACGTTGCAGCATCGCACCTGTCTCGTGCGTGACAAGAGATGACTGTCAAAGCACGTACACTGCAACACTCATGGCTTTACCTGCCACCTACGACAGGTTCATTACTTTATGGGGCCTTTATCAGCCCCAGCCAAAACTATTTGTACCTATATAGGTGAGGAAAATAGATCATTTTGTTTCTCCATTAGTGAAGAAGCCATTAAAATAATACTTTAACATTTTCATTTGCCATTTACATTTCCTGCAACTCAGGTATTTGGCTCTTCAGTAAAGCGGGCGACAATGTGGACAGATTTTTTATTTCTATCTTTACAGAAACAGCAGCAGTAAACAGCAGAAGACTGTGTTTCTGGACCACAGGGAACAACAGCCCAAGAGAAAAGAAACAGGTGGTGATCTCATGAAGAGCTTAAGTCAAAAGAGTTAACACCTGCCAGACAGTTACAAGCTTCAGGATGAAGCCTTCAGAACTAACTCCACCTGACCCCTGCCACCCCTCTACCCACAATAAGAAACAGAGCAGAGGATAACAAAACCAAGACAACTATACCTTGCAGGGCCAGTCTGTCATCCTTGGTAGCTTGCCATCATTGGTCTTCTCCATTGACCTCGTATTCAAGAATTCCTTTTCCCAGCGTGGAATTTATCAAACTCCTTCAGGAAGTATCTTCAGCGCAGGGTGACTTCATGAGTGAATTATCCATTGAAAAGAAATCTCGCACTTCAGATGTTGCAAGTAATTCCAAGGCCTTAACACTTGCTCACCTTGAATCCTCACTGTGTGTCATCCAGTAGTTAGTGCCAGGTCTCATTCCAGATCTGAAAAACATCTGCTACACCACGAATAAACCATCCTCCAAAGGAAATGGTTTAGACCTGGGGTAGCTCCAGTTTCCAAGCAGCCTACAGTTGGATGGCTGTCCCAGTGCTTACAGGCACCAAAAGCAGCAGCGAGTTGTATGGTTACTGCAGGAGCCTCAAGGAAGTGGCTATCCGTCAGGGATAAGACATTACCAGTACATGCTACAGATGAGACAAGCAAAAAGGACTTCCAAGAACTGGACAAAACCACACAGTGCTGGAGACCTCAAAGAGCACGCCCAGAAAAGAGAGGCAATACATTGCAAGAGGAAATTAGGAAGAAATACTGAATGCATACAACTGCAACACTCGAGACTTCTCAGCTAGCACAAGAAGCAAGTCTTTTAGACAAAAGTTGCAGTTAATCACTGTAACCAGAGAGACTCAGAAAGTGTTGCTGTGCACAACTAAATCATGTCAAGTTCTGTAATCTCAAGCCAGTCCAAGCAACAGTGTCAGACTGTTTCCTAAGCCTTCTACTTTCTGAGCTCAGGCTGCAAAAGTGGGAGAGGAGCCCTCACCATTTCTTCCTCTCTTCCAAATAAATTCTTTCCACACCATAGGCACAAGCTTCCCCATCCTGAGGGAGCAAGACTTGCTAGTTTGTACTAATGAAGCCTTCTCAGCAAAAAGGTATTTAAACTAAGAGAAGCCTA
>VWZF01001091.1:193271-276804 GCA_013396755.1 Sclerurus mexicanus
CCTAGTCCCGTCCTCGCCCGCTCCGTCGGCAGCCGGCGGCGCATGCGCAGAGCGACGGCGCCCTGCCGTCCCCCCTACACACGCCCCCCCCACGCGTGGTCGCGGCCTTCCTAGCGGAAGTGACGGCAAAGAGGCGGGGGAGGAGGGGGCCTCGGGCGGGCGTGCCCCCTGGTGGGCGGAGGGCGAGAGGATATACACACACTCCGGGGGATCCCCCGGGACACGGACCCGGAGACAGGGAAACGGGGACACGGACACAGGGACACGGACACAGGGACAACGGGACACGAGGACACTGGAACAGGGATACCGGGACACGGGGTCAGGGACAATGGGACACGGAGACAGGGACACCGCGACAACGGGACACGGGGACACGGACACGGGGACATGGGAACAGGGACACGGATGAGGGCTTTGTCACTGCTGCTGAAGCTGAAAAACACGGTCAATCTCGTACAGGGGCCGAGGTCAGACACAAATAAATAAAAAATAAATCAATAAATAAAACATAATAAATAAATAATAAATAAATAGCCCCTTCGTCCAGGCAGCACAGAGGAGGCTTTGAGGGTGAAAAGTGAGCAGGAATTTTCACATCTCAGAGCTGTTTGCTTGGTCTAGCAGCCTGTCTGCACTTTTAGGAACATTATCACAGCATCTTACAGGCTGTGGAGCTGTTNTAAGATGAGACAAGCAAAAAGGACTTCCAAGAACTGGACAAAACCACACAGTGCTGGAGACCTCAAAGAGCACGCCCAGAAAAGAGAGGCAATACATTGCAAGAGGAAATTAGGAAGAAATACTGAATGCATACAACTGCAACACTCGAGACTTCTCAGCTAGCACAAGAAGCAAGTCTTTTAGACAAAAGTTGCAGTTAATCACTGTAACCAGAGAGACTCAGAAAGTGTTGCTGTGCACAACTAAATCATGTCAAGTTCTGTAATCTCAAGCCAGTCCAAGCAACAGTGTCAGACTGTTTCCTAAGCCTTCTACTTTCTGAGCTCAGGCTGCAAAAGTGGGAGAGGAGCCCTCACCATTTCTTCCTCTCTTCCAAATAAATTCTTTCCACACCATAGGCACAAGCTTCCCCATCCTGAGGGAGCAAGACTTGCTAGTTTGTACTAATGAAGCCTTCTCAGCAAAAAGGTATTTAAACTAAGAGAAGCCTAACTAAAAGCCATTAGACACGAACACTAATTAACCAAAATTCTCTCTGGGGTAGCTCATAACAACCTCCCGCCCTAGTCCATCCGTGTCACTACGGGAGACCAGCAGAAACGCCGGGCAGCACCGCTCGCTTCCCTCCGGGCGCAGGGGGGGCCAGGAGTCGTGTGTTGCCCGGCCGTTTTTTATCTGCCCGGCTCCGTCTGTCAGAGCATCGCCCCGGCGCGGTCCCCGACGCGGCCCCGCCTGCCCCGCGGGGCGGCCGCGACCGACCCCCGGCAGGGCCGGAGCCGCTTCCGGAGCGCGGGAGCCCCGGCCCNTGGTGGGCGGAGGGCGAGAGGATATACACACACTCCGGGGGATCCCCCGGGACACGGACCCGGAGACAGGGAAACGGGGACACGGACACAGGGACACGGACACAGGGACAACGGGACACGAGGACACTGGAACAGGGATACCGGGACACGGGGTCAGGGACAATGGGACACGGAGACAGGGACACCGCGACAACGGGACACGGGGACACGGACACGGGGACATGGGAACAGGGACACGGATGAGGGCTTTGTCACTGCTGCTGAAGCTGAAAAACACGGTCAATCTCGTACAGGGGCCGAGGTCAGACACAAATAAATAAAAAATAAATCAATAAATAAAACATAATAAATAAATAATAAATAAATAGCCCCTTCGTCCAGGCAGCACAGAGGAGGCTTTGAGGGTGAAAAGTGAGCAGGAATTTTCACATCTCAGAGCTGTTTGCTTGGTCTAGCAGCCTGTCTGCACTTTTAGGAACATTATCACAGCATCTTACAGGCTGTGGAGCTGTTGCACTCGCTGCCTTATGATGGAAAATCAGTCTGTTAACATTTAAATCTTCATCTGCTCTCAAGCATGTGCAACACCAAGTGCAAAACTGCACCAGTACTCTGGTCCCCAGTCCCTCCCTTTGGAGAGGACTCCTAAATACCAGTGAATGTTCTACAGCATGTCTTTCCTTTGAAAGAGCAGCACTGAGTGACACAGTATTGCAGGCACAGCATTCTGTTTGTTCAGACATGCGATGAGGCCACAGGACAGTCCAGGCCTGAGTTCTCCCTGCACATGGAGCTGCCACAACAGACAGGACTTAGCCATCTGGGTGCTCATTACAGGGCAAGCTCACACAGGGAAGAGCACAGAGCTGAAAGCTGGGAGCTGCTTTCACAGGGGTGTAGTGCCAGAGAAGTTGAATCCTGAGGGGACAGAGGAGCTCAGTTGGCATGGGGAGGTGCAGGGAGCCAGGCAGTGGGATGTCCTGCCTTTGTGTCAAGAAGTGAAGATGAGATTCACTGCTGTTGCTATCAGGAGCAGCAACAAAAGGCCATGGCCAGTGCAGTGGTGGCTTTGCAGGGGCATGCAATGTCTGTGGGCGGCATTGAGACACTCAGGGTCCCACAGTGCTGGTGGAGAAGGGAGAGGAGGACAAGATGGAGGGTCGTGGCAGCCTCTTGCCATACTGTCTCAACGACTGGTTTACCAGGGGTTTCCAAGGAGTGACAGCACCCCCTTACCACCAGCAGCTGCCATGGGAAACATAAGGAGCTGTCATCAGGAGAGACTGCCAGTAGCTGAGGGTGCACTCCTGTATGCAGCCTAGAAGACACTGCCAGGAGTAGCTGCCTGTCAGAGCAACACAAGGGGGACCTGAATTTGAAAGTGTTGGGTTTAAATTAGCTCTAAAGGGCAAATGCACCAAGCTGGAGAATAAACAAGGAGTTAGAGACATGCGCACACCTGCAGGGCTGTGATCTCATTGGCATCACGGAGATGTGGTGGGATGGCTCCTATGGCTGGAGTGTTGGAATGAAAGGATACAGATTCTTGAGGAAGGACAGGCAGGGGGGATGAGGAAGGGGTGTTGGTCACTGTGTCAGTGACCAACTGGAGTGTGGAACTCCTCCTGAGGATGCATGAGGAACTGACTGAGGGTTTAAGGGTCAGGATTAAAGGGACAGCAGAGACAGATGGCATTATAGTGGAGGTCTGCTACAGGCCACCCCACCAGGAAGACTGAGAAGATGAGGCCTCTTATAGCCAGATAGGAGTGGCTTCACATTCAGAATTCCTGATCCTCATGAGGGACTTCCAGCATCCTGGTATCTGTTGGAGGGACAACACAGCAGGGCAAAAGCAGTCCAGAAGGTTCCTGAAGTGCATTGACATAACTTCCTTCTCCAACTGATAGAGGAGCCAAGGAGGAGAACTGCTATGCTGGACCTTGTGCTCACCAACAAGGAGTGTCTGATGGGGAATATGAAGCTCAAAGGCAGCCTTGGTTGCAGGGACCATGAAGTGTTGGAATTCAAGATCCTTAGGGTAGTGAGGACTTCAGGAGGGCAGACTTTGGCCCCTTCAGGGATCTGCTTGGTAGACTACAATGGGATAAAGCCCTGGAAGGAAGAAGGGGCCAAGAAAGCTCGTTGATATTCACAGATCACCTACTCCACGCTTAAGAGTGATGCATCCCAAAGGAGAGAAAGTCAAACAAAAATGCCAGGAGGCCTGTTTGGATGAACAATTTGCTGCTGGACAAGCTCAAACACTGAAAGGAAGCCCACAGAGGGTGGATGTAGAAGCAGGAATACAAAGAGGTTGTCCAGGCAGCCAAGAATGGTAGAATTAAACACAGCCAGGGTCAACAAGGACAATTAAAAAAGCTTCTGTAGGTATGTTGGTGATAAAAGAAAAACTAGGAAAAATGAGGACCCTGTCCAGAGGAAAAGGGGAGACCTGGTTACCCAAGACATGGCTGAGGTACTCAATGACTTTATTGCCTCTGTCTTCACCAGCAAGTGCCGCAGCCACACAGCTGTAGTTGCAGAAGGCAAAAAGGGAGGGACTAGGAGACTGAAGAATCACTTGTTGTAGGAGAGGATCAGGTTCAAGGCCATCTAAGAAACCTGAAGGTGCACAAGTTCATGGGACCTGATGAGATGCTGAAGTGCTGAGGCCTGAACAACAGGCCCTGAGCCAGACTTGACCTCTAGATGAACCTTTCAACCTAATGTTATATTTAGCCATGTATCTGCTTATTAGCCAAAATTATGCATAATCAGTAGTAAAATATGTAGTATGATAAGACTACACCTGTGTAAACATGTATACTTATTAGTAAGATATATTTGTATGCGCTTATTAGTGAACATTTGTATCTGTTCATAAATGAAATATTAACATATTTATCTTTCTGGTTAAGGCCAAGGAAGTAGATGTCTGGCCTTGTTTGGCGGTAGGTGGTCAAAACCAACTCCCTTGATTTTCCTCTGAGCCCTGGCCAGGCTTTGCGTGAAACCCAAGGAGAGAGGCAAGCCAGATGTTTTTCTGCACTTATGGTTACGTAAGGTTATTTGTTTAACAATATAAAAGCTGAAGCCTTTCACAGGAAAGATGGAGATCTCACCTAGGAGTTGACACACTGCGTAGGATTCCCCAGTTCCCGGGAGTGGTTCTCCAACCCTTCACTGTGACTGGGGCTCCCCAGCTCATGTGCAGGTCTGGATGATGCTGATGGTAATGTATTAAGGGTAACTGATGATGTATTCTTTCTTAATCACTATAGACACTCTTTGTAGTAATAATTAGGTGCATTGCTGAGCTTATCCTTTTGTAATTCTTTGCTTCTTTTGTAATTCTTTGCTGTTTTGCACTATAGTAAATTTACACACTTGTTCTTTAAAGTTGGTGTCTGTGTTTTTTGTGCTGACCCTTGTGCCCTGGCAAAACAGATGCATCTGCGGGTCTTAAGGGAAATGCTGGATGAAGTGGCTAAGCCACTATACATCATATTTGAGAAGCTGTGGCATTTTGGTGAAAATTCTGTTGACCTGAAAAGGGGAAACAACCCCATTTTTAAAAAGGAAAAAAGAAAGATCTGGGGAACTACAGGCCAGTCAGTCTCACCCCTGTGCCTGGCAAGATCATGGAGCAAGTCCTTCTGGAAACTATGCTAAGACACAAGAGAAATAAGGAGGTGATAGGTAACAGCCAACATGGCTTCACTAAGGGCAAATCATGCCTGACAGATTTGATTGGAGCTGAGAGCAGCCTTGAGCAGGACTTGGGGGATGAACAGCTGGACAAGACCCAGGAATGTGCACACACAGCCTAGAAAGCCAATCACACCCTGGGCTGCATCAAAAGCAGCATGTCCGTCAGGTCGAGGGAGGGGGTTCCGAGCCTCTGCTCTGCTCTGCTCTGGTGACACCCCACCTGGAGTGCTGCACCCAGCTATGGGGCCCCCAACTTAAAAGGACATGGCCCTGTTTGAGCGACTCCAGAGGAGGCCATGAAGTTAAAGAGAGGGCTGAAGCACCCCTCCATAATACAAAGATGGGGGTTGCTCAGCATGGTGAAGTCTTTGGAGAGCCCTTCTATCACCCTTCAAGTACTTATAGAGGGCCTACAAGAGGGCTGGACTTTTGAAAAGGGGGTGTAGTGATAGGAGAAGAGAAATAGGCTTAAACTGAAAGAGGAGAGATTTAGGTTAGATGTTATGAATACTTTACTGTGAGGGTGGTGAAGCACTGGAACAGGTTGCCTGGAGAAATTGTGGATGCCTCATTCCTGGAAGTGTTTAAGGCCAGGTTGGAGGGGTTCTGAGCAATATGGTCTAGTGGAAGATGTCCCTGCACATGGCAGGAGGGCTGGAACTAGGGGGTCTTTAAGGTCCCTTCCAACTCAAACCATTCAATGATTCTATGAAAATCTGCACCCAAGGAAGGAAGAAGACCTCTAGCAACAGTATTGCAGCTGTAGAGGATGATGCTGAGCAGAGCAAACCCAGCATTGCTATCTACAGTGAGGACTGGAGTGTACCATGGGTCTGTGCCCCCCTGCCCTACAGCTTCTTCTATGCCCCTCAATAGATGACAGAAGCCTGAAATACTGTTCTCTATAACCAGTGTTTTAGGTCAAGCTGGAGTGTTTAAAGGGAAGTAAGAGATTTTGGCACATTCCCTTTTTTTACCAGCTATTTTCCACACATTTTCCTATGCAACCCTTCAAAAAGCAGTACAGCTATTGCTAAAGCTAAACCCTGTCAGGAACAACAAATGCCCCATGCCTGAGGGATAGATCCATCCCCACCAGTGCTCACAGCATTGCTGGGCTCCCCCAGCCCCATTGCAAAGTCCCAGTGGCACAGCTACAAAGAACAGGCAGCCAGCAACAACACATGCTTCAGCTTGCACAGCTCTTGGTTTCAGTCAAGGGCTATGGGATGCAGAATTTGAATCAGAACCCCCTCTTCTTCATGTTCACCAGATTCTGTTTCTGACAAACAGCACCACATGGAGAGACGGGTAAGAAAAAGGTAAAAGCAGTGCTCATGCCCCTGTGCTTCCAGCTTCCAGGAGTACTTCTGCAAGAGACACGAACCATTCCAGTGCTTGCTTTGTTCCCTGAAGGAGCACAGTTTGGACAGAGGCCCAAGCTCAGCCCCTGCACTAATCAGACTTTGCTGCCAGGCTGGTGAATGCCCTGTTGTGCGGTCGTGGCACCGCAATGCACTCTGCCTGCTTGCAGCTCTGACCACGAACTAGAAGCCAGTGTAGACAGGGCTAGGAAAAGGGAAGTCACAGAGGTTGCTAAGAGGAGCTGCGTCACCCAGCTGTAGGCAGAGGCCTTGCTCTAACCTCAAGCCCGTGATGGGATTTCCTGGCTCTGACTGCACTCCCATCCATCAGCCACACACTGATCCCAACCATACACCAGGATGGGGGTGGTGTAAGCTCCCAAGGTGCATGGCTCATGAAAAGTTTCAGTTCCAGGCAACTGCAGGTCTGGAAAAGGAGACCTTTTGATTTACCACACATAAGTTTCTGGGTTCAGCTGAGGGCAGCTGTCAGCAGAGTACTCAAGCAGTTTGAGAGGAGGGAAAGACAGTTTTGTGGCACCTACCCCAAATCCTCCAACACGACAATTCCTCAAAAGAGCAGGAACTTTTAATTTCTTCCTTATCTCTAAGGCTGGAGAGCAGCATTGGAGAAGCAAAGCTGTCCTGACTTCACCACCAGATTGGAAACACGCCTGCCCACATGTCACTACCCTGTCCTCTTTATTTTTAGCTCTTCCAGCTGCATCCCAGCATGCATGTTCATACCAAAAGCACTCAACCAGAATAAAAACCAATAGCCCTTAGCTTCTGGTGCCTGTAAATTCAGCAATGGCCTGAGAAACTCAGCCCCAGCTGCTGCAGAACCCTCACAGGAGGAAGCATGCTTATAACACACCAGCTATCCTGTACTTATGTTAAAGTTGAGCTACTTTCTTGCGTGTCAAAGTGTCCACAGGAGGCAGGATGGAAATCCCCCTCAGAGATTTCACAAGGGTGCTGTGAAACACAAATTCTTGCCTTTTCTGAAAATTCAGCTTCTCGGCAGTGGGGCTTGTGCTACCACCTCTCCCACAGGCTGAGCTAAGGCTCAGTACAAGAACAGCTGAGATGGGGCCAGCAGGGGCAGTGAGCCTGGGGCCCACAGGCAGAAAACCTCCTGAAAAAAACCCAAACAAAACAGTTTTGCAATCAACAGAGGTGGAAGAGCAGGCAATGAAGGGAAGAAACCAATCAAGCTGGAATTTGGAAAGACTTAAATACATATATCCACTGCCTGAAGGCCAAAAGGGTATTAATGCTGACCCTCAAGAGCAAGCCAAAATTGAGTTGAGCTCCAGCAACCTGACTGTTCATACATTCAGACACACCCAGCTTCTGTGTTTGGCACAACCATTTAATAACAGAATTCAAAACTCAGTATGTTCCATTTTAGTCTCATATGGAAAATCAGTGCAGGTGATAATCTAATTGTACAACAACATGTTAAAAAATTTATTTTACATTATATACATTAGGGAACATATTTCAAAGTACTACCAATCACAACAATAATGCAGGCCATAAATCACTTTTAATTTAGTTTGGTTTTAGTGTATATTATCACAATAAAATATAAAGAACATATACAAAAAAAGGAGTCAAATGTGTGCATTTTGCTTAAAACTTGGCATTTACACACTCCATTGGAAAATAGCAATCAAAAATACTTCTGATCAAAACTAAGTTCCCGTGATGCGCAGTAACCATTGTATTGTTTGAATGAGGTAGTAACTAAATTATTTTGGCCATATGTTAACATCCTAAAATCAAGAAAAGTGTGAAAATGGTTATAAGGCCAAAAAAAAGTCAAAATGGCAACAACTTTGAGCCATTTCCACAATGTGGAATGTTGCTCCTTTTCATCATGATATGAAACTATTTAGTAAGACGAACAGTAATACTAATTTTTATCATTGTATACACTAATAATTCAAACACCTATTGCAGAATTACAGCCAGGTACCACTAGTCTGGGACTGACACCCATCCATAAGTTATTGTTTTCAAGCATAGAGAAGTAATCATAAGGAAAGTTTTAATTAAATATAAAAATACAGGTGTTTAACTGGTTTGTTTCACAAAGAAAACTACCCAAGTAAACAAAAAAAAAGGAACTTTGAAGCCCAAGTCATATCCACAAAGTCACAGCTTACCTTTGTGACTAAATACATCACATCTCAATACATTGTGCAAACATGAACACCAGTGTGTTGTATTGAAATTAAAACAAGATTGTAATCTGATTACAGCCTTGGTTACAATTTCTAAAAGTTAATATTTATTTGTATTAGTAAATTACATATAATAAAATACAATAGTGTTGCTAAATGTACTATACTTGTTGCTAGCATCCCACTTTATAATAAACACATGAGACGTCCTTATAATAGTACCCCAATTTAATTTTTGAATCCTCAGTGACTTTTACATCTGTACAGGTAAGACACTTGTACTAAACAGGAGGACCTCTATCTACAGAAAGTCAGTGTAGGGCTTCAGCAAGAAGTTTCACTGAAAAATACTGCATATGTACAAAGATTACATAACAGTAAATTAAGCACTTCTGTGGTATTATAATGCTTCTGTGTCCATACCACAAAGAATTCTCATCTTCCTCTCATGCTACAATAAATTATAAAGTAACTGAAGTGGGGTTACTGCAGCTTTTGTGCAATTCCAGCCAGTCACGAGTGCTGATGCAGCAGGAGTGTTCTCTCGTCACAGTGAGCTGCCTGCCATGTGCTGTTCTCAGTAACTGTTCTCATGCCCTGCCAGGATATATAAATTGCTGTTGGCTGTTGGGTTATCTGTTGGCCTACTCTCCAGCACCACGACCCTAAAACAAAAATAAAAAAAGCCGCAATGTCAAGTAAGCCTTCATTTAAAAACAACCCTGTATATAACTGTAAATATTCTTTCCCATGATCCACCTGACTGGCTGTCATTGCTCTTTCCCTGGATGTCCAAAAGCCACTCAAGCCAAGCTCAAGGTCTTGTACAGGGCAAGGTCTCCAAGAATCCCCCACAGCCTCTCTGGGCTCCTGCTGCAGTGTTGAACCACCCCCACCATGATGTTTTCCCCTCTTTTATCCAGCTGGAATTTTCCTTGGTGCAACATATCCATGTTGCCTCCTGTCCTTTAAGTGAGGACTTCTGAAGAGGGTCCACCACTCCCCTACTGCCTGGGCTTGTGTTTTCCTGGAGCTTTGCAAAGCTAATCCATTAATCAGGCTCCAGTTCTGGAAGTTGTTAGTCTGCCCTTTGCCACTGGAACGGCAGATGAGCAAAGCTGACTCTTCCGTATTTCTAGTCTTTCCCTGATCCTATGTAACCTAATCCACAGGAACTTCCTCTGGCTCTGAAAGTCCCAGAAATAAAAATTGTCAGGCTAAGAGAATCCTCAAAGGAAGGACCATTATGTGAAGAGTCTCCATTTTTACTCTTTTTCTTGCCACCCACTTTTGGCCATCAGTGGAGACAGGAGACTGGGTTAGCTGGACCTACACTACAACTGTAAAGACCATAAGGGATGTCCTAGATCAGATCTTTCTCATCAAAGAAGAGAAACTACCACTCACAATTTTGTTTCACAAACTATTTGAGATTTTCTCATCAGACAAGAAATGCTAAAAACTGCTAAATAGAACAGGAAATTCATGATTGAATTCTCCCTCACAAACATCCTGAAGTGAAGGTAGATTGTGGGAAACTCAAATCCATCTACTGTAGGTTCACACAGGAAAGTTTCAAAATTATCTTTCTTCAAAATTATAACTCAGAAAATCTCCCCTCTGCTCTATGTGCTCCCCAAAGGGAATGACAACTCATGTCATGAGGTGATTCCCTGCTCACCAGGAGAAAGCAACATGCAAGCTTTTACTAGACTGACATCAGGTTTTTGGCTTCTCAGAACCCCAGTTCCTATGAACTGCCTAGAAAACTACACGTTACTGGAAAAAGGTTTCAAAACTCAGGCACAAAATAGGACAGAGCTGTAGGAAAAGGGTATATGAAGAAATTGGAATTAATGTTTATTGCAGTGCAAACTCCTTAAATATTATCTCAGGCTTGAGGGACTATTAGAGCAAGCCAGAAATAGCTGGGTCCATATTTGGGGAAGAGGACATTATTTTCACAAGGCAATTTTTTGCAATGTCATTCTAAGATACCACATGAGTTTACTGCAAGCAGCATAAGACAGATGCAATTCTCAAAAGAAAAATTAAAGCCTATCTTTGCACTTCTTGTATGTTCATTACTGGTGAAACTGTCGAGTCAGCACACACTCCCCAAAACACAGAACGGCTGCTGTTTCCGTGGCTGTTACAGAAGTACAAAGTTCAAAAACAGGGCAGAGAAAGTTGAGGAAGTCAGTGACACTCTTAAAGCAGCAGTTACTGACTCAGCAAGCTGGTATCTGATGGGTCACACAGACATGGTGTTAGTGTCCTGCAAAGCAGACGCCAAAGAACAGCTGCAGTGGGAGTTATCAAGAGCTCTTACAAGACCTGAGCTGTCATGTTGGGAGAGCAACTGGTAGATTTCCTTTCTGGGGGTGAAAGTGAGATATTTAAATTTTTAAGTATTTTTTGCATTTGTCTCCAGAAGCAGATCTTGATGAGCTACTGCAGCAGAGCATCTGAAAGTAAAGATTTCACCAAGTTAAACAAAACCATTACAGTACAAAAAGGAAAACACTCCTGGAGACTGTGACTGCAGCCAAGTAGGAGCTTCTAGCATGACTGAATACTTCTGGAAGCCCACAAATACTTTTAGAAGACTTTTTTATTTTAAATTTAAGAAAGAAGTAAGCTCAAAGGACTGGAAGGTAGACATGAACACAAAGGAATGTCTAAGATGGCTAAAAAAGAATTTGCAAGAAGCAAGGAAAAAGAACTTTTACAAGGTAGGAGAACATACATTAGTCTTTTATTTTAGAATGCCATGCTTACTTCATTTCTTACCTGTCTGATCCCAGAAGCCTGAATATCCTTGTATTATCTGAAATTTCTTGTGTGATCTAGACAATAAAAATAAGTATTTACATGTTAAGTGCACACATGTTTTCATTTTGTTTTTAAAAATCAGCCTAGAGCAAAGACTTACTGTGCCTGATTTTACCAACTGACTGCTGATTTCAATCTGATAGAGAATTTAATGCAACTGTTACTTTTAAATGAGATATAAAAGTTTTCTGTAATTCCCCTGGTAGCAACTGCAAGCGCAACAGAAGGGCTCAGCACAGTACCTGAGCTACCAGTGCAATTCTCTTCACAGCCACAACTGAAATAGGCAGCTGTAGGGTGCAATCTGTCTCACTCTAGAGTGATACCCAAAAATGGGTCAGGTAAATCACACATAAAATACATTTCGGTGAAATTCTGAATTATAGTAATAATGCAGTAAGTTCATATTCTGAAAAAACTTAGCAGAGAAACATAATTAATTTGTGGTACTTATGCCCATTGTGAAAAGAAAATTTAGTCTTTTGACATTTCAGACTGGTGCAACAGAGCTTTGTTTTCCGTGGGTGAATTGTGCTTGTGTGACACATCTTTATGATCACATGAATATCAAAGCACCCAAAAAACCTTCATGTTATTCAATGAAGTCAACCAAAACCCACTGCATACTCCAAAGGATATGAAGTCATGTTGTGAACAGGCAGCACTGTTTACAAAGCTCCTTTTCCACACAGCCAAATTTCACACTTTGAGGAAAGCAGAGATTCTCCTCTCCTTCCCAGATCCTAGTAATGTTAACTGACTTAGTGAACTCACTTCCAGCACAGAGAACTTGCAAGAGTTTTAATTCACAGCAATGAAATTCTCCACTTTTTGAAGAAAATTGCTTTCTGTGGGACTGAGGCTGCACAATCTTTGCCCATATTTTGAGCATCTTGTCTCAGTATTCACACAGTTCCCTGTTTCATTCTTTCCTCTCAGTCAAACCACTGTAGAAGGTCGCAGTTGTGGAAGGAAATAACTTTGCAAGCAGCTCAAATCGCCCCCAATTAGACCAACTGTATTAGATTAGGAAATCTGAACTAATGGGGTCTTCAAGGAAAAAAGTGCTGCAAAGTTAGGTCGGTCAGCTTTTTGTTCCACGTAACCACTTCCTACCTACTACACAGTATAAAATTCCCCCTAAGTAACAAATATGGTCGAGATCTGAGCCTGGCAATGAAAGCTTTTCATATTACAGATGAAAATGGGTTTACTTTTTTCCAACAGCTGTGGCTAGCAGGACAGTGAGGAGAGATAAGAAATTTAAAAAGGCCCAAGAGCTTACCCTAGACAAATTCAACAGAGAAAAAGTTTTAGGTGGCTTGCTTTCTGTCAATAGCCTAGTTCTGCTTTCAGTTCTTCATTTAGGTCCTGTCTTTGGCATGACAGTAACAAAACAAGAAGTCAGTGTCCCTGATGCTTTATATAAACAACATAATGCATCCACTTGTGCTGCAGCACCCCAGGGTATGGCCTCTACTGGCTGGGTCAGAGTACCAAGGGGTGGAGTAATGCACTGAGCCCTGCAGAGTGCTGCCAGGAGGAGTCTGGAACGTGAGAAGGGCCCAGCCATCTCCTCCTCAGAGTTGGTGCTAACAGCAGGAAGCTGCAGTTCACCAGCATGGATTCTCAGGAGAAGGATAATCATGCCTGGAGATCAAGCATGCACAAATGCCACAAGAACCATTTGCATACTTGAAAATAAGAAGTAGTCTGACTCTAGTCTTTGGTTCAACTTCACACAAAGAGCAGACCTACTGTCAGCACAGATTAGGTCAGCTGGGGCTTTGTGCGAGGCAGTGTAATTGTACAACTGTGGAATATCTAAGCTTGGCATGGTGTGACTTACTGTATGTGTACCTTAAAGTACGATTAGTCATAGTAAGCTCAATTTCTCAGCCAATGAAACACTGATGCATCAACCAATGAAGTCTGTAAACATTCATTAACAACCAAATTAAAAGACCCACTAAAATACTACAAAAGCACAGCATTTTCACTAACAAATAAACAAGGTTTGCAGCAATAAAAAAAAAGGATTTGGGAAGGTACTTAGAGTGGTTTAACTCTGTCTAAAATTCACATCCAACTGGCTAAAAAAAGGGACTATTTTAGATGGGGAAAAAAAAAAGTCCACATTTAGGTCAATCCGGTTGTTTTCTCCTGAAAATGGAAAAATACTTCTAGTGAAACCTGGGCACTAAAATCTTCCAAGTATTTGTAAGACAAGAGTATATGGAAGAGACTAAAAACCATCAGGCAACTTGTTTGATGCTGTGACAAAAACCTAAAGCTCAGCAGTGGAACAACTGGCAAAGCCCAAATTTTGGTACCCATGTGTGAGAGGCTAAGGGACTGACAGTGGTCTTCAAAGCAATTTAAGGTGAAGATTAATGTTACCAAGAATTAGGCCTGGATATTTTCTATGGCATCCTGACCCAGTCTCTTGTTCCTGCTTAGCACATTAGATGTGATGTGGCTCTTGCACAGCTCCACCAATACTTGTAGCTTATGGGAAAAAAGCTTAGAATGAGACTCCAGCTTCTAGGTCTAACGTAGAAAGTTACTGAAATGTTTTACTCTTTTTCAGACAACAGCATTGTGCATTTAAACTCTACTTGGTTTACAACAGAAGCCAGAATTTGAAGGAAAATGCAGTACACTCACCTCATTTGATCTAAAACTCCTTCCTTGCATGCCATGTTTCCAGAAGGCCAATACACTGTCTTGTAGACAGACTGGTAACAAAGAACACTGGAATCAGTTTTGAGGCATAATATCAACTTGTGCTTTTAAGGCCAAAAGCACGACTGCAATTTTGAACTCTGTGTGTGTTTTATTCTGTCACATTCACCCACACAGACTGCACAAAGTCTCACAGGAACCACTGAACCTGCCCCAAAAGTAGCTGCATTTTTATATTCATGTAATGAGCAGAGTTTAAAAATATTTCCACCTAACCAGAAAATGTTCTAAATATCTAGCCCTTTAATACTCATAGAAAATATAAATTGAATTTTAGCAGAAAAGTTACAGGGATACTGCAATGCCATTTTTCACTTTCCTGGCAACAAGTGGCTAATATGGCCCTTCTGCAATACCAATACAAAGTTTTACAGAGCCCTCTGCTTCCCAGCCCTTCCCACTGATATAGTGACAGAGACCTGCATTTGAACTCTATGAAAGGAAGCGGTCTAAGGCCTTCAAAGAGAGCGCAAGTATGTAGGATGCCAGGAAGAATCTGTCCCCCATATCATCCCACATACTGCCTCTGGGTATGCAGGTAAGAGACTAGTAGTCTTTGGAGACACTATCAGGACAGAATGGGATACTAGTAGCTCATTTGTGATGACCAGAGTGAGGACTACAATACATACAGAGGTCCCAGAGAGAGCAGCTTCAAGTACATGTACTCCTTCCTTCCCCTCACTCCTAATAATGAGGAGCCATAAAATTAGTATTTTCCATGACAGTGTTTTCTTGTCCTCTTCTCTGTCGGACATTATGTTTGAAGAGTCTGCAACTTTGAAGCTTCTCCTCAGAAATAAACTCCCTCCAACCCCTTACTATTTAGTTCCCACTGTTCCTCCTCTTCTGATGCTATTCTCCATTTGTGCACATATCCCTCCTCACCCCTCTTTCAAAAGCATGTGGTGCAATCCAGGTATGTAACTGCTGGAGAATTGCCAAAACAATGTATTCTTTCTGTTTCACAAATTCAGATTCTTCACAAGGAAACAAAATTTATGTAACCTATGACATATCATATAATTTACTATTTGAGCTGCTTTATAAAAATGGACTGCATGAACACACATGCAAAATGAGTTAGGCATGAGTGATTCACAGAGCTTAAGCAGGTTGTGTTAAGGTATTCCTTTAGAGGCTGAAGGTCTCCATCATACTCCAAGACAGGGAAGACTCCAGGATTATTACTCCATTCCAACTGCTCCTAGGAAGGCACATTATAATAGCATGCTGAACCTTTCACTGGGCCTTCTCACACAAACTGAAATGAGTGAGATAGTCTTTCAAATGCCAAAGACTAGACAGTTAGTGTATCTAATTCTTTAAACATTAAACAACATAATCATAGAACATCTCAAGCTGGAAGACACCCATAAGTATCACTGAGTTCAACTCTCTTCTCCTCACAGAACTACCTAAAACTAAACCACATGACTAAAGAGCATCGTCCAGATGATCCTTGAACTCTGACAGGTTTAGTGCTGCAACCACTTCTCTGGGGAGCCTGTTCTAGTGACCAATCACCCTCTGAGTGAAATGCACTTTCCTAATATCCAATCTGAACTTCCCCATATACAGCTTCATATCATTTCCACATGTCTTATTGCTGGTCACCAGAATGGTGAGACAGCACCTTCCTTGAGGAAACTGTAGACTGATGTGATCACTCCTCAGCCTTCTCTTCTCTAGGCTGACTCTTCCAAGTGACCTCAAGCAGTCCTTGTTAAGTCTTGTCTTCAACACCTTTCACCATCTGGGCCACCCTCGTCTGGACACACTCCAATAGTTTGATATCCTTTTTATACTGTGGTGCTCAAAACTGCACACTGGACTTGAGGTGAGGCTGTACCAGCACAGAGCAGAGTGGGATAATCACCTCCCTTCACCTAATAGTGATGCTGGGCCTGATGCACCCCAGGACATGACTGGCCCTCTTGGCTAACTCATCTTCAGATTACCATCAATCCAAACTCCCAGATCTCTTCCCACAGGGCTGCTCTCCAGCCTCTCACACACCAATTTGTACATATAACTGGGATTACCTAATCCCAGGTGCAGAATCCACCACTTACTCCTGTTAAATTTCATAGAGTTGGTGATTGCCCAGCTCTCCCGTCTACACAGATAATCAAAACTAATAACAAAATCCAACTTACCTATTGATTCAATCTGAAAGTCAAACGTGAGCTCTGATGACAGTTTGCGGCTGGATTTTAACCTGCCTTGCAGATTCACTATTTTTATGCAGCCTAGACAATAAGTAAGAATATGTTAATGAAGAATGATCTTCAATATATGACTTAATTTTAAGACAGACAGTATGCATGTACATGCATACATATATCTTTAGATGATACTAAAACTTACAATCCAAACACACCAAAATGGTATCTCTCTCCAGCTGTGTTACATGTACAACACTCGTCTCTGTAGTGTCTATAAAAAAATGACAGTGTTAGTTCATAACATAAATTAGCATGAATCTGAAATGGAAATTCTAGAGATTGAGACAATTTGATGGGTTAGTGTTTTTAGCTACTTAAAATCATCTTACCAATGACATTTTTCTTTTCTTAGACATGTTCACTTATCTAATATGTTGACTGTGACAGGAAAACTGAAGCTATAATATGAAAATATGGATTTAATCCAGCCTTTTCTGAGCTATGTCATAAAGGCAAATTCACATGTACATTGTTCCCCCTTTATTCTCTGTTGGTGTAACTTAATAGTGCTCTTGCAAAAAAGGGCAAATATATGTGACTGCATGACTATACAGACTATGCTGTTTCATAGCACTTTTCTTCTGTCTTTATTTCTACAAACTGCTAGGAACTTCTGTATTACTACTTAATTCTTGCTGCTATTTGCAGACTTTCCATCCCCAGATCTTCCAAAAATAGGGGATTATTTTCTTATCCAAACTCTTAAAAGAAGGGTTATTTTCTTCTCTTCTGAGTTACAGCAGCAGCAGTCTCCATCACAGCCAACAGGGATTTGATCCACAGGTGAACATTTCAACTCAAAAGAGAAGTCCATTTGTTTGTTAACATTAAAATTACACATAAAGCAGCTCTTACTAATTCAATATTACTGCCAGTGATTCTATAGGCATCTTTCATACAGAAAAGAGAAACTCGGTAAATCTATTAGAGATGAGAAATTAGAGCATGTTACCTAAAAAACAAAAGCAGCTTTCGGTTCAATTATAAAATCCATGGTTCTGCTGAGAAGCAAAAAACCCCTCAAGGATAGCAGAAATATGCTCATGAGATGGTCCCTCCATCTCTTTTTTGCTGTTTGTCTTAGAAGGCATACCAAAGGGAGATGCAGCCATGATGAAAGCATGCAACAGAAAGACTGGAGGATAAACATCTGTGCAACCGTGTATGTAATATGGAAACATTCACTGCACTGGCTGAAGAATAGTAGGGAAGAAACCCCTCTAGTAAGCTTCTGCCAGCCAATATTTTTAAAACATCTTTAGCAGACATTTCAAAAATAAACTCAAATGTCAAACAATAAAAACTACTATTTGATGAAAACTATTTCAAATGGTATAACAGGCTGCCCAGAGAAGCTGTGGATGCCCCATCCCTGGAACTGTTTAAGGCGAGGCTGAATGGAGCTCTGAGCAATCTGGTCTAGGGGAAGGAATCTCTGCCCACAGCAGGGAGGTTGGAAGTAGATGATCTTTAAGGTCCCTTCCAACCCAAATGTTTTTGTGATTCTGTATAGCATACACTCGTGTCATTTAAAAAAGAAGTCTGATTGCATTGTTACTCTCCTGCCAGCAGGGGACAGGAATAAACTAATACAACAAAAGGATTTAAACTGGAGCCAAAGAAATAGGAGAAAACCACAACACATACACAACATGAGAACACATAAGTGATTCAATGAAATCAAGAAAGTGGGTTTGGAAGGCACAATGCAATGCTAATTTTCCACATTAAAAACACCCAAACAAACTAGGAAGGGATTGGTATTCTTGCATTTATGTACTGATGCAGACAATATTGAGAGAGAAATGATAACAGGACATTTCTCTTCAGCATGTTACTTTTTATGGACTCTAGTATAAAGTCACACACTTAACGCATGTGAGTGAAAACACAAGGCACTGTCTGAAGTAGTTAATTGATTTAATTGGCCATCCATTGCTCACATTGTTTTTTTTGTAACTATGCTTTAAACTGTATAAAAATCTGATGCACTTTTTAGCAGAAGGAAGGTCAGTGGGTATTTTCTCAGTATAATCTGCTGTTCTTAATGAATTCCACAGTACACACTCAGCTGGACTCATACATATGTATGCCAGCACAGGGCTATATATAAATTCATAAGAGTGAATCAACAAGGGATCTACGCCTGGTAAAAAACAAAGCTATTTACTGCTTCTAAGCCTGCAAGCTATGACTAGGGCTCGTTCACTAGTGCATCTAGGTTTAGGGGCAACCTTGCAACTCCAAAAAAGTAATTTTTAGCACACTTCCTTAAGAGAATTTCTGCTGTTGCTCAGATGGTGGTCTCCTCACTCACTGTGCTCAGATTCGTGACAGGGCAGGTATTTGATTTCCTGTTACTAGTGGTCATAATCCATTTTGCTTTCCATAAACGCCAGAAGAATGCTTTATTTCAGCAGAAGGCTGATAACATCATTTCTAACCACAGTGTCATAGTACAGGAGAGCCAAACCCCACCTTACAGATGTCAAAAGAAATTGCTCAGAATGCAATTCTACCAAAATATATTAAATAAACAGAAGTCATGGTGTCAGGGTAGAGTACAGAACAGCGCAGTGGGTAATACAGTACAGTCTAATTTATGGAAATGCAAGAAACTATAACTCCATCCTCTGCTATACTAAAAATCTCAAGAAATCCAATCAGTTCGACAAATAGAAACATCAAAAAAAGGGCACACACAAGCAGGTACAACCAGACACCACTTTAAACAGGGAACTTCCAACTACCTTTTAGTGCTTTACTACAACAGAAGAGCAAAGAACATTTTCGAATGCAATTACAACAGCACACAAACCTGTTTCTGTAAACCACGAAGAGGTAGAATTTGGGTTGACAGTCTCAAACTTCACCACTTGGTTGAAGTCTCTTCCTCTACTGACACCAACACAAACTAAAGGGAATTCCTGCTCAGGGACTACCAGCATTTCAAACAATCTCAGTGGACAAGGTACAGGAAAATCTATGTGCTAGATTAAGAAACAAAAATAGGTATTAGAAGGGAAACAAATGCTGGCTGAGTTGCTATTAGATATTTAAACTGCATGGTAAATTTTATGCCATACATTTTGTAACATGATATTTACTTCTTCAGATAACAGGAATTGATAAATTAAGTTAATAACAGATAATAGATAAATGAGTTAAGAAGTTTAGAGCATCTCATGCTAATTCAGTTAAAACAAGATAGCATGTCTCTCGTCATCCTATGCAGCTGCCCACAGATTACAAGAGTGTTCATCACTTCTCTCCCTGGCTACTGAGCCTCCAAGCCTTCTTTTCCAGGCTGATCAAGTTATAGCAGCTGCCTCTCTAAAAACATGAGTCCACCCTGGCTCTGTCACTTCAGGTGGTGTCAGATGGGGAGATAACAAGCATTTCTGGGCACCTCCAGTGCCACAAAACATTGAATAAGTGGCCACCTGGTATGGGAGCAAGACCAGTCTGTTAACCCATGTTACCGCTCCACTCTGCCATGTCTCAGTCTGTCACCCCAAGTTTTTTATTGTGCAACCAGTGTTCATGGAGAGAAGAACTTGGTTCTCTAATTGAAGTGCACCAAAAAGACATGAATGTTCTCCTAAGTACTTTGAGTTAGGTAATGCATATGACACATTCAAATAGCTATTTTTAGTATAAGTTAACAGAAACCAAGAGAAAAGTCTAATAAATCCAGAAAAATGGCTAATACTTATTCTTACCAAGTCATTACAAGATAAAAAGAACAGAACACAAGAGTAATTTTACCTTGATTAACATAAATTTTTGCATTGGTTCGACCCATTCTAACAAAACAATGCTAGACTGCAGTGCTCCACAAAGGTACTTGTGGCCTGTGTAGGGATTCCTCACTGTCAAAAAATGATAGAGAATGTTAGTGTACTAAGCACATACAAGTTATAAACAATTTCCAACTATGTAACACTTTTGGAAAATACCCATCACCCCGACTCTAATCTTTTATATAAGGAAGCTGCCGAGAAGCCAGTATCCACACAATGAAAATTGTGACAGTGAGCATCCTGCAGCTGGGGTTGCCCTTCCACTGGGGCTGAACAGCAAGTAGCTGGTGTCAAATAAGCCCTTACAAACATGATTTGCACAAGAGTGCTGTGGTATGTTTCACCTTTCTAACTCAAAATTAAGTTTACTGGGATTTTTTTTTCAGACTGGTAGGTGGGATTTAGTATTTTAGCTAGTATTTAAAAAAATAGTTGACTGCATACACATTTTAAGTGTCTCAGCTCTACTATGCTGGTTTGCCTAAGCCATCATCCTAAGCAGCTGTTATAGAATGGCTTTTTCTGTGACACAGAGACAATTATTTAACAGGCACTGAACAACTGCTGTCACTTCAGAAGAGCTCAGCTGCCCTTCATGCAGTCACAATGAGTCTGAAATCCAGGAGCTATATATTTCTGAACACTTCCAGATCATCAGGAAATTCAGCTGAAACTGAAGAACAATAGAAAAGCAGGAAGTGCTGCTCTTCCATTGTTTGTCAGAACTCAATTAAAAACTGGCAGAGAACAATAAAGTTGCTAAATCAGGAACTGTGAAATCTGAAATTTCACAATTTCAATTCTACAATACTGACAAAATTTCACTTAAGCTCTGCCAAAATAAGTCTTAAGACAAACAAGTGTTATTTTGCTCTTTATACAAATACATCTAAAGACCAGATTTTACTGTGCAGTAAAGTGACTGTGGGCCATCAGGCAACCAGTTTAGATAAAAAGCTTTTAAAATCCAGTGCTCTCTACACAAATGAAATATGCTCATGCTACTTTATTGACACAGAAACTCATCAACAATCCCTTGGCACCTTAAACATCAACACTTTATTTCATTAATCCAATTTCTCACTCAACATCAGTCACACTGACAGAAAACTGCATCAAAAAATGCTTGGTGTGACTTTTAGTAAGGCAGAACTCAGCAGCAGAAACCACAAAACATGCAATTACCAATATCTGTAAGATGCAGAAAGAAGACAAGATGTTCTTGTCTTTTTCTGCCTTCTGTGATACTCCTGCTTCCCCAAGGCCAAAAGCAGACTTATGCTGCCAGCAGCAATGGAGGCTCAGGCTGCACAGAGTAAGTAGTGTAGAGGGGAATCTGTTGTTTCTCCCTTTGGACATGCCTTTTGCAGCTACCTTTGTTGTGTTCACAAATTATCACCTACACCTATCACGCAAGAAGGGCTTCAGGCTTATGAGGCTAAGCTATCCCTGAATGCGAAGACTCCCCCTCATAATGTCAAGTACTATGACACCCTTGTTAAACTCTGTGCCTGACAGGACAGAAATCGCAGGATCACAGAACACACCACTAGGTTTCTCATTTTATAAGCACAAATATGGAAACTTATGGATTTCCAAATTAATTTTCATGTCAGAAAGCAAGCGTTTGTATGTACTCTGATCCCTATCACTCCACCCCTTTGGGTGTTACCTTCAGCATCCATTAACACTCACAGCTTGACTAGATACCTCAATTAGAGCTCAGCCTGGACGTACACACAAACATATGTCCATATGTACTATGTACATATCACTAACACCCTACCATACCCTAGAGATATTATGAGGTGTTTGTCAGGATAGATGACATATGCTCACTTACCACCAAGTTTCTGAAAACAACCTGTGTAATAGAACTCCTCAAACCAAACACTTGATTATGGAATACTAGGTAGAACATTTCCAGGAATAAGAGTTCAAACACAAGAGATCATCTATAGTTACCTTTCCTGTTTTGTTGTTGTTTTTTAATTTATCTGCCCTCCTGTTAAAATATGTCTTAACAGCTTTGACACTTCAGTAGCTGGCACATTACTGAACACATTATAAAGGCTTTAGAAACAACACTGTCCTCATAGAATTGAAAATACTCCTTGCTTTTTATCACTCAATATTGATAACTGAAACTTGTGCTAGGAAGTCAGGCAGCTGAATCCTGATGGCAACTTCTTTAAGTTGCTCCATCCGTGGAGATTAGGTCCTTCTTGAGGACCGGCTTAAATTTTGACATAATTCTGCTTCTCTGCATTTCTTGCAAATTGTCTTTAAATTTAAAGAGCTAAATGGGAAAGTTTTCACCGCTTAAACACAAGGACTAACCAGAATGAGCTCACTATCTGCAAACACATAGTTTAATAATAATGAAAAAAGTTTCTTCCCCCTTTACCTTCTAAACCTGACTCAGTAATCTTAACACTGCCACCATTTGTACTGCTTCTGCATACTTATTCTCCAGACCTTTACTTACCAACACAACACTTTTGACACCATTTAGTGTCAGGAATTTTTGTAGATACCGCAAACTTCCTAAAAGAAATAAACACAAAAAATTATTGATCAACTAAAATAATTGAGTGAGTTTGCTTTTTAGACAGTCGCTGATAGAAAAATATTTGCCTCATCAAAAAAGTAAAATAATATGCCTAGAACATACGTGGTGATCCCTCTGTTAGTATGACATGCTACTCAGTTATGCAGCATTATGAATGCAGTTAAAAGTCAGGAATGGAAAGGAATCAGTACCTCAATGCCATCAAGTGTCATTTACCATCTCTTGCTATTTAATTATATGTATTTATACACGTGCCTGCATAGTCTATTGGTACTGCCACGATGATTATTCTTTGCAATACTGTAACTTATTGAATCTTGTGCTGGATACTGCACAAAGTCCACCCTTGTCCTAAGACATTGTAGCTCGAAGACAAGACATGTGGACCCAAGGAGCGTGGGAAATTATGCTGTATTTGATAGTTTGCTGGGACACAAACTTGTAAACTAATAGCTGAAATTTTGCAAACATTTTCAAAGGCAACACAGCATTGCATTTTGAGAGGAGGTATGAAGGAGGACTGGAAGGCAGTTTTGCAGTTTCTTTTCTCACATGCAGGGGACATTCCCTGAGAAATCATGAAAACAATTATTTGAAAATCTATCAGATAAGCCAGGGAAGATGTTATTTGCTAGTAGTGGGAATCAGAGTTTCTATGCAGACTAGAAAGACAACAGGCAGTATTGAGACTAGCTACAGTAGTCTTGATAATAAAAACAACTAATTTGATGTTGTAGAAAAGATGGGAATAAGTTGATTGATAGATACATGCTGCACTCAGAACTAGGCATTGAGAAAATAGTTGTACAGCATTTCAAATGGAGCTGTCCAGAAGTGACTGACAATGCAGCAGAGGACTGAGCAGCATGAAAGCTGAGTACTGGTCACAAGTTTTCTTTGAAATAAGTCATAGAAGGTTTGAAAGGAACTGCTCAAGGACACTTCAGCGAAAGAAGCTGGAATAGAGACCTATCACAGACATATTTTCCGCTACTGAATGTCTGCCAACCCATTATCATAAATTGAGCTTAGACCATTTTGTAGATGAATATATAAACCTCACAAATTACTCAAAATTCTATTCTGCTTTGCGTTTCCTGTACTAAAACCCTTGCTTTTAACATATGTAAATTTTTCATGCAGGACTCATCATCATGGTACCCAGAAACTTGTTTAAGAATACACGTTATTGTCTGGTAGAAAAAAAAAAAAATGTTCTTCTACACACTTCAGATGTAGGTCTTCTGCCTGGCTAAATCTTACTATCCTGAATCCTCACAACAAGAAGTAAAACAGCAAAATGGATTATCTAAATGAATCCCTCCTGCCTCAACGACTGGCTTGGCACTCACACAGTCAGGTTGTACTGCATTTTTCTTGGGAAGTGACATGACTGGGCAAAAAATTTTCTGAGCCCTCTGCAAGTCAGGGGAGGTGTCATTCCAGGCTAAATGCAGTATGAAAGTTTTCCTAGCATGATCGTTATCATAATTACAGTCATTAGGCCAGTACTGATTCAGTCCTCAAGCCAAAGTCACCCAAAGTCAAATCTGGAAGACAGAGGAACAGAACAGTGATGCAGAAGACAACAATTCAAAGCACAAATCATCTCCTAGTTATTTAGAATTTATCCTCTAGGAAGAACACAATTTTCAGACAAGTGGCGCACCATTATGTTTGCAGATGAATGAACAAGAAGCCTTCTCTGAGTCCAAGAATTAAATGTTAACAGGCTGTTAATAGAACCAAAGGCAGCAGAGAATCAAGTTTTCTATAATAAAATTTCCTAACAAAAATCCTATTATATTAGAAAAACCAGTGTCATTATGCACTTTAAGAATTAAAGATTTTTCTGCAAACTAGATTAGCATTACTACCTCCTCCTCCTGGGATTTGAATAGGATACTAAGCCTTGCTTGGCAGTGTCCTGTTTCTTGCCAGGGTTAATTTTTGCAGCAGTCAGGAGGGGCATGGCCAACACACAGAGGTTATTGTACACCACCTCAAGTCACTGCCGGGGTGGGGGAAGGGGAGCCTCTTCTTGTTTCTGTGTGAATCCTTTGCTCTTTCTTGTACCCTCTGTCACTGATATTGTTGCTGTTACTGTTTTCTTATCTCACTGTTGTTTCCAGTAAACTGGTCTCATCTCAACATGTGATCTTTACATTTTGTGCCCTCCAATTCTCCTCTCCATCCCGCTGCAGGGGAGGGAAAGGAGGGGAGGGAGGGAGAGAGAGAGTAGGGCATAGTTATGGTGGGAGCACTAAATCAGAGAATACCACTCCTAAACCACAACAAGCAGTCAGCACTGTACCCAGTTTCTGGAATTTTGTATGTGCTTGTTAGTACCTAAATTGGAGGGGAGGGACTGCACACACAACATGCTGTAGGCACCTGGAGGCAAAAGTATCTCCTACTGTGAAAAATGACCAGCTGATGATGAAATGTCAAATCTGTGCTCCAGTTCTACTCTTCCCAGCTTTCAAAATAACCCTTGAGCCACTCCCTCTGCAGTAAGAGATTACACATCCTCACACCTTTTCTTTAATAGAATGAAAATATATTGCCTAGAATATCTGATGTAAGATCATAATTTCTACATGCCTGAAATATCACAGGTACAATACTGACCATAGATTTTGTTTAGCACCAAGTACAAGCAGGATTTACCATACTAGACTATGCCTGAAAAGAGCTATGCCCATAAACAAGAGGCTACACAACACGAAGGTAAGATGTACCAAAATCCATTTTAGTAAGAGTATATTCACATCTTGTTTCATGTTAATGTAAGGGTCAACACTCTGATTAATATACATATGAGTAATTAACTGCAATTTGTGAACAGAGCTCCACATTATTTGGTATTCTCAGAGTTTCAAAAGCATATCCTGAACTCCCAGAATTAAGATACTCTGATATATCCGATGACGGGTACTTACCTGGGAAGTATCCGGTCAGGGAGTTTATGTGCTGGAATAGCAACAGGTAACTTTTGCATTTGTCTTGCATAATCAAAGAGTCCTGGTAGATTGTGGGAATAAAGTTGAGAAGCTTTACCTGGAAATTAGAAAACAAACTGCACTTCAAATACAAAACCAAATGTTTCCCAGCACTACCATTCCAAGATAGCACAGTAACTTACCAGATATTGATAACAAACAATTGTTCATGACATATAACCATGTACACCTTCGAGGAAATAGCTGATAAATGGAAGGAAAAACAAAGAAGTAGTATTCAATTTGATACACACAAAATATTCATCAATTAATATCTGCATAGATGACATGACAAAACTAATATTGACTTGCTTTTTGCAGCAGAAATTAGCTTAAGCCAAGTAATGTTTACCTGGAATCCAGAGTTAATTCAGAGTAAATCTTAATGCATATGTTCAATACAGCATGTGTGCCTAACATTTAGATAATTAGCACATTTTATACTCATGTCATCAAATATACTATAGTTATTCCATAAGATGTCATTATAAGGATCAATCAATCAATCCTTTTCCAAAAATTTTGCAAACCACCACATTTTCTCCTTCAAAGAAGAAATGCTTAACAACATACACTTCAGTAAGCAAAGCATGGTGAACAAATCACAGCCGTTCTAAAGCCTGTGATAGTCCAGATCTCTTGAAACAACTAAAACTGGCACTCTGAAGGGACTCTACCTGCACAATTACACATTTCACTTCAGTGATCAACAAATGCAACAAATGGTCAAGGCAGAACTGTTATTTGTCAAATCCCACAATTACTAAAAAGATGAAGGTGAAAGCAACAAGATATCCCTTAAAAAAAAAACAAAACCAAAGCCAAACCACAACTACTTTTTTCCCTCTGACCTAAATTTTGGAACTTATTGGTATAAGATGTCATGAAGGTGGAAAGTATCAACAGCCTAAACAAGGGATTAGACATACTCATGTTCAACAGGTCCCAAAATGGACACAAAAAGCAAATAGGCAGGGATCTTCCAACATGCCTGATTCAATGACTGTCATGGAGTCTGAGAATAGACAGTAGACAGTGCCCAAGCTCGTGGGTATCTCCCACTGCTACTTTAGACGATTGGGCTAGACAGACCACTCAGGAGGACAATACTTTTGCTCTTAAAAAAACCCCCTCAAAACACTGAAGAAAACAAAAACGAGCCCCCCAAACAAATATTAAGAAGGTATCCTGGAAAGATACTATTTCTGCTTTTTCCACTGGTTAAGTGGAACACTGAAAAATAATCACAGATACTACTTTTCATTTTATACTGAGTTGTATTGGACTGAAAGTAAACAATGACATGAAACACAAAACTTGGAAATAGTATTAAAGCCCCACTGACTGTTATCATAAATAATGATGCAATAAATGGTTAGCACAGAGAGTGCACTTCTATTCCTGAAGTCTTCTTATAACCTAAACACACACTGGAAGAAACACCTATGGTAATAATCTATCAGCCTGCTTGTATCAAAATTTGACGTGCAAGTTTGATTGACCTTCTGTAGCCGCATAAGCATATTGTCACCTAGTAGGTTTGGATCTGAGGATTAAAGAACAGCAATTCTTCAAATTAGCAGGTTAATTGACCTGTCACTCGTTCCTCTTGTTCCACACATAACTGCCTGTATCTCTTCCTGTCTCTAAGTGCTTATTAAAACACTGTCCTGAAACCTCACTAGGCAACACAATACATGATTTTCATTACGCTTATTCTCCATCCTTGCCAGTTCAAAACCAAACTCCAAAGAGCAAAGACCTTTCCTTGCTCTACTTGGCCTACAAGAATTATTGCATTAGTGATATTTCTCAGGGTGGGTTTTACAACTGTAGTACAGCAGCAGAGGGGTACCTGAGCTAAGTTTAAACTATGTAACTCAAACACCAGTATGATTATGGGTTACATGGAGCTCAGTTCAAGCTGGCTAGGCCTCTCTCTCAACAAAACAGACATATCTACAACGTCTGGACCCTGGCAGATGAACAAACACCAGTGCCTCCAGCTTACAGTGTGAAGGCTGTCCTCACAAATTCCTCCACCTTGATGGCAGATGCATAGCTCCCTATGTTAGGGAGAAGGTACGAAAGAAAACAAGTCTCCTAGAGAGTAAGAAAAGAGCTGGAGAAGACACCATACAGAAAAGCCTGCAATTGGCATTTTCTCTCTCCCCAGTATCCCCTCAAAAAATTACTTTTTATAAGACTCTGCAAAAACAGAGCTTTAGGTGGAATTCAGTAAGCTGAGTCTCACCAGCAAAGCTGCTTTTAAGACCAAAAGAATGGAATCTAGTGTATAAAGGATCTCTTTGCTTCCTCATAGCTGAAACACAATGTTTGTTGCAAAAACTCTATACCGTAACAAAGCTTTAAGGAAAATAGAAACTTTCAACCAAAATATATCAGGGAAATTCCATACTATTTACCTAATCATTTAACTTCAGAACAGTGCACTATGATGAAGTTCTAAACACTGACAGGTGGAGATCTCCTACTTAAACATGGTTCAGCCTACAAAATACTTAAACGTGACTGAAAGGAATCCTCAACAGCAAACTTAAGGTAGTTCTCAGTGTAGCTAATGCCTATTTAAATGGAGTAAAAACTACTTTTACAAGGATTATACAACATTAATCTGAGTGGTTAAAAAAAGTGATGTACTTTTTTCAAAAATATCAAATCAGAAATACACCTGCTCCATTGATGTTTCATGAAGTTCATTGAGGTTCAGCGTGTAAATACCTTCTTCTGCACCAAATATCAAGTACTGATCTGCAAATACAAACAAAAAAAGCTAGAAATCCTGATTTCAGGAATGTGTGTATGCAGCTCTTTACAAAAAAAAAAAAGGCTTAAAACAATTATAGACATTGAAACAAACCAAACTACAATAATTAACAGCATTTGAAAATCCTACTAAGGAAGCTCAAATTTATGGATGAGGCTGTTTTAAGACATTAGGAAAGATCAGACATTTAAAGTTCTTTATAACTAATAATTGAAATTAAAAAAAAAACTATTCAACCATAGGCAAGAATTCATGTGGATAATTTCCACATATCCTACTTAGACATTTTCATATATTATGCTAAATATTCATTGCCTTCTTTTGGAGAACTTCTACAGCAGTATTGACTGGAACATTTTCTCAGTACTTTGTGGATGCCTCACTTGAACATAATCCAAACCCCAGATGGCATTTAGGCATGGAAACAAGACAGACATCTCATACTGAGATGATGTCAACTGTGAAAGATTGACTTCCATAATTTCAGTTTCTAAAAAAACTTAAGTTTTCTTGCTGACTAGCTCAACAGCATGTCTGTACAGCTCATAACCAAAAGGTATAATTGCAGGCAAAGCCAGTACAATGTTACCAATTATCCCTTTCATCAGGCTAGACAATAAAGCATTAAACTGTATGCAAAAATAAACAGTGGCAGAATCCTGTAGGACCAGAAAGATTTTGGGGGGTGGGAATCAAGTGAATGATAAAGAAATCAATCTCAACTAGGACCTCCCAGAGTTTGATTTTTAAAAAATAAATTAGTATTGGCATGCTTTGGACTTAAATGTTGAGAAGAGCCTTTAACTTTGATATTTAATTTATTCTTTTTAATCAAAGTGAAAAAACACCACGACTTCAGACAGAAGTGGCATAATTAAAGAACAATTCCTGCTTATGAGTATGTCTATTTTAAAAGGAATAGTCTTGCTCATTTAGGCACTCCTGAAATCCAAGGAGAGGACAAAATGGGTAAAATACTCATCATATAGTACCTCTTGTATCTGGATTTATCCATGATGTTGCACAATGAATTTTTAATGGACAGCCGTTGAAAACCTTTGAAAAGCAAGCACCCATCTGTAGAAGCAAAACCAATATATACATACGAAAAATTAAAATGTGGCATTTCCATTGGGATTATTTATACTTCAAGTAGTAATAAAGCATTAAGAGTTGCTATGTGGGAAATAACCTCATCCAGAAAACAAGCTGACAAAGTTAGTTTAAAATCAGATGAATCCCCCATTTGGTGCAGAGCACAGCTACATAAATACATTGTCGAGCACACATGGAGGAGAGCGGTGAAGGCAGAAACAAATGGTCAAGAAAAGGAAAGACTGGATCTTCTCATCACAGCACTGGCTAAAAGCACAGTGACAAGTCTACACAGATATTACAATGAAATTCTAGTTTGCTTTATGCTTTGAAGGTGCACATGGATACGTGTAACAGCTATTTCCAGCCCTAAGGCATCTAAGAATCCTGTCTTCAGAACTTTTGAACCCTAGAGTTGCACAGCATAATCTATGAACTATCTGCAGCTCCTGAGAGAGATCAGCTCCCTGGAACACTAAGTACCTTCAGTATGCTGAAAGTACCAGTGTCACAGAACTATCACTTGCTCTTTTAAAGAAGCAAGCAATCAAAAAACCTTCAAAATTTACCCCAATAGCACAAAATGAAGGGTGATTTCTAAAACTCCATACAGTGGCTTAGCATTTCTAAGTGATATTGGGTTTTATAATTAAAAAAATAATACTACAAATATCTAAAGAATGTACTCTCAGTTTTAGTTAGACGACACATCCTGCTTCCAACATGAATTGGTATGACTCAGTAATACTCACATGTACTTTAGGTGTGGGGGGAAGGCCATTACTAATTGGTTTCTAGAAAATAAAATTTAAAAGTATGTTTACACTCACATGCACACTATGCATGAACATGCATACTTCTCTCCCCACATCACAGCATAACCAAAATACAAGCAAAAAATATTTTTTGGAATGCTGACAAAAGCACTGGATAAATAATTAAGCATAATTACATTAAGATAAAATAAAAAGCCAATACTTGCATCTACATAAGAAATAGATACAAACCCCTCCCTGCATATTTTTAAGACAATAGAGTTGTGCTGTTTATTTCTACACTATACTAATGGGCACTGGGCACCTACTGAGGCACTCCACTGTGTCCAGTGCCATAGGTACTAGACCTGAAAACCATGGTAAGCTTTGGCTACAGTCCCATTTTTAAGCATGAGGTTAGGCCTCCCTTAGACCTCCCTTTCAAAAGACACTTCCATATGAGTTTGCCGACCATGCGTCTCTAATAACCACATACCCAAACTACCAGTATCATTTTCTTTCATTAAAATCTCTATGATTCCCCAGTATCTCCTCACTGAACATTTGCGTAACCTTACGCAGCATTTTCGCACTACGATGATGCCTGTAAGAATGCCATATCCAGTACTACAGAGTTTAAACAATATTGCAGCAATTGCTCAACTGTTCAATATTACAACATTAAATTTTACCAATCAGTAAGTACTACAAGCATTTTCCTCTATCAGTATCAATTACTCCTAGCAGAAACATGCTTCTGAAGAAATGTATTTTACAGGTAACTAGGTCAACTTCAAGCACACAATTTCAAGTGACAAGTGCAAAGCCATTCAGGCAATCCTACATTCCAAAGTACTGCCAGTATTACTGGCATTTTCTTAAAACAAAAGGAAGACCCATATGATATTTTTGCCTATTTCCTCTTAACTTCTCATAAAAAAGTGACATTTCCATCCTTACCCTCTGAAGAAGCCCCCAAAGAGGGCAGTTTCATGTTACCTTTAAGCTATTCTAACTACAGATGTCCCACTCCCTCATCACACATTCCCACTTCTGCTTTTGCATCGTGGAGTGACTTGATGGAAAACTCACTTGAAACAGGAGAAAGCTATGGAGGAAAGGAACCCTTTTCTCAGATCACAGCTGAATCAGATTACACATGATGCAAGACTGCATTCTCCCCTTGAGCACAACTTCATTTGAGTACATGTAGTTCAAGTCTGATGGTAAACCCAAGCTACTAAACCCTGAAACCTGCAGCTCCAGAGGCCAGCAGGCAAACAGCTTGCCTATGAAGACCTCAATCTACATTTCACCACCTTTTTCCCACAAAATACCAAAAAGCCTGTATGCCTACACCTAGGATAGGATAAGGATTCATCTGGGAACAATCCTGATTCAGCTTCTTTCCCAGAGTCAGCCAAATCCTCCAGCAAACTGTCAGGAGGCAGAATATTCCCTCACTTCCATATTTAATAGTCATTGCTCAGTACAAAACACATCCCTCTCACAGGATCTCACTCTCATTACATCTCTGAGTTTGTGAAGGAGGAAGTAAATCATATATACCCATGATAATGTTAGTTTCTAAGGAAAATTAAACACCAAGTCAAGCTTCAGCTTGACTGTGTCACAACTAGACAATCTAGAAAACTCTGCTTTGATTCCAAGTAAACAAGATACCATCCAGCATACTTTCTATACTAAAAAACATGCCTGCTCCTTTTCCTTGCACATGCAAAATGGTCAGTCAAGACAACCTTAAAAGAATACCTTAAATACCTACCAGTATTTCTTTCTTCTCTTTCCTCAGAAAATTAGTGTCTCTATCTTCATTCTGTGGCGACTCCTCTCTGTCACCATTTAATTGTACAGAAGTGACTCCATTACCTATAAAGATTCATATTAAAAATGTGTTCTTCTACTTTCACCTCAAAGAGTAAACTAGCCTAAAAACTATTTTAAAGGGTCAAAATTTCGGTTTAAGTCAGAGCATGTATTATACACAATACAGTATACAATACCCAAATTTATTTCTGAAGCATAGATGTTCTTCCATGTGCACATATAGCTGTCTATTGAGCCACATTCAACCTCAGTGCATGACTTTTGGCAATTAATATAACAACTCAAATGGGGGCATTGAAAGGGATGCAGTCACAGTTATGAGGAAAAACGTACTGAACATACCCAAAGAAAAACTTAGCCAAATAGCTAACATTTCAATTATTGATTCCTTACAAACAGCCATGAGGCATTTCTTAGCACTAGATGTTTAAGCATTAGAGTGAAATCTTTAACACATCAACTGCAGTACCAAGCACGAAGCAAGGAAAAGCTAGCAAGGTATCAATTAAGAGTCAGAGATTAAGCTTGCTTAAGAGAAGTCAGTCCAAGACAATTCTCAAAGCACTGGACTAATAAAAGCATAAAATGAATGGCCTGAGCAGACAGTAAACAAACACAATTACCTTCTATACTACCCAACCCAGTTCATTAATACAAAAGCAAACTTTGAAAGCAGAATTCTGCTCTTGACATGTCAAATGACAACACACTGAACCTGAAACCTATATACCTGCTTTTTTGACAATCCTGATACTCTATAATATAAGCCTGTTGCTTATAAAAGCAATTGTTTCACCAATGGCACCAGCAGGAATCATGTCAGGTGACTTTGGTACATTTGAGCCTCTTAAGAGTTAAAGCATGCTTACTTCATTCATTTTGGTTTTCATGCACCTTTTGTTACTTGCCCACCATAGAAAAATGACCTCCGTATTTTTAAATGTGTGCACAGGGTGGGAATGTAGAAATAAAATCACATTAGATTATTTAAGAAATACTTGTATGCTTCTTGGGGTCACTCTGATTACCTAAAGGATTAGATTTCTGTGGATGTAGTCGAGGGGGTGGTGGTCTGGGTGGAACATGAGATGCAGATTTTGCTGGACTCTCTGATGTGGGGCATCTCTTAATTGTCCCTTGATTTTCATTTTCAGAAGAATAAGTTTCTTGGGGGATAAAGATGGATTTAGGCTGAAAGAGACATAGTAATAATAAAAACACAATGAAAAAAATATTCAAAGATTCAAAGCATTCATGCTACTTCTCAAGGAGTAAAAAAACCCATATGCAATATTTGGATTCTGAAATTTTCAGAAGTAAAAAGCCATCAATATAGTAATTTAAATAGTCTGCATTTATTTGTTTATTTAAAGTGCCCTTTTTTTCTGGGCCATCAAATCCCCCTCACTTACCTTTGGTGGTAAAGGAGGTGGCACTTTAGGTTTCATAGTAGCACTATAACGAGAAGAAACAAAACAGATTGCTACTCTCTTTGAACCACATCTTGCAGTGTTTTATAAATGCCATACAAATAAGCCCCTTAACTTGCCAACAGCACCATTCTATCCAAATAACTGCATCACAAATACTTTCAAACATTTTGTTATACCACAGATACTAAATGAAAACAAGTGTCACAGATCACCCCTAGGGAGCATAGAGTATCATGAACTGATTTGTTGAAGATGGACATCCTTGTGCAGAACAAAGAAGGGAGCTACAGAGCAGGCCAGGTATTTAGTCTGTTGAGAGGAAAAATATTTAGGGTATCAGTGAGCTTTTCTAAGGGGCCACTTGTAGGTGAACAGAGCCAAAGGGACTTACAAGAAAACTCATGAATACCATCCCTTAAAAAATTTACTACTGATGACTTAGAACAGTCTTACACATGAAAGTAAAATTCATCTGCAGTGAACAGTTAGGTCGGTGTCTGGTTTGTTCTTTGGGGTTTTTTTCCATTAGTTACTTTTAGCACAGAAGTCTTGGGAAAGACAACTTTTTAATGCAAGAACAAATCAAAAGATTGGCTCAACAGTACAACACATCAGACGACACAAGAAAGCTGAAGCATGAGGACCATTCTTCCTCTCCTGGTTCTGTAGTTTAAAAGGTATGCTGCATTAAAAAAAAAAAACTAAATTCCTAAATTTTGTATATTTTTAAAAACTCCTACACTATCCTGTTTCCTAATCTTTTTGGAACAGAGAATTATTTGCACTAAAAAAATTAGAAATACAGCTGTGAAAACTTGACATTCTTGCACAATATTTTCCTTATTTTTAAATTATGTTTCAAAGTTTTGGAAAAATATCCAAGTAGTAAGATATGTTTGTATATTTACAGGTCAACAACTTGTCTGCTTTGCTTCATTCTTTTCAGGAGTTCCTGTCCTGGCATCTTATCTGTTGCTTATATTTCAGAGAAGGTGGAAGGGGACTTCTGACTTCAGCTGCTACGGTGGTAGAAATTATCACTCCTTAATAATGTCGGACCAAGTTTAAGTCCTCAGTCATGTGTGTCCAAGTTCCATATGTATTTTCTTTCATATTCCGGCATTTCAGACAGCCATTACAATGTTACTGGGCAGTCAAACAGAAAAGCCAACAATTTGGCATAAATGTGACAGATGTTTGTACAAAGGACCACGTGCCCTTGTTTCAGTGACAGGGTTTAGGCGCAGTTTGTAACTGCTGATCATGCAGGGCAGTGCCCCAATAACTTCTGCTGTCCCAGTTTTCATAACCAGGAAATTGAAGCATCAGCAGCCTTGTTGCATGAGAGAAAAAGAAATATCAAAACAATAAAAACCATTAAATGAAGAGAGATAATTTTATATTGTTCCCTGAAGCATGTGGATTCTCTGCTGCTACAAATCAGCTGGCTTAATGCAGTGGCATCAGTTTGGACTGAAGGGCGTACCGTGGCTTCACTGTTTTTGTTCTTGATCTGAAGGAAGAATTGACCGATGGCACAACTGCTCTTCAGCTGCAGCTCCATCTCATAGAATATAAATCAAACAAAAGCTTGAGTCTTCAGTGGGTTCCAGAAAAGGGTATCTGTGGCCAAGCTGATGAAGCAACAACTGCAGCAGAGCTTTGGACTCAAGCAGATACCAAGAGAAAGGCACAGATGCAGAATCTGCCTGATCCAAGGTTGAGGCATTCAAGCTTTTACTACTGTCAGGCCCTCTCTGTAGGGCAAGAGTACCTAGGAAGAAATATGTGAAGAAACAAAAACCACCAGGACTGTTTTGGAAGACTATTGGTGACCATCCTTAGGGTCTCCAGAAGCTATGAGGTCCTTTCTTGCTTAACCTTTTAAAAAAAAAAAATCCACAGAAACATGACAGTGACACAAGCAGCTAAAGTCAATGCTGCTTTAAAGTTCTGATGGAGCTCATGTAAGGAACAAAGGTCTTGAAGCACGGGACAAGGAAATCAGTGGTAGCACTTCAAGACAGAAGGGATCAAGAGGTCCCCAAGCCCTGGAACATTACTGAAGTTGACGATACTGGCTGTAAACTGAACAAGATTTCACAGGCAAAAAAGGAAACATTAAACAAGAACGAACAGACACAGAGCTGTACACAAAAAACCACCCAGAGATTAGCATGGATGGAGGAACTGAGCTGAGCTGGCTTGCAGGAGCACAGATATCCAGAGCATCTTCACTGGAGGCCATCAGAGTGAAGCTGGCAGTATGGAGCTACAGGGTACTGTTACAGCCCACAGTGGAGGAAGCCTGAGATACCATCAGCAAGGTCTATCCAAGTATGAGCAAAGCAGGTTCTCAGCTTCATCCAAATGCCAGGGAGCAAATCATGAGTAGCATCGCCAACTTCTTCCTCTCAAACACAAGACATGAGAGCTTCCTATTATTGATGAACTATGTAATCAGCCATGTCCTTAAACGACTGCTTAATAATGGAAAAAAGAATTACTTAAGGAATTAGCAAGGGAATAAAGCCTACTAAAACATGACTCAATTTTTTTTCCTATAAATATTACTTGTGTCAACAAACATACTTGTGTTTTAAAAAGCAGATTGTTAAACAATGCAAATTTAATGTACTCATAACCTGACACTGGACATTATCAGTACCTTTACCCTTCTTGAAGGGGACTGTCCCTCTGCTCAGTATGTGATAAAAAACACTGCCTTTGTTATAAAAGAACAGCAGTAAAATAACTCAAGGAGAAAAAAAAAAAAAGAGTGTAATTTGGCTTTCTGTAAGAGATAGATGCCAGCAATAGATAACACATATTTTAAAGGTCTCTGGTATGAAGCAACAGCTTTCAAAATTATCCATTAACAGAAAGCAAAAAAAAATTCTGTCTCAATGGCATCTTTCTTTTCGGTCTTTACATCAGATTTATTTAGGAATGTTAATTAATGTAATACATGCCTTTGCAGTCCCATAACATTGCGCTCTCTGTGGTAAGGGAATCAGCTCTATTCCAAAAATCAAGCACCCATACAAGCATCCTCCTAACTGAGAACATGGACAGAATAAACTCAAACTAGAGAAGACTTATGTATATATTTTACATACTTTTCATGAGCCTTATTTTAATATATAGTTACAGTTTCTAAAGAAGGCACCAGGACTGGGATCAGACAAATTACTGGCTCAATGTAACAATGTCAAGATTTTGTCCAATAATAGAATACAAAAGGACAACTGTACCAAGCAAGGAACAAGACTCCCCCCGCAATTTATAACAAGTTTATCAGCAAAATAAAACATCTGATGATGTAATCTAGGAAAAACATTAAATGCCTATCTTTAAAAATGCTACAGAAGAAAGAATCCTGAGTTATTATAGAACATGATTCAACCTTTTTTTTTTTCAAATGCTCATCTATTCAAGAATCTGCTTTTATTTATCTATTTATTTTTACAAGAAGGACTTACTGTTTAGAATCATCATCTGCGTCTTCATCATCTTCTAAATGTGCCACATGTCCCCTAAGAAAATGAACAAGATATTATGGTTGAGTGAGTTGTATTAAAATTACCTTGACTGCTGTGAAAATTCTGCGCTCAAAGGCTACTACCTCTTTTACAGAACTTTACTAGGTGTTTTTTTTTTGTTGTTGTTTTTGTTTGTTTTTTAATTATTATTATTAGCATTCTTTAGAGCACAGCTGCAATCCAGACAACTAAGCCTCTCAATCTCTCAGCACGTACAGGGACAAAACTAAGAACTAGTTGTGACAGACAAAAAAAATCAACACACAAATTACTTTTGAAACACACAAGAGAGGAAAAAAAAAAAGAGTAGAATTACCGCTGATGCAGTTCTTCTTCAACTGATTTTAAGAGACTCCTTCAGCATTAAATAAGAATAAGAACATAGTTTAATTGTACACAAATGCAATTACCAGAAGCCAGATCAAAAGCTCTTATGATTCTACGAGTAAATAATCCAAAGAGTGTTATTTCAGCTGGCTTTCATAACATACATTAAGCATCCACATAAAAATGAACATAGCTGCAATATTTTTTCATTTCTTTTTACACAGCATGATTTCGTGTGTATTTATTAGTGTATTGCCATTAAGTGCAGTGGTCCTTTATCCTTTTACTGTACAACAAGGACTGTCTTATCTTGACCCAATTTAAAACAAATCTTCACTATCCAAGATAGTCATAATATTAAAAAATCCCCAGACTGACAAGGATTAAACTACGAGTGGAATAAACTCATTTTTCCCTGGTTAATTTTTGTAACATTCTGAACTTTATTTTTATGTTTTTGTTTGAAAAGACAGACGGGAAAAATCACAGGCAAAACACAGGAAAAAGAAACAACAGGATTTTGGAAGGCAGCAGTATTCGTATTTTTCTCAGTTAAAGACTGTGAAAAAATATCATGTTCTATGCTTAGATTTTCTGCATCTTTAATATTATTTACTTTGAAAATCAATGCTTAGCATCCTAATTCTGACACGCATAAATATAATTAAGAAATTGAGTGGAAAGGAGAAATTATATGGAAAATTATTTTGTATGATTAATGTATCAAGGTTATTAAGTGCATGAACATAAAGGGCTTGCTAAGAAAGGTAAGTTTTATTTTTTGAAGTGTTTATAACTGCATGTTCTAGTGCCTTACAAGCTGAGGAAGGGCATAGAGGAATATCAAAGAGCAGCACTGGCAGTTCCCAGGTGGGGTAAAATTGTGGTCTGTGGCGGTTATCACACAGAACACTTTGTAAACAAGAAGACCAAGGTAACAGCTCCTAAAAGGAATTGTACACCACCACCGAGACAAAACAGCCTCAAATTCTGAAAAGTGCTGGAATTCTATATCATTGGAGTTACTATTATTTTAGAAATACATAGTGGTTTTGAAATTGCAACTGATAGAAACAAGCTTGGCTTGTCTTACTACATTTCAACTAACGTGTTTAAAACGCCTACATGATTTTTATATTAAACTAGTCTTGAATGAATTAAAGACAGAAAATGCTGTTGCTTACTCACTTATTTGCACCTAAGAAGTAGCCACACTGAGGACCATGACCATATTCTAGCTGTAAATCCTAAAAATGCAAGAGAACAAATCTTTAAGATGAACAGGTGAGCACCAAACACATATCCAGAGTCATGCTGCTGTTATCCCCTCTGCCACACCCGAGACACCAAACCAGCTTATTTCTCTGGCTTTTTTGACCCCTAACACCACTCAGGCCTGTTGCATCCAAAAATCTCCTTTCTGTCAGTTTGCTGCATCTCTAATTCCTTTCAAAACTCCAACCTTAGTTTCTTCCTTGCACACACAGATCTTTTGCTCAACTAAAGTCAGCTGCAGAGAAGGAAACAAAATAACAACAGAAATAATACAACAATTCCAAAAAATTACTAAGGAAGGACTTTGTAATCTACCAGACCCTGTAAAGAATCCTGCTACTCCTCACTGGCACACTATAGTAGTCATTTCAGATATGGAGTAGTTCTGGCAGGGAGCCTGAAATTCCTGTAGCACACAGGGACATTAAAAAAATAAGCATACAGGACAGTAAGTGTTCTTATAGCTCTTGTTATAACAATATGTGTACACTTTAAGAACACTTTTTGTATTGAAAAGTAATTAACAAAGTCAAACATGCCAGCAATCATATAGGCTACAAAGATGTGGCAATAGGCCTCCTACCCTATTATTAAATAAACACTACAAAGGCGTACAAATTTAATGCATTGATGGAACACAGACCCCGCCAAAGCACAATCAAACCTCCACCGGCCACGAGGATACTGCTATAATTACAGGGTACTTCTTTCTTCAGGTGGATTACAACAGGAAAAACCTGAGCATAAATTTGCTCCCAAGATACTTAGTGTATTCACCAGGAGAAATGAATTCCTGATCACCTAAATCACTGATAAACAGAGCTACACTGGTCCTTTCCAGGAAACATTTTAAAGATCTCCCAACAAAGTTCTGTTGAACTGCAACCCATAACAAAAGTATGCCACCCAAGATGCCCAGATATTCAAGCTTCAAGAGCACTAAGTTTTGATTAGATGGGGCTGATCTCTCAAAAGGGAATTTTTAAAACTCAGAAGAAAAGTCTCATGCTAGATTTGCCAGTGTTCCAAGCTGACAAAGCAGAAACCACTACAACCCTCAGTTCCAGGCTGAAAGGCAACCACTTTAATACAAGGCTACGGACATTGTTTTCTGCTTGGCAAGGAGTTTCAGATTGTGTACTGCACCCTCTATTCTGCTCTGTACATCTAAGTAGTAGTTTCCAGATGGGTGTGTCTACCACAGCTGTCAGTAGCATTTGATTGCTTCAGTGACTTTACATATTTTCCCCAAAAAAGTGAGATATTGTGGGAAAAACACTAGGTAAATGATACTTATTTGATGTAAAAGAATATACAGATCAGAGGGTTGAATAAAAATTGCAAAGGCAAGCCTGATGCTGGCATTTCCTGAACCATGGAGAGACTGACTTTTTGATCTCTGCACCAACTTTATTACATATCTTTGTTCTGGAATTAAATGATCCTCCACTCTGTCCACTTCTATAGGTCTGACTCACAAGGGCCACCCAACTTTCCCTCTAGACATCTGTCAGTGGAGCTGTAATGTCTCGATTTTGATTCTTCCTGCTCCTTTGCTCCAAACAAGTTCAGCAACTCTCCTTTCCTCAAGAAAGGTGATCCTAGCCCTTCCACAGGTTCAGTCTCTTCATCACTCCCAATACCTGTCACTTTGCAGCCAGGTAATTCCCTTCTGCTTCTCCTCAAGACCAGCTGATGGACTAAAATCCACCACAAAGAAACCGATTTAACTTTCTTTACTCTGAGTATTTATATTACTGCTATGCAATCTCAAAACCTTCCACCTGTAACCACAGGTATTTTGAGGATTCAGGCTCTAGAGCAGAAAACAACAAGATTAGAAACAAAAGATGTCACTAGACTCACAAGCAAGTAGGTTAAACAGGTTGTGTGAGTCTATTCAAGAGAATGCCAGAACAAAGACTGGGAAGTTGTTGAGAAAAATAACCCCAGACCAGCATAACGAAATCTGAGATTTTCACTTTGAAGAGACAAGCCTTCAATGTTGCAAAATCACATTAGTCGAAAGTGAGAAACAAAGAAGTTATGCTGGACAGAGCCAAAATGTCTGTCCTTTTTAATTTACACACTGTGCAATGTATGGCTATGAATACACTGTACAGCAGTGACAGGAAAATTAATAAGAGAAAATAAGTAAGACTACCTAAAACATAAGAAGTCTTCCTCTGTCACCAGACTTCTTAAGCATAACTGGAATTTTCTTTATCAAAAATTACATCTGCCAGAATTAGTTATATTTAAATGCTTTTAAAGGGAAAAAGCTCTGTTTTGATTCAGTTTACTGTTGTGTAACATTTATTCGACCCTGATTTTAATTGGATATGTATAATTTTCCAAAGCCCTTTAAACACTGCTGGTTTTCACTCCAAATGTGGGGTCAACTACTCCATTGCTAGGGAAATTCCTTCTTTTGCACTCTTGACAGATAAATACTGAGAGCTAGAAAGCTTTTAAAAAGTGAAATACATTTTTTCCTACCTTCTATTTCAAATACATCCGTAAATTACAATTTTATAAATCTTCTAGCTGCGTATTTGATACAAAAACATTGGTAAATACTGCATGTATCCTGCAAATCCTCCAGTGACCTGTTACACTTTATCACCCAATATAACTGGAGTCTTTTTAAGCCACACATAAAGGTATGAAATTTTACCAGTTATGGATTCCCACTGGGAGGAAGAAATTAGCATTAATTCCTAAATGATGCAAAGTTACCCAACAACTTTATCGGTCTACATGAATATTTTCATTTAACATATCTACAGTGTCAAGTAGTGAATTAAAATTCTTTTTAGATCAGACAACACTGACATGGAATAAATTTGAGTGACTACACAGACATTTTCCAATGGAATCTTGAGATATACAGCTGGTAGGAATGAGAAGAGGTCACTGATCTTGGTATTAAATCAAAAGTTCAACCCCAGATTACTCTGCATTCAGCCTCAGGTTACCAAAAACTCATTCCTGAAACAACTCAGATCACAGCATACTCTGACTTGGAAGGGACCAGAAGAATTGCTGAGTCCAGCTCTTGGGTGAATAGCCCCTGTGGGGATCAAGCCCACAACCTTGGTGTTATTTAGCACCATTGTCTAACTAGCTGAGCTAATCTCAGGGTCTCATCTGTGTACAAGTGAGCTATTTGCTGGCAATAATTGCTTTACAAAAAAAAGGTAATACAGGGAATAATTACTAGTTCTCAACAGCTTAGGTAACATTACAGGAAGCTGTCTTGTAGCAAGACAAATCACACCTTTAGATAAATTACATGTGCAAAGTAATCAAAGACTAAAAACATTATACAGATTTCCTCAAAGCAAGGATAAAGCAAAGGCCATTGTATGAAAAAAAATTCCCTAGGAATGATCAAATCTGCAATATCTTCTGCAAAATTTCATGGTAAGTTAATTGTTACTGCACCTTTAACAGTTATGTTCCTACTTTGTTCTGTAGGGGCTGAACTGTACTGGAAATCTATTTTTAGGTGTTCAGGCCTTCAAGAACAAAACTGAATTTATACAGTGATCCAGCAATTCACAGGTACTTCCTACATTTGCTATTATTGAAATCTAGTGAGAAAGACGACCATTTGAAGTGACAAAATTAAGACTTTAAATCTACAAAATGCTGGGGAAGTAACTCTGAATTTCAAAGAATACAAATCACCTTTGGTCTACTAACACATGAAATGACAAGGCACATACACATCCCTTTCTCAGTACACTGATCAAGCAATTCCTATAACATTACTTCATCAAAGAGAAAGATAATTTTTAAAAGAGTTTAATATTACCTAATGCATATCCTATACTTTTAATGCCTTTATGTCAATGAAAAGTGCATTCTTGAATTTCTTTGGATAGCTTAACATATCAGAAATAGCAAGTTGTATGTCTATTTCTTTAAACACACTAAACATAATTCTTCCTTGGTTACTGACTGTATTACTGCTACAAAACCACTGTTCCCCTCTTCCCTTGCATTTCAGTTCTCTATGCATCTTGTCTATGAATGTTCCCTTGGCAAACAGCACTATTTCACACCCATGTAATGGACCATCAGTATGCTAACTAGCTACAGTAACCCCTTCCTGCAACAGGCACTTGCACACAGCATTTTTAAACTGCCTCCTACCAAAAACTTGAGCCTCTCATTTTCTCAATTACTTCTGCCAAAGCAGAAAATACCCAAAACATACAGGCAAGGAAGAGAAAGAGCAAAAAACGCCAGTAGTTTTTTTTCCCCATATCCACTTATTTTCTTCTGATTCTAAGGACCATGCACCATTTCATTACCTAAAACTGAACCAAATATGAAGAGACTCTCTGAAATTCAACACCGATAGCTGCAATATGTTTTTAGAGCTATACTAGCTAAGTAGGATAGGAGTCTTCATGGTTTGTAACAAAGGAAAAGCATATAAATGCACGTGTAGTAAGGAGAAAAACTAATTAAAGAAAAATGCTCCTGGGCAAAGTTCTCTAATACTTATGTCAATCTCTTTAATTCAATCTTTTCCTATCAATATTTTAGTTTTTCTGTCACAAATAATTAAAAAACATAAAATAGCTATGCTGAAACACTGCATTCTTAAAAGTGTTACCAAAAACTACCACAAATTCTTAAACCTGGAGTCTCTTTGTAAGGCAAAAGAAAACAAAAATCAACCATGACCATATTATTTAAATAGAACCAAACCTATAAATGCATCCAGCAAGTACAATAATGCAGACTGCATGGGAGCTGCAAACCTCTTACTGAATTCATTGCTAAAAAAGTCCAGAAGGAATTTTAAGATTGTAACTGAAAACAACTGTAGGCTGGAACCTGAGATGTCAAATCCAAGTTTTGTTCAATGTCTCTGTCACTTTCTAAAACATCTGAATTCAGCACTTGTCACTGTGTATTGTATACTCTAGGCTAAATTAAACATTTAATTTTTCCTATAATAGGAAGAAAAAAGTAAATCACTACCTACAGTGTTACAAATCACTTAGTATGATGCAGATTAGGGCCAGGTGCTGAGGTAGTTGGCTGACATCATTATGAAACCACTCTCTAAAATAAAAAAGAGTGAGCTGCTCATTTGAAGAACCTCGCCAAGCTGGAGGAGTAGGCAACAAAACATCCTGGGGTTTAACACAGTCACCTGAAAAGTCCTGAAATTAGGACAGGTCCACAACAGATAAAAGAGGCTGAGGACAAGTTGGCTGGGAGCAGAAAGGGCAACTCTGGACTGAAAAGGGTTTGGTAGTCCCAGCAGCCAAGCAGAGAACTACCCATCAGCAGCACGCACTTGTGGTATATGTGGCCAACCATAGCAAAGTCAGACGGCCCAAAGTAATCTCTGAATCTAGTTTGAAAGCTGGCCCTATTTTAAGCAAGAGTAAGCTAGAGGTCACCAGGGGTTTCTTCCCACCTAATCTTTTTTTTGGGGATTCTCTGATGGTATTTCTAAATTAACAAGGTATGCAGCTCAGTGTACTGTATGTGAACCAGAAGTATTTTTCAGCTCACTATGAATGGGAAGGAAAAGGTTTTGACACAGTATTTCATTGTAGACCAGGATAACCTAAATGAAAATATTTTCATTTGTAAAATGTGACCTTTTGTTTTGAGTCAGAACAACAGTAAGCTTTGTCAGAAATGGGGCTTTTGGGACCAGAGGCCAAATTCTCACATAGATTCCCCTCAACAAACTCCAACAACGGTAAGTAGAAGTCACCTCTGAGAAGTGGCTGCAATTACACACAGAGCAATAGATCCGCAGCTGGATTTAACAGTCCTTACTTCCAGCCTCTCTCTACCCCGTGCACCTCCCTCCACCATTCTGACACAGCCATTTTACCTGCCACACAGGGAACCCCATGGGGAACTGATCTAGTGTAAAAAAATAACCTAAAAGAAGTTGCACATTTTTCCTCAGGATGGCATACACTTGGATGACTTATGAACATCTGATTAATTATAGCAAAAACACTGCGAATCACAGAAATTTTATCCTGCTATGCCAACTCATGTAGATTCCTGAGACTGCCACTGTGGTGGCTGTGGCAGTACAAGATGAACAACTACACATTTAGTTAGCCATTGGATTTCTGGTGCTTCTCCCAGGATTAATAGCATAAAGCTTAAAAGCTGTCCTAGAATAAAGGAGCACATATTTTTAGAGATGGCTGATTTAAACCATTTTCTGAGCTCACTGCAAACGCAACACTCAGCTCTCCTACTTATTTAAGCCTGTATCCAAGCAAATGCTTTTAAAATACACAGAAAGATAGTGAAAAAGTCTACCTTATGTAAAATCTAATGTGCACATAAGACTAAGAGGGCAAAACAGGAATATGAAGAACTCTAAATGAAGGAAGTAGTATGTGCAAGAAAATCTCAAATGATGCATGGTACTCCAGTCAGTTCCCGAGAGACTTGTCCAGTTGTAGAAAACTGAAAATTATCTACCCTGAAAGACAGAAGAGCCTTGCACCTAGAGCAAAATAGTCTATTATATATTTAGTTATTAATCAAAAAGGTATATTTGTAGAAGACCAAAGAGAAGTACTATCTTGTCCTTTCTGTTTTCAATTTGCATGAAGGGATACTGGGGTTTGGACATGGAATTTTCTCTGCAAATGGGACCTGTACTGAATTTCTCCATCCGGCAGATCTAGATAACTGCTTCAGAATGGAACAGGGGGAAGGAAGGGGAGAAGAGTGGAATGATTTTTAAGGGTAACCACATCACAGGCATCAAATGTTTGAAAGGTAATGTGCATGGTGACTGCATAAACTGCCATATGACCAATCCAGCTGTGCAAAATGCTAGGTGATAAGTAAAAATATTGTCACTCCTCAAATTTGTTTTTAACATCAACTCTATGTGGCCCAAAGTATGCCTTGATTTATGATAATTTTTTTTTAGGATCTTAGAGACACATAGCTCTGCAGAGGAGTTATTGTTTATAAGGTATTTTATAAAACAAGTACAACAGCATGGGAAAGAGCCCAACAGTAGTAGCTGATATATTATGCTCATGGAAAAGTATAATCTTTTCCTCTTGATGACATTTGAAAAATTCACATATCATTTCTCAACAAACATATCTGAAAGCAATATTGTCAGAGCAGGAGCAGGGAGTTGAGGAAGGAGAGAGACAAATAGTGAAAGTCTCATTAGTGTGTCCTGATCGACAATAGAAGAATGAACCTGTGGGTAATTATTTCTTCTAAGGATTAGGTTTTACTGGAAAAATGTTGCAAATAGGTGATGCACTACCACCAACTCAGGGTTGTCCTTTGATTCACAACTGAGCACAGGAGACTGTGAAGAAAGCAGTGAAACAAAGTGCTGTTGATTGACTTTAAAAACCTTCTCACAACTGTGACAACAGTGTTTCACATGGTTTCATCATGGTTATAATCTTGAAGAGTGTTCTGAGCAGCATGGGGTAAAAGAAGGGTGGGAAAGGATAGTCCACTAAGGAGACACATTCTCATTCAGCTCTTAGACCTGTAAGTACTAGGCCAGCAAGATACAAGACAACACAAAGTAACTTTAAAAAGAAAGATTTTAAAAAGTGGCAAACAGGAAAGAAAACCAGAAGCCAAAGTGAAAAAGTGTTTTTCACCAAAATGAAAAACCGAAACCACACTCCCAAAACCAGATGAACTGCACAGGATGGAGGTGTTCCCACCAGGTATAGAAATCTAAGCTACTGATCTCAAAACGGTTTGTGAAACATCCTTACAATGAAGCAATATAGAAGTTTGCTTCTAAGAAAGGGGAAGACAGTCTAAACTTCCAGTAACTATGTTTTTGGCAGATTCAAGTTACACCAATCCAACTGATGTCAAAACAAACAAAGAAAAATCCAAGAACAAAAATATCACATAAAAGACACTCCCAAACACCCCAGTTTTCCATCTTCCTCTCAGTATACTTATATTGAACATCTTACAAATCTAAGAAAGTTAGCAGAGTAATGCTCTTCATTTAGTACAGAATGTTTCTTCCTTTTTTTCAACAGAATATGAAGATGCCCAAGACTTAAATGCATTAACCAACTACATGCATCATCTAACTACACAAAGAGCAGAGAAATAAGAAAACTCACTTCCTGGAGTAATTTCTACACTGCAATGCTAACAACCAAATTTTTCAGCAGTGCAGTAGGAGAAAATTTGGAAAATGTATCAGACTATAAACAACGCCAAAGGCCATTGAAAACAGTTCTGACCCTACTTTCTGTTATTTCTATTAAGTGTATAGTCATTCTGTAACAAAATTACCATCTGAAGAATTCAGAGACTTACACAGCTCCAGACTTTCATGGCACCATTGAAAGGAACTACCAGACAAAAATACAAAGAGAAGGTTTCTTCTGTTTTCCATCACCTTCCAAAAATTTATCAACTTATGCATAGTCTGGCATTTAAAGAAATTAGAATGAATGCATAATACTGAGTTCCTTCTACAAAAGTGATTCAACTAAACAGGAATACATAGAAAGACATAAATATTGTCAATGCTGCACACACTAAGAATTTCCTTCTACATTACCAAAATGCACATATAGACTAATCCTTATACTGAATGGCTTTTACACAGATGAAAACACCAGTACAACAACAGGACAAAACATGAGTTTCGAAAAAGGAAAACAAGGACAAAACTAACACTGACAAAGAAAGGCATAAGATGAAAAATACCAGGTTAGATCTTGCAGTGTAGTATACTTCTTCTGAATTGTCCAAAAAATCGCTACTGTCAGTCTGTTCATTAGATAGAGATCAAGAAATTCAAATTATTTATATTGTGACTGAAAGCCAGGTATACATAAATGTAAATTTTCTTGCTAAAAAAAAAAAAAGAGAAATTGTTAGTTGAAATTCAAACCACATCAAGACAGTTCTCGGGATGAGGGTAAAACATAGCTAAGAGTATGGTCACATTACCAAACACTACTGAATCACACCAAAATGATGAATTATTTATTGTTCATCACCTGAGCTGTGGCAATGTATGACAAACTGTCCCAGTAAGAAGCAAGAATGTCCAGTTCAACATCTCAGCGCACCACTGACAATAACTCCCCATGATGCAGTGGTCCAGTCCTTTGTGCACTCATACCCGTAAGTAACTGCGTGTAACTTTAAGGATGCTTTAGTGAGACAGAAGCAAAAGCATCAGAACTGCTTTAATGAAAATGGATCCACACTGTTATTGCTGGAGGAAGAGACAGGCATCTCTTGCTCTGCTTTCCATTTCAAAGACTTTCACTCCCAGAGCATGTAGTTTGTGACAAACTTCCCGCATAGACTGGTTTGTTCTGAGGCTCTTTGCTAAACTGTCCACTTTTTGAATAGGTCTCTAGTTTGCAAGTGATATGCCTATTTAAATTGTCCATTGGTTCTACAGCTAATCTATACCTGTAAATTTTTTCTTTGGTCTCTGGACCCAACATCATTATTTTCAAAATCGTAATTCTGTTTTATCTGGAAAGAATATATCAGGTGTGCATCCTTCATTATGATATAAGCAACAAAGCAGTTAATTTTCCTCTTCAGAAAGATCCAAACAAACAGTTATAGACAGGGAGATGAGGTAACTTCTTTGGACAGGTTTCAAGTATGCAATGTCTGACCAGAATGGACAATATTAAGATATTTTCTTATCAGCAGAATTAATTTGGATCATTCATGTCCCTTCTCCAAGCAGCAAGAGCTTCTGAAATTCCAAAGTGCAAAGGTCTTGATTGCTAACACATAATGTAGGAAAAGGCTTCATTCCTCCCTTCCAACAGCAGCCAAAAAAGTGCTCTGAAAATCTACGCTTTAATCCCTGTAGAAAATCTCTCTCCACAGTTTAGCAACTCAGGTGCAATAAAAATTCTACTGTCCCATGGAGTTGTCCACTAACTGGTTTGTATAGTCAGTGACTGATAAAAAGAAAGAAATCAAAAACGTATTTTCAAAACTTCAGCTTCTCCACTAACATTTTTGCAATTATGATTCTATGTGTGTAGAAATAAAACTCTTAATGAGCAAAAGCATTATAATCTGAACTATACAATGCTATAAATTGTATTTTCTTTACAATCCAGACCATGTAACAGGGAAGCAAGACAGGATAACCTAGAATCAGTTCAAAAGTAATTTTGAGTTAACTGATGAGTTTATGGTAGAAACACTGACTGCATTATCATATTTAACAAAAACTTACATAACCAGGGCTCCTAAATGACACTGTTATGCAGTTATATCAAGGTCTAAGTAACTAATCTGAAATACTTGGCTAATCCTATGTGTGACTGATTTGGTAAACTATTCTCCTCCATCTAAAACAGGCAGCAGAAACTGCAGGCTACCTGTCCAGCCAGTTCTGAAGACTAGCAAGATTACACACAACCTCATACACCCAGAGCCAACTGACCCACTACCAAAGGGCAAAGCACTGGGAAGGAGATTTTAGCACAACTACAGAGCACTACAAGGAAATCTGCGTCAGAAATCCGACTCACATGTGGCTTGTAGACTACAGAAGTACAGTCCTAGGTAAACACCCTTCCGAAAACCAATGTCCCTCCCACCTATGTACTAAGCCAAACTTTCCACTGTAACACCTGCCTTAGAAAAACAAAGAGAACACAGAAGTCTGCAGTGAGGAAGCAAAGGATTGCCTTTTTATCCAGGAATGTGAAGAAACTGCCAAAGTGCACAAATGTGGAAAGCAACAGTCTCCACAGAAGAGAGAAATCTACTGCAATCATGTGTGTGAGGCAACAGACGCTTTTTCCCTCAGAGCCTGAGTTCTCATACCCCCTGTACCAGTGGGTCCATAGGAAGAAAACACTGGCAATACACCTTTACAGAATGCTTCCACTACCAGACTCAGCAAGGCTCAGGTGTGATGCAGGGCCACAGAAGGACTGTTCGCAACGGAAATTCTTCTAAAATGCACCATACCTCTCCCCCAAGCTCTCAGTTTTACTCTTTCCATTGTCAATACAAGAACAAGGGAGAGAAACAGTTGAGTACGCACAGTAATTCTAGAATTAAAAAAATAACTCTATAAATAGGTGGAATGATATCCTGGGCAATGAGGTATAAAGGACAGAGGAAACCTATAAGGGCTGCTGCTTAGCACATACATCACACCAGGATGAGTCCACAAACAAAGAGTTTTCCTGCATATAGTGTAATGGCACCAAGAAAACATTATGCTACAATTTGTCAGTAAAATCACTGACATGTTCAGTAGTGCTAAGGAAGCATGCTACACATCTCCCCCACAGGTATGTGCAGGGGATAATGTGCAGAGCATAGCACATGCTGCTTGTTACTCACAAATTCGTGATGTGGTTCCGTCTCTTTCCTCAAAGGTGGATCAAATTTTACTTGACCAACTAAAGAGGAAAAAAAGAGAATAAATTGGACTGTAGTTTGGCAAGACTTCGCTCCAAAGGCTAACAAAACCAGAAAAATTCAGTTTAATGAGTGTCTCAAATTGCCACTGATGGAAACTTCTGACACATGGACATACCCCAGCTTGTGCCTGCTAGAAACCAATGGGCACAAAAAGTACTGTTTTATCACAAAAGCAGCACAATCCCCATTTACCTCACCTACTCATTATACAGAAAAGAAAAACCATTCAGCAAATAGGGCAGTGAAGTGTCTTCTTCAGAGGGGCAATACAGCTGTAATTTATAAACCAAACATATCCATGGTGTGAATTAACTATTGAATAACTGTTGAGAGACTCTCTAGCACTAAAGACTATTGAATGAAGTTTGGAGCAAACTAATCACATTTCTTAGAACACCTCTTTGGCAGAACCTCTTTAACACTCCTGCCCTTAACCTTAGCTTAAGAAAAGAAAGTTAAAGCTCTATGTATTGAGTTGATTTAATTCAAGCAGAAGAATTACTACAATTTGGGGGATGAAGTCTGCTTTTAATAGGCAGTGATCAACCTCCTCCCTTCCTGATCTCTATGTAACTATTTCAATTCAAAAGCAAAATCAAGATACTAAATTAAGGAAGGAAAAAAAATATTCCTTTCCCACTCTGAATATCCTTGCTGAAGTGGCATGTATCAATCAGCTCTCCAAAGAGCGCAGGTTGCATCCTGTTCAATTAAGATGAAGCAATAGTGAGCTCTGCTGAAGTGCTGACCAAGGGTGTATCCAAATATTTTACACTATTTCTTTTGCATAGAATCTACATAGTGAAGTGAAATGGCCTAAGTTTTTATTTTCATTAAAAATTTATTTTTCATTAAAAATGTTTCTATGTATATCAGATACCCAAAATAACAGTTGAAATACTACCAATGATTAGTTTAAGAATACTTCGTATTGTCATATTACACAGGCTTACAGTTTATTTCAGAGCGTGTCTTTTCTTCTCTTCCATTTCTACTTGTTGAATGAATTCTGTGAGGCACTACAAGAGGCTAGAAGTGAAAAATAGAATATTTAAGTACCAAAAATGCAGTATTGTGTAACAGTTTTTAGCAGGCTTCTTTAGCATAACATCAAAAAAGAAAGAAAGCAAGAAAGAAAACAAAGCTAAATATAAAGATTGTATGCAATTTTTATACTTGCAGTTAGAATTACTTGGAGACATTTCAACTGTTGAGTGTCTTCAAGATAAGGGTTTTAAGAACACTAGATTTGAACAAATAAAGCTAATGCCGGCCAGCATTTGTCTTTGTTCATAACATATTTCCTTTTTTCACCAGTCAGTTTAAGGTAGTGGTAGTTTTTAAATAAGCAGCAAGACTAGATCTGATTCACTGGCAGCATGTCATTTCATTAGATACTCCAATCATTTCCAATCATTATCCCAGCTCCTAAAGTGATTCCTAAAAAGTCATCAGCTAGGTTCTTTTAAGTAATGAGAAGTTTCCTGAGGTTTTCAAAGCTGAATAGAAAGGAGTATTCCTGGTACTCTTGTGCTGTGTGGCAAGAGAGATAGCATAAGTTCTACAAATTCACCTTCATATTTGTATTCCACTTCTATTTTTTCCCCTGAACCTCCATTTACTTCTTTCTCTACAGGATGAAGTATCCTGAACTTTTAAGACTTGGCTTTCTTTTTTTGCCCATGTTGGATTTTCTCTCTGCTTTCTACAAGCACTATTGCAGGTTCTCTTAGAAACTATAATTTAAAGTTCCTTAATGAGAGTACAAGATCTGCTGACTGCTGTATTGTCCTGGTTTTGGCTAGGACTCGGGGGTTATTCTATACCATTTCACATCATCTCCAGGGGCGGGGGAAAGGGTTCCCTGGTTTCTGAGAAGGGCGTGGCTTCCAGTCAAAAAATGTGGCAGCATTGTCCATCACTGTTCATTGTCTTGGGGTCCACCATGAGGCTTTTTGTATGTGCATCACTCCCTCTTTGTACACTTCTGTTATTTATATTGTTGCTATTACTGTTTGTTTTCTTATATCATTGCTCTTTCCAGTAAATTGCTATGGTCTCAACTCGTAATCTTAACCTTTTGTGTCTCTAACTCTCAACTCCATCCCACCAGAGCAGGAAGGGGGGATCAAACAAATGGCACATGGTTTGGGAGAGTCTCATTGGGGGCACCGAACTGGGGAGCACCATTCCTAAACCATGACTTGTATACAATCAGGTCCCAAAATTAGCAACACAAATCCTAACAGTATGCTTTCCTATGCCCTTTGTAATGAAATCTTACTCTCAAGGTAAAAAAAGTTCATTCTCCATGGTTAACCCAAGTAATCTCTGAAAAACGCATGTTCACTTTGTGTTGAATTTGTGGCAGCAAAACCATTTTTAATTAAAGCAGTCTGACACTATGATGTGCTGGTATGCTAGCTTTGCTTTTATATACAATAATTATATTCTTCACAGGGTAACTTTTGACTACAAAGTGCTGACAGTTAGAAAACTTCAACAGCTGTACTATCACAGAGTCATGAATAGCTCGGCAACTCTATCTACCCCTCAAATACTATCTGAAAACATTATTTCCCTTCTTCCCTTTTCATCACACACTCCTTCCTTCCTTCATCCCTCCCTCTGTTCCTATTAGGATCCAGCACATATGTATATGGTATTTCACCTCCCATTTATGTTCACTTTGCTCTTCTTTGAAACTGGAGAGACTTGCAGATTGTGGGTAGGTATTTTCTTCCACATATCAGCAGGTATTTTTTTCCCTCACAACTTCTGTCAGTCCTTCCCTTGTACAGTTCCATTTTGTCTATTGTGCATTCTTTGAGACTTAAAAAATGGCTTGCTATAGCTCAAAATGTGTTTCAAAGTTTGATCTGGCTCAGTGCTGAAAGGTTGCTTATTTATAACCTTTCATTAAGAGGTACTGCCTGGTTCTGTATCAAGTGTGAGCATCTGTAATGCCAGCACCAGGAGCCATAGTGGGGGTGGGAGGTAGTTTTGTCTTTGCAGTGATATCATGTGAGTCCTTGCATCCTGACACATATGTGTGCATTGCACAACAGGCAGAGCCTGCCCTCACACCACCTTTTCCAGATCAGAGAATTACGTGAAGTCAAATCTTCATCTCTCAGTCATGAGGACAAAGTCCCCAAGTCACCTTGAAATACATACACTGACAACAAGCTGATACAAACACCTGACATCTGAACTGTGCAAGAGGACAAAGGAATGCAGGTTAACTGACTCACACAAATGCCGTTTGGGCACAATTTCCATCATGGTACACATCGCAAAAGCAATCTCATCCCCAAAACTTACACTGTGCTAAGCATAAAACTGAACACTTTTCCTCTTTGCAGCCTTTTCAGCTAATATCACATCCATCATGAGAATTATTGTCACAGAAGTGCGATGAACAGGCAGTTGTCAACATCTCAAAAGGTTTATTCTTAAGAGAGTGAAAGTAAAGTCCCAACCGGAAATTCTGCCTAGATTGAAAGGGAAACTAAATGAAGACCTCCTTGGGGTAGGGAAAATACTTGAAATGTCAGTTTCAGATACAGTTGCCAAATAAATAACATGTGTATGAATAGAACCTTTCTGATTATACCCAAATAATGGCATGTTTTTCGTTTTGTTTTTACACATCAAACATTTCACCTCCCAGTTTAGAATGATTTAAAGATGTAGTATGGCACTCCTCAGAGAGGTGGCAAATTCACATCTTAATCTCTGCTTCACCAACGCAACTCCACAGACTATCCAAGCAGCAACAAATTGCATGCCCATGAATGCAGCACAGGCCAAGTGAAGAACTGTCATCACAGTGGGCAGCAGACTTGCCTTCAAAGGCCACTGATAGACAGGAAAGCTCTCTAGTCTCTGTAAAGGAAAAACAATCCACCAAAAAAACCCAAGACACTAACATCACCACCTCAAAAAAAGCAAAACTCTAAAGAAACTGAGGAGTAGGTCTGAGGCTCAAGATTCTCACCAGTGTTTTTGTACTGTGTTATGCTGTACCTTGTTTTGTCACTACTTTTGATTTTTGATGGATGCATTCAGGCAACTGCCACAAATACAGAACTGGTCAACCCCTTAATTCAGATTAACATCTCCAGCTGCCTTTGTGAGCAGGCAAGTTTTGGAGCAAGTTCAATTTTGTATAAAAGGAGCACATACACTTCTTACTCAGTTCATTTCATGATAGGAAAGACCACAATGCAAACAATTGCTTTGCATGTGGCAAGAGTCTTCATCTGAAATACAAAACTTGCTCAAGATGCGTCAGAGAATTCATTACCACCTGTTTTATTCACAGAGGGGGGTTCCAGACTTACTTAATAAAAAATAAAATATTTTTTCAAGTGTCACTATCAATCTCACTTTGCAGGTGCCTCTAATGCCTCAGTGGAAAATTATCCAGCAACAATGTTAGGTGAGAAATGCCTCTTACATCTAAGTCATCTATTCAATGAAAATGATCCAGCAGCCCAGGTAACAATGTTAAGTCCACTGGAGAGCTTAAGGCCACATGACGAACAACGATGGAGAAGTATCATTACGCCTGGCACAGGAGCCCACAAATGCAGCAGGAAACCAACAGCAACATAAGACAAACAACATATGAACTAATCTGAAAAATGTATAGTTAAAGACACACGAGCAGCTTGCTTACCCTCTGTACTGTCAACCAGTCTAGCTCCTTTATAAATTATGAAATTAGGTATTTTCTCAGAACACCACTGTGAGGTTTTCTCTTTGTTTTCTCCCCAGATAAGGCATACCTTTTGTTCCTGATACTACACTTCATTATGGAGTAACTGATAAGTAATACACTAGACAACAGAAGAGCCTTCTTACTGCTAAGTCATAAGAGACATAAAAGAATGAACACTATTTTGTAAGCTACAAGTAACTATCAATAAAATCTGTACTAAAGGAATTCATTACAAGAAGAGAGAGATTCTCCACCTGACCAGTCCAAATTAAAGGACAAGAGTCTTACTGAAGAGATATACCAGTGACATGGGGGAATGGTACATGGTTTCAGTACAGTTTCCACGAAAGGAGAGAAGACTCACAAATCAGAGCAGCTCATTCACAGGAAGCTCACTACCTTTCTTCTTACAACAGCTCATGAAAGTTTTGGTTTTCTGGTCTCCACAGAAATACCAGTTTAATGGGCCTCAGAGCTCTGGCTCGTCACTGAACAGAGAGAGGACTAAAGGACACACGATCCTCAGAGGTTAGGGTGAGAACATCCAAGTTACCCAGTACTGTCTCCATCAGGAATCAGACACCTTTCTCTTAAAAGTGACATGAAAGCTAACTACACTAAGGGAATTCATATGCATTTGATTTTCTTAAATATTTTTAACAGAAAATCTATTAAATGTGCTCCACTATGTGCATTTGCTTTCAAAAGTATTGACTGCTATTCAATCCTCATGTTTTCCTCTCCTCCCCTCTCATTTAGAAAACACGCATTGCACTCAACAACACAAAAAAAAAGTATCTACTTCACTTTGGCTTCTTCCCACAATTTTTAATTTCAGCTTCTAAGATAGACTTGGTTTATATCAACTTGTTTTTGCTGTTTCAGAAGGTAAGAGTTCATGTAACTTGTAAAATCTAAAAATTAGTCTCAAAGTAGTTGCTTCTTTTAAGCTTCTTTTCCTTTGAAGGCATTTCTTGACTAGTTTACCCATTAAAAAACCAAAAGTACGTACTTAACGGATCAATGGCATTTGGGTTGAAAGGATTAATTTTTTTCTTCCAAAAAAAGGCCACCAGTTAGGGAACAGTAAACATTTAGAAAGTATTCACTAACATCCAGTAAAGTAGGAAGACAGGATGAAGTAACAACATCTGTTTTCTCTTATTTATTAAACACTTCAGTCCTATGCTGTTTATCATCTTACATAAGCAGGCTACTTTTTCCCAGCTGTTTTGCCTTTGACAAAATCACAAGTGAAAGCAAGTTTCAGGGTATTCTAAGATCAAAGAACACAATCTGCAAAAAACGCACATCAAGCCATTTGACAAAAAACAATAACAGATCATATTCTCCCCTACACAGGTATAAAATTATTTTTATGAATGCTTTCTTTGCAGATGAATGGAAACAAACACACAAAGAAACAGGCAGCAGAATGCATGACAAAACTTAGGACTGAAGAAGCAGACCACATTTACTGTTGCAAAACTGTTAGAGAACAACAATAAACAAAATTCTAAAGTATTTACATCTATTTCTCTTTAAGCTTCTCTTCCTCCAGTATAAGGACTTTTGGTAAATCCCTGTACATGTGACATAGCAGCACAAAAAAAAAGAAAAGCAACTCTTGAGACTATTCCTATATAACAAAACATTCTGGGGCTCAGTAAATCATAATCATTTAGTTTTGCTGACAAACAAAAATTTAATCTGATTTTATGATTAAAACACATTCCTACCTCTGGATCATCATCATCAAAATCATGGTAAGCGGAATGATCAGGATTATTCATTTTATCCAAAAGTTCAATGGCAAGACTTCGATTTAATGGCTGGGTAACAAAGGGATGCTGAAAGACAGAAAGATTAAAATTCCAGCCACTCATATTAAGCATATTTTAATTTTATAACTTGAAAAAAAATCCCATACATAAATTTATACCTGTAGCAACTTCTCAGCTGTAGGCCTTTTTTTAGGATTTTTTGTAAGTGCCATTTTCACAAAATGATGGAAACTATTGGACCTGCAAAATGAAGGGATAACATTAAAGCCAATTGCCCAGTGAAGTATATTCATTATCTACTGAAACAGAAAAGTACTTACCATTTCATTTTGTCCTTTAGTTTAGGAGGCTGAAAGTTGCTTTTTGTCATTAGAAAAAGTGCTCTGAAAAAAAGAACAGTATTTTTGTGGTTACATTGCAATACATAAATGAGATGAATTATTAAATATGTTATTTAGTTGGCAATAAGAAGTGCCATCAGTTAAGAGATGCAACCAACATATTACACATTTATGCACCAAAAAGAGTTGTTACAACTTCTATCCGGTTCCTTCAGAACACTTAACAACCCAATACCCTTGCAGCACACCCACATACCACAAGCACATACATAGACACCTCTTCAAATGGATTATTTAGTGAGCTGTATTTACACACCAAGCTCTAATCCCTTACTAACCTCATTGGATGTAGGTCAAACATTGGAGGCTGAAGTTCAGCAAGCTCTATAGCAGTTATTCCAACTGCCCATAGATCACAGAGTTGATTATAGCCACCTTTTCTTTCTACTGCAGCAACTTCTGGTGCCATCCTAAACGATAAAAGACATTTTTAGGTAAACTTCTCCCCACAAATCAAACATTCTTCTGTACAGAGCTTAGTACTCTCTTCCCTAAAGCTGTCAGTCTATTAATTCACAGCATGCAAGCATATATACAGATACACATACACATAAGTGTGTGTGTAAAAGTTACGTAATGTGTATCTGAAGTTTTCCTCAATCATCTTCAAGTAACTAATAGGCAGTTTCTAAAACAGTCATTTAGGACCAAGTGGAAGAAATCAATCTGTCTCAGACTTTTTTGCAGGCACACAATGAAACTCTACTCAACAATCAAAGAGACTAAAGTATAATTATTCAACTACAATAAAATCCAAATGATATCCAAATTCACACATGGCCCCAGAAAGTGATCAACTGACTTTGAGAAGAATTCTAACAAAAGAAAAAGTAATAAAATATCAGCTTTCTTGTATCCTGAATGCATGAGACCTGAAGACTCACTGTCACTTCTGTACAGAGCACTCCTTGTTTGTAAAGCCTGTCTCACTCACATCAGATGACCTCATTGCAGTTAACAAAGTAGTTTCACATTCTCAGGTGGCAAAAATTAAGAAACAATCAGCACATAAATAGGAACACCTAAAGGAAATGATTCACTAGTCATTGTCACATGTTTTGAATGACCAATGTGAATTATGCATTTGATTTTCCTACACAGTCCTACCAGGTGGCTAACATGTTAGTAATTTTTACCTTGGAACTTTATCAGTCCAGTTCACCTGAAAAGTAGCAGTAATCTGGAGACATAACTCAAAACATGTCAGACATGAATGACGCTTAGCAAGTGCTCCAGTAAATCAGCAAGCAGCATCTTTAATGCTGCATTATTTAAATACAGGCATCCTGTGGTCATAGCACCAAGCCTGAAAGTTCAGGAAGTGTTTGAACAATGCTCTCAGGCACACAGTGTGACTCTTGGAGATGCCCTGTGCAGGACTAAGAGTTGGAGTTGATGATCCTTGTGGTCCCTTTCAACTTGGCATACTCTGTGATTCTGAGATCCTTATCTGTAGATCTGAAAATGTCAGCAGGTTTTGGTGGTAGGACTTATCTGAAGTTTGCATAGCTAAACTATATTTAAATAAATTTCTTCCAGAGTTAACAACCAATCATTCTAAATCAAAAAGGAGAGAGTCACTAAGGTAGAGGGGGAACATGGGTTAAATATGGCAAATAGGAGGGTTACTAGCACTAAAGACACCTTACATGCCCTGACACCTCTCATGATCACTAAAACCTTCACACTACCTGATTGCAATTAAATTTTCTTCTCCGTGATCTTAAAAATTTTGCTTGCTTACTTCTGCTCTTGAATCTCTGAGAAGCTTTGCAAAGAATAACTGATACTTTTCACCTGCATTTAACCTATGTGATGCTTTCAAAGTTTTTATTTAAGGTTATTTGAGAAGCCTGGCACAATTTGAAAGTTACAGGCAAGGACTGAGGTCACCTAGACATCTTGGGAAACAGACACAAACAAATTACACAATCATGACTGATGGGTGTTCATGTTATTCTGAAAGGAAAGTGAAGCCCTGGTGTGACTTATATTGCAGAAGAATGCTAAAAATACTGTGCTTGACTATTTTAAATCAATACTTGAAGAGGTTCTTTCACTATACACATTTTTATCTTGCACCTACTATACTGTCAGAATACAGAATTTTTAATGTCTGTCTGGAAAATGTACAAGGGAAGTGCTATTTTTACAGTGAAGAATGTCTCATTTACTTCAAAGTAAAAGGGAACAACCAATTCCAGTACGAAAAGGACAAAAGGAAAGGCTTCAGGTAAGAGAAATTACACAAACTAGTTTAATGTGCAAAGAGTAAAGATGCAGTACAGAGAGAAGAGAAATTCAGAATTCCATCAGTTTAAGCAAATAAGGGGGAAAATAGCTTAGAGGAACAGTTCACAAGTGGCAAAAGAATCTGTGGATCAGTACAAACAAATTAAACTCATTATCAACTAAAAGTTGCAGAAAAGCTACATCTAGAATGGAGGGAAAAAAACATAAAACACCAAAATAAAAAAATCAGGAAAAAATTTAAGATCAAAGTTAAAAACAAACAAAATTGCTTATAGTTTTTCAGTTTTACTAAATTAAGATAAATTAGTCAATGATCAAGGCAGTACACAGCCTTTCAATTTCTCAGAGCATTAAAGCATTTTCTCTGATACTCAGCCAATTAGGATTTGGCATAAATAACACAGAAAGTCTGACACAGCCTTTATGATTAGTCTACCCAGGAAGTGTCAGAGCATGCTTTTATCTCAACTTTTCAACAGCGTTATATTGAGACCCGTTATATTAATGGCCAAGGAAAACAGTTACCAATATGGGGTGCCAATGAATGATTTCCTTTTGGCAATTGTAGCTGTTATCTGTGCAGACACTCCAAAATCAGCTATTAAAAAAAAGGCAAAAACAAAATGACAATTAATAACTGATTTGATGTAACTAATTGTTAATGAACACAAGTTTGGTTTCCCCACTGTACAAGGTTCTTAAGTATACTGGAAATATTTAACAAAAAATAAATAACAAAAGCAAATAATGGAAACAGTGTATCTCAGGCACCATCAGTCAGCTCCCCTGAGTCACTTGCCAAACATGCACACAAACACATCCCTCATCCACGCAGCGAAGAACAGGCTAGCACAAACAACCTAACAGTTACAAGCAGTGTTTTAATATGGTAAAATACATAATTTTGTGTTATCCAAGAGATTTTTTCAGATAACCCTTCAAGGTACATTTCACATTTAAGCACTCTGAAATGGTACATTTCATTAAAAAAATTATAAACCCCTGAGATTTGATTTTTATCTCCCCTTTACAATATCAGAAGGACTTTTACCTCACTGTTCTAAAACTACTCACAGTAATCCTCAGATACTAATCGGATAGCATAGTTAGATATTATTAGCAAGATAAAAATAATTCTGATATTCACTAATTCCTTACATGAACCATCACTTCATTAAATAAAATAGACCATATTGCTTCCTGGAACACATGAAAATATTAAAAGCACCAAGTTGTATTAACTCACCTAATTTTACATGTCCATTATCCGTTAAAAGAATGTTTGCTCCCTTTAAAAAGAAGTAAGTATACTTGAATTAAAACATGCTGATTCCTCCAATGCCATATTTCAAAAAATTATGTGAGATTTTAGGGCAAACTAGGGGCCAAAGACAAAGCAAGGATTGTGTTCAATAAATCTGCAGTCTTACCAAAGAAACGTTTGTGAAATTAGCAAGTTGCCATTCTGTTATATAAAAAAAACCCCCTTGGATATACAGGGCTTTTCATTATTCTTTCCTTTAGCCTATGGTACTACAGAGTTCGTACTGTACACAAAATCTCTCTCAAAAAAACAGAGTATGATGATTTGCCTATGCTGATTAATTCTTACTTTTTTCTATTTACAAGGACAGAAAGGAAATAGGAACTCTAAAGGTCAAAGCAGAAACAAATTGATTTTTCTTTTCATAAGTAGGAGCTGGTTTTGTCCTGTTTGAGAGCCATGCTTATTATAATTATAGCCTTAAGGACCTGCCTTAATATTCAAGTACTTAGCAAAACTATTTCCATCCTTATGCAATAGATTCTGATGGCACTAGATTTGAAGAGTTCATTTTGTGGGGCTGTATGTACCACTCACTTCAGTACAATAATCAAAATTAACTCAAAGTGTAAATCTGTATCATAAAATTACAAGATAAAAGAACCTAGAACCAACCCGATTTGAAGACTGAAACAAGGTACAGGCTGAGTTGAGTGGAGGCTAGAGCTGGCTAAACACAGTTCCAAATGCCAGCACTGCCCATCAAAGTTAGCAGAGATGAACCTCCCAAGCCATGTTTTTACAGATTATGGCTTTTCAGAGAGAAGGAAAAGTCAGGCCTGCAGTAAAACGCAACTAACCCGGCACATGTTGCACAAGTACAGTTAACGAGCCTTATAAATGGAGCTTGGTAAACAGTGTGACAGTCCAGTTTACATGCTCTTGACCCTGTTCACCTTTCAAGACTAAGAGTACAGGTACTCTAAATATGTAACTTAGCTACTGAGGGAAGCAAACACAACTCAACAGTCAGGTAATCTGCAGATGAAGACAGTACTTTTCCACGCTCACAAGAACAGCTTTTTTTAAAAGAAATAATTCTCAATATAAGCATTTGTTATTAGCACACTTCTGCTTAGAGAAAGTATCTGTTGCCTGTATACTTACAAGCATAATTTTACATTCTATAAAGTATAATGTATTTAATTTTGGTGTTCAAAGTAATCTTTCATTCAGAAATTATGACTGCTCAAAACTCAAATATTCTTCTGCAGCCAGTGAGAACAACTCGGAATCAGGCTGCATGACGGCAACTTCAGTTGAAGCTGCTATGTACATTGCATTCCTAGTCTGAAAAAACCAAACCAAAACCAAGAGCATGCAGCAACACAAAGGGATAAGATAATTTAATGCCAGATTTCCAGGAGGAAGCTTGCCAAGTTTAAGCTGCAGTCTGAGCACACAAGGTTTTGGAAAGACTAGGTAGGAAAACTTCAGGAACAAAAAGTCAACAGGAAGTACCAGAAGGAAACTATAACAGAGAATATAAGAGTCTGAACAAGCTGCTTTTGATATAGCTTTGTTGAGGCGAAGATTTAAATAAGTCAGTGCTAATAGCCTGATTTGCAGCACCCTCTCTATTTTTAGCATGCGAGAGAGGGGACAGAAGCAGTCTCCAAGAACCATACATAGCAGCAGTCACTGCCCTGCAATCTGCTCACCAAGAAAAGAAGCAAGAAGCCAAAGCAACAGCTCTTCTCACTAGCTGGTTCAAAAAGAAGGGTATGTTGAGCTTCCTGGAAAAGCTTTGGGAAAGAGCAAACCTCTCTTTTGCACAGAGCACACCCTTAGAGCCACCTGAACATACTGCTCTGGACACCAGCTCATGTCTAAATTTCACAGCGCTGGTCTAAATAAACAGTATGTGTGGCTCCAATGAAAAGAACAAACTACTTTCATGCATGTATTTTAAAGAAAGATTTACTTTTTTTCCTCTTCCCTTGAGCAGAAACTTTTATTTCATTCTAATAGCTTAAAAAACTCTACATATTTAAAAATATACCCCAAGTTAATACATAACAGTAAAGACGCAGTGGAGGTGATACAACCTATATTAAAAGCACCGAAACTCCCTTCAGTTTTTACTTACCTTTATATCTCTGTGCATTTTTCCTTTACTGTGAAGATAATATAATCCCTGTATAAAATATTTAGATAATAATTTAGTCCAACATTTTTCACATTTCTTACTTAATTACTTAATTTCTTAATTGGATATATTTAGGAACCAATTCAATCATCTAAATGACTTCACTGACTAAAGAACATTTTTACATTTCAGTGCATCCTGCTGCAAATTTGCAAGTTCAATATATGTAGTAGCATATCTAAATATCTTTCTATAAAGATATTTAGATATTAGATATTCATCTAATATCTAAAACAAAGCATATTTGGAAATAATACCAGTCACCACATTTGTTGGAAGAAGAGTATTCACCAATCAACTTTACCTCTGGACACGGTAACTGTCACTGTTTAAGACCAACCTAATTACTTAAATTGCCCAACAGTCTTCTATTCATCAGTCAGATCATGGGATAACTGGTGAAGTTATCTCCTATACCATAACACACTTCAATTAAGCCTAGAAACATGCTAGCAGGCAGTGCTTTGGGTCTAATACCAGAGTTCACTCTATTTCAGGGATCTCTGCAGAAGCATTAGGCTGTCCTGCTGGGTCTTGATGACAGTACCAAAAAAAATTAAGACTCAACACAAGTTAGAAATTGAGTTTAAATTCTGGAAAAATTCTATAAAACCGAATCCCTGCATGACAAATCACAGACCATGTCACTTCTGACACCTCAGGCTTAACTCTAAAATGCTCTTCCAGGAGCAAAATGACACAAACATCTTTCTCGCTCTGTGATCATGAACCTCCATAAGGCTGTACATTAATCAATGTTAAGACAAATTTTTTTTTGCCAGTTCATGTAAGACATCATGGAGTTGATTGCAAAAATCAATTAAGACTGTTTTCAATTATTAGCATTTTCATAGACAGTCAAAATACAACAACAGAAAAAATGGGGAAACAACATGACTTGGTACCGGAGATTTCAAGTGAACAACATTGTATAGATAGACAACAGTATCACCAAAGATACAGTTTTTGGGGAAATTTCTGGCAGTTTATGAAAACCTCTATGCAATTAGCTGATGTGCTAATCAGTTATGAAATTCAATTCCTTAAACTAGAAAAGCAAAAAGCTCCACTCACAGATACTTTAACCTGTTTCTCTGGGGAAAAGAACTAGGAATACCCAGTTGGTCCAATGGTTTCTTGGAGTCCTCACTGCAGGAGTGCATGCAGACCCAAAAATTGCACTCAATTTGCTTTTTGTATAACGTGTAATTAATGAAAGCATCTATCAGACCATTGCAACAACTGGCATTAGCTAGAAGAGTCCCATGTACACTCCTTAAATCTCTGGATGCTGCTGTTAGATAAAGTCCATCACCTCATGCACTTTTACTACTGCCCTGGAAGAATCTAAGGTCACAGTTTTCAAAACTGAATGCCTAGAGACAAGTTCTTTAAAGGCCATATTTAAAGGACTTGTATTTTCAAAATCAATCTCACTGATTCCAACCAAAATTGATAGTGAGTGTTTTTTGAAAATGGATGATTCAATGGGCCTCTAAATATCAAGACTGAATGATAACTTTAGGCATCCAAGTGAAACTCTGGATTCATGAAAACTGGTGGCAAAACTAATGTTGGACAAATTTATTTTATAGGAAAAGTGATGTTGCATTATAAGCTGCATCAAGGTATCAGAAACTATATACATTATATTTGGTCAGAGTACTAGAAGCATGCATTTACAGACAATTTAAAATATACAAAAATGGGTCCATGAATAACACTTAGAAAATACACAAAATAGCAAGTTTCTTTCTCACACACAGTTTATACATATGAATCCAGGTATCTTCCCACACAATAGATGAATTAATAAACTCCATTCTAGACTACTGAAACACTCCTCCATATGCTGAGAAGATTATGGATTTGATTGATGGACTATCTGGTGGATAAGGAATTGGCTAGACAATTGTATCCACAGCTCAACATCCAGATGGAGATGAGTGACAAGTGCTGTCACTTTGGGGTCCGTACTGGACTAATAATCTCCCTCTCTACTCTGCTCTGGTGAGACAACACCCGAAGTGCTGCATCCAGCTCTGGAGTCCTCAACACAGGAAAAGCACTGACCTGTTGGAGAGAGTCCAGAGGAGGGCCACAAAAATGACCAGAGGGTTGGAGCATCTATCCTGTGAGGAAAAGCTGAACGACTTGGGGTTGAAAGACTTAGTCTGGAGAAGAGAAGGCTCCAGTCAGACCTTATTGTACCTAATTAGGTCTTATGAGAAAGATGAGGACAAACTTTTTAGTAGGGCCTCTTGCAATAAGACAGAGCATAATGGTTTTGAACTAGAAAAGGGTAGATTCAGACTAGATGTGAGGAAGAATTCTCTTATAATAAGGCTGGTGAACCACTGGAACAGGTTGCACAGAGAGGTGGTAGATGCCTCATCCCTGGAAACATTTAAGGTAAGGCTGGATGACTCTGAGCAACCTGATCTAGTTGAAGACGTCCCTGCTTATTGTAGAGGGGTCTTTAAAGGTCCCTTCTAACCCAAACCATTCTACAACTCTATAAGAACAAAAGGGTTTAAAGGTTCAAAAACCTTAATGCTCCCAGATTCCAAATAAGCCTTCACTGTAAGAAAAAAAAGACACATGCTGCAAGTCAGAAGTCAGCAATCTCTGGCACAGCACAAGGAAATGGTAAGGGGCAACCAAGGGAGATGGCCCAGAACAGAGCTATCTTGAAAGAGTGTTTGAGAGAAGCAGCAGCTCTCAACTGATGGCATTCAACAGGTTTGCATTCACTAGAAGTCAAGAACTGCCCTCACACAGAAGCAAGACATCCATCAAAAAAGCAGTTCCTGATTAAGTTTTACTGGCATACTGAACCTGTAATATAAGAAAGAAAAATGAAAGCTCACACAAGGAGAGGCTAGTGTCCTTAACCTGAACATCACAAGTACCTAGGCAATTTTTTTATTAGCACAGATCAACTATTAGATATGCAAAACTGAGTGCTTAAATTTTCCTTCGAACACACAATAACTAATTTATAACACGAATATGGATTAAGAAAATATGCTGCTTCCACCCTTTTAAAAACAAATATAAAATTAACAGCAGAAAGATGGCAAGAGTTTTCTTCAACTGATTCAGGTAATTTGAGGTTATGCAATTATACAAGTTTCTAGGCTGTAATACAGGACCTTCTCAAAAGTCTGACAAAAATGCTATGCCATCCAGTTACTGTATTACCCTGACATTACATGTTATTTGTAGCTTTTACTTTTAGCCTTTAATATTTTGACATTAAAAGTCAGTAACAAGTACTTGAGAACACACTACCTGTAGTGTTTCTCTGCTAACATAGGCAATCTGCTGTTCTGACAGTGGTCCAGTCACTGAAATGGAAGGGAAAAAGAAAAAAATCTCAAAATCATGTAAAATACTGCCCATTTCAAATTCATAACCCAATTATTTCCATTCACACTGATAGGGTCTTACACTACAAGTCTCTAAGTAAATATGCTTAGTTTTTACCCCAGATCAACCATCCCAAAGACCACCAAACACTTTTTAAACTCAAAAATGTCCAGTCCCATTGGAATGGAAAGTACTAATTCCTTCCACATATAAATCTCACTGTAATTAAGAGGAAAAAGAAAGAGAAGCAATAATTTCAGCACAACTCTCTCTTCTGCACAAACCCATTGTGGAAGGTTGGACTACCAACTCAGTGACTCAGATCTGCAGCAAACTCTGTTCAGTCCCCTTTGAGCCCTAGGTAGTTCTTTGCACCATTTGCAACTTGCCCTCTACTTCCGTCCTTCCCACTGTCACACAACCTGCTCTCTCCAGCCTCTCAACCCTTTTCTGAAATGAGCTATCACCACTGTTGCTCCTGGGTCTGCCACACAAAGCACCCTCTCACTCTCTCTGTGAGCAGGTTCAGCAGTTTCCCAAGGAAGAAGAAGAAAAAGTCTTCCTCTGCCTCCGGGTCTAACTTCACTGAAGTCTCTTAAAGGAAAACAATTAAATTCTGAATAAATACATAAACCAAACAGCAAATGGCAAGAAAGGAATGGTCTGTGACTTGCTCCCAGTCACTGGACTTTGATCCTGAAATTAAAGGGGTTTAAGACCAGGAAATACAGTCCTCACTGTAAGCTTCTCAGGTTTTGCAGAGAAAACAAATACAGAAGTTAGATGGAGTTTCTCAAAGGACACTGAAGGAGCAAGGAGTTAAGAATGAATCTAGATTAAAGAATCTAACAGCTTAGCTTCTACAAAATCATATAGTAGTATCATGCAACATATATTTTCAAAGCAAGTCTAAATCCAACTTCTGTTTTCTTAAAGAGAAGCTCCAAATCCACAAAAAATTATATATATATATTGGCAGCTAGTGTATGTATACCCAGGCATTTCTATTTATTTTGAGAAATTTAATTCTGATTAAATTACATAAAATTACAGAGGACAATAGTTCAATTGAAATAAGATTCTTTAGAACATAATAAAGATCAGAAAAGAACCTTCCATTCTAACTGCCTGCAAAGAAGCCAAAAATCAGTCGCCATGGGAAACCACTCTTGTAGGACAGCTGTTCAGGCATTTAAGTGGCATGAGCTCATTTCCTACTCTACAGGTGCTCCACATAACAAAGCCTATTAAACACAGCACATTTCTCAAAATTACCAAAGATGTAAAGGATCAACAAGGCCACACTCAAGTGACTATGCCATGAGCATGGTGTCAGCTTATGAACCGGTGCTTGTTTCAGTTGCACCCAAGTTAAATGTAAAAAGCTGTTTGAGAGAAGATTCTCACATGTAAAATCTTCACAATTTCTTTCTGAAAAACAATACCTGGGAATCACAAAGCCACTACTCACCTACAGAATACTCCTTTCCTAAACAAGTCTTAATTCCAGGGCAATAAAATCCCTCAAATCTGATTTTGTCTCCTGAAAACCAGCAATCGATTTACTAATCCCCTCATTACCCAACAGATTCACAAACAGCCCTTGTTTCTTTGACTGCTCACTGCAGCCAAGCCTAAAGCAAATATACAGGCTACCTTTGCTTTTCACATGTCACACACCCAGCATAAAACAAAAGTTAAAAAATAAAAAAGACCCTCATGGAACTACTGCTATACAAAGGATCACTGTTTCCAAAGGACAAGAGCATCCATGCTAATCAATCCACTTACCTAGGTTTCTGTAGGCAATGGCATAGATTATACTAAAACAAAGTTTGAAAGCTCAGAAACAAAATAGCTTTAAAGTAAGACAGCACATCATTAATTTTTTTATTTTTACAATGTAATATTGTCTAATTTTACAGTAGTTGAAAAGTAGTCATGGGTACATGAGCTACTGAAGGACGGAAGTAACTTCCGCTGCTAAAAAAAACCACTATAGCTGTAATTTTGATTATGAAAACCAAACCTAACCAATTAAATAAAAACATGGCAAAATTGACCTTCAATGAGTTATTACGGATACTAAATTTAAGATTCCTCCTCTCTAATTCCAAAACACTGTAATCATTTCAATTTTTGAAAAGAAGATTTACTTAAGATTTTAAGGAATTGAAGTCTTGACATACCATGATAAATATCCTGTAGAGAGCCACCTCCACAAAACTCCATGCAAATCCATAGCTTGTCTCGTCTAAAAAGTGAATAAAACCATTCATTAGCGATCAGGTCTGAAAACCACACCTATAAAGGATAAGTCAGAAGACTCAAACATTGTAAAGCACAACATAACAAGCTCTGTATTATGAAAAGTACAAGTCAAATAATTAGTATGATTTAATCTTCATGTGATACTTCACTGTTCAAATAGTAATTAATAAAATATCCAAAAACATTCTACTTTAATGAAGCAATAAAAACGGTACTAGTGAAACATTCACACTGATTTTTTGTTGAAATACTTTTTTCTGAGAGTAGAGAGAAAACAGATGTGGGTTCTTATTTCTTCCTCATTTTCACTTCACTTTTTTCAGAGAACAGGAGTTAACACAATCAAGAAACAAATGCAAAACAAGAAGCCCGAGGGGTATCTCTCAGCATCTTTCACAACAAATTAAGTGAGAAGGCTCCAGCCTAGAGCTTTAGTCAATGTTAGGCAGAGTGGAGTCAGTGCTGCCGTTAAGAACTTGCCTAGATGAAGTCTTTTCCTTCAAAAATACCTATGGGTCAAAGGGAAGTTATTTAGTTGTTCTTCCCTTACTAAGGGAATCAAATCAGTTTGAGTCACTGTACCTCCACAAAAGGTGCTTTCCAGGAAGAGACAACAGGCTGAAGGATTCAAAGGTCTCTTACTATGGCCAGTAATTCTATTTTCACTTAGTAATTTTCACTAGTAAGACGTGTTCCCACAGAAAGGCGTTTTGGAGAGCAGAAAATCGTGTACTTGCCATCAAAATACTCAGGGATTAAAAAACCAAAACCACATGCAATCACCTTAGAGGAGACTGTAACACTAACACAGGACAACCAGAGGCAAGACTGATAGTTGTTTTGCAGCTTCCTTATGAACCCTGGTCTTGGGTTTCTTGCATTCATAAGGCTCTGTTAGAACAGCTGAGACATTTGTGGAAGTGTTTTGCAAGGCAACGATGTCAAGTGCTGAGCTTCTGTCCTGAGCTGCAAATTGTAAGTACTTCTCACCAGCAGGTAACAGAATAGCTGCTGTTCCAAAGAAGAATTGTCTTTCTTGGATGTCCTCCCCTTTCACATCCATAGTCCACATGGCCCTCAAAGCTACACCCCAGCTGCTTCCTCTAGAGGTGGGAAAGGTACTGTTCAAACATTACAGAAGTTTTAAGCAACATAATTCCCTGGCTGTTAACACTATTAATTTCTAGGGGGTAATTAAAGCATTGCTTGAAATAACATTAAGGCTTTCCACTGAAATAACTGGTCAAAATCAGACAGAGAAGTAAGTGACTACCTGTGAAAGAAAACAGAATTAGCAGGGGAACATGAGTAAGAAAGCAGCACTGAAGAGATATACACTGCCAAGTCCCTTGTTCGTTCCCCACAATCATGCAGGATTCAGACAGCACTGCGGGGGGCACTGGGCTCATGAAAGCCACTCTTTCCCATGTGGCTGCATCCTGTTAGATGCCAACAGTAGCAGCAGTGTGAAGTGAGAAGCCAGAATAATCTCAGCAGCCTTGGGGCAGCAGCAGAGCACTCACAAAGCAAAAGACATGAAGCCGCTAAGTGCTGTAAATTCACACTTTTGCTTACTGGGCACTAACCTCCCATTGTGCAAAAGCCCTACAGAAAAGAAAAAAAAGAGGAACAGAAGAGACTACTTAATTTCTAATTCACTATCTAGCCTTTTATCACTTTGCCTAAGCACTCTGAGACAGGTGTAGATCCATGTCACATCCAACAGTAACACTGTACACAGCTGTCTGTTTCTGAAGAGCATATGGCAAGAGCAGCAAACAAAATAGAGACAGGACCAACAGTACACTTAGTGTCTGCAACATAACACCTAGGCTAACAGGAAGACAGAAATCTGACTGTGACTGAGAAATCCCGACATAAACAGAAGAAATCCATGGGAAACAATGTGCTGGTAAGTGGCAAGTAAAGGATAACGGTATTTTTCTATTGTTCTCAGCATTTAAATATCCTTGGAAAACAAAAGGCCAGACACAAAAAGGTCTCAAAGACAGTGATATGACCGCCCAGAGGAAAGAGAAGCACTCTACCAAAGAAAGACGGAAGCAAGCAAGAGAATAAGAGAATGACAAAATAAATAGCATATTTGCCAAAATTTAATTCTGGGTCTGTAAAGGTATATTTTGGTACACTGAGACAACAGGGAAGCTTTTTTTTTTTTTTAAGAAAAAGCACTCCCACCCTGAATACAGCATCAGGAGAAAAGGCACCATTGAATGCAATAATACTTTTTCATAATCTGTTTTCACATGAACTTTCAGGAACCATCAGAAACAGCTTTTTATTAGTTATACTAAGCAATCTATTCTTACTATGGCTAGTTAAAAGAAGCAGTTGTAAGACAACTGGATAAATTTGTCAATGTTTCTACAACACAAATAATTTCACCTGCAGAAACAAACATGAATGGAACCATCACATTCTGGTCAGAAGTTCAGGTGCTAGAAAAACAAGACATTCTACTGAAACAGATTTAAAAGACACTATATACACAGACTCTTCATAGTAGTCATGCTTCCCCTTGATTTTTCACTTACATACTATAAGCATCAACTCATTTGCCAGGAAACATGACTTCATGGTCACTGAGTGATTTTGCTAAGAGAAAGATTAGACACCATAGTAAACAGAACAGATTTTAAGGTAAATGAAAAAAATACTACACAAGTGGATAATACTTATTTGGTAAATTATGTTTTGTCTAAATCACCTTATAAACCTGTCCTTTACAAGGAGACAGGAACGCATTTTTTAGTGAGCAAAAGAAACAAACTGTACCTGAGATAGCTGCCAAAATAAGCAACAATGTTCGGATGTTTACAGTCTTTCATCATAATGATTTCCTGCTGCACAACAGCAAAATCTTCTCCTGAAAAGCAGAAGAACAAGTACTTTCATTGGCCTGGGTTATACTCACATCTTAACTTTCAGCACATGTTTATAAAACAAACATTCTGAGTAATTATGTCTAAGTATCTGCAAGTTTCACAGACATATAAATTATCTGTAAATCAGTATTTATTAGCAAAGGTTTAGAAATAGGTAACTGTATTTTTAAGTTTGATTCTGGGACAGATGGACCTCATGTCTGCTGATACCTGTTATAATATTGGCCATAGCTCTTTCTAAAAACCTCGTTCTCCCTGAGACCCCTTTGTGTCCATCCACATATGCCCTGCCAATAGCTCAGGTTCTTAAAAAGACAACAAAACTCTGCTATTTTTGGCCAAAAGCCCAATATCCATTAGCTCGTCTTCCTGAGCGAAAAAACCAGTCACCAATAGGCTGCTGCTGCAACTTTTCAGCAGACTCGGCAAGAATGTAAATTTATGGACTGTGCATAACTTACATCCAGATAAAACACTGACAAGGGTGTGGCATTTACCTGAGTCTCACTATTTGGTACCATGGTTGTCCTGGTCTTTCTATAAAAGGTTCTTACTGGATGTGTACACTGAGAAAATCATGTATGAAACTGAAAACACAACTGAGACGTTTTTATTTTGGGGGTGTTGTTTTGTATGTAAGTTAAACAAGGAAGGCAACAAAAACACCAAAGTAAGAGAATTATGGTAACGGATATTTGACAGCCTTTTTAATTTTTAAAATAAACACATGTCAACAGTTCTCTGTAGTTCAATCTCTGACACTGGGACGGACTCCTCTGAAATTTCTTTAGCCATAAAGGCGGATTATAGGTAGTCTGGCATCTTATTTACAAATAGTTAACAGACATATAAAATGAAAAAAACCCAACTCATTTGTATTTACCTTAAGGCCTTTATTAGTGAAACAAGCCTGAAGGCCTAAGATAACCATTTAACTTCATGAATAACTTTAAGAGATACTTTAAACAAGTTGAAAAAGCAGGAAAATTCAAAGTCTGTCACAATTCTCCTTTTAGCGCACTTGAGCATAACAAACTGGAAGCCAAAGCGATTGTCTAAAAAGCTGAATATAGACATTAAGCTTCTATGTATTGTCACAGTTCAAAAATCAATTATCAAATATGACTGTTAAGAAATTTCAAAAGAAAAACAATAGATTCTAACAGAACTGTCCAAGCTATTACCTAAGACAATACGTTTTTATTTTTTCCCAGTACATTAACCCAATGAATGGGTCATCAGTATGTTATTTGTAAGCAGAAATGTGATGTTCCTGTGTATTTTATTTAACTGATAGCAAATTTCAAATTATAAGCAGAAAGTTAACATCTATCTATGTGTATTGCTGATAGCTTGCTAGTATCCTGGCTAGACTTTTAAACACACAAGACACTAAAGTACAGGGAAATTATTTTCACATACAGGCAGGTACCTCCATGAAAGGACATGATTCCTCCAGCATTTGTCCAGTTTTTTCACTGCATTAAAAATGAAAGTAGCATAAAGCCTTGAGTAACTGCCTAAACATTATTAACCCTGAGTCTTCACACTCTCCCACAACTGGTAAAACTTTCAAAGAAAGCCAGTGCCGTGGTTCTAGCATGTGGTTGCAGCCTGTCTGAAGCTGTCAGTCAAACCTTCACTGCTACTGGCAGCAACAACTACAGAGCGAAACCAAACTTAGGGAGCAAACAGGCCAGTTAAAGCACATTCTCTGTACACCACTCAGGTGTCCAAAGGCTGCCAAAAATATTTAACTGCAAGATGCCAGTTGTTCACTCCATCACGACAGCATGAGGGCAAGTTACCACAGCTGCAGCATACCCCCGGGCTCTGCCCACAGCTCAGGGAATGCACACAGCACAACTGTCATGCTCTGCTTAGCTGGACTGATAATCCACATCATGCAAAGCGAAGGACTCCAGCAATGGGCACTAATATAAAAAAACAAAGAAGCAGAACTAGACGGGCATCTGAGACCACACTTTCAGTGGGAATAAAAGAAGTGTGATGAACATACACTTTCTGAACTACCTAGTAACATGCTGTCCTGTCTTGAATTTTGAAATAAGCATGCATTGCGAAAACATTTTTAATCACTTCCAGAATTTTAAGAAAACAAAAGTGAAAAAAATTGTACCTTCTTTCCCTTCTTACCCACATACACCTTAAGGACCAAACAAGGTAATTAAAATACTACACACCCTCCCCAACATTGAATCTGGAAAAGGAACACCAATAGTTAGAAGTTAAACAAAAAGCCTGGATGTTTTACATTCCAGATTATTTCCTCCTGTTCAACAAGCATATTATTAATAGAACAGCACTTGCAGGATGAGAAGTGATCTATAGGCACATGTACTTTGTGAAATCACAAGAGAAGCACAGTTCGAGCATAAATCTAGCAGACAGTGAAGTCCTAATCACAGTCTCAAAATGAATTTCAGGAAATGTACTCAACTCCCGGATACCAATGTTCAGCTATTATTTCACCCTTCTTTTTATTCCTTCCTCTACTCTTTTTCCCAGTGAGTTCTTTTCTGCCCTGCTGTCTTCCTCATTTCTTTTGTTCTACAGGTTTTTTTATCATGTGGATTGAAAACTTAGTACTTAAGCAGAAAAAACCCACAACTCTCACCGAAATTTTAATCAGCTTTAATTTAGCTGTTCTCCAGTTATATTTTTATATTTTTAAAAGTGTACTTTTTCCTACAGCAAAAGGCAACAATTATCCCTTCTTTCAATAAGTGAACTTGATTGATTTTGTATGATTGTTATCTTAAGCACAAAAGTATTTAGTTTTTGTGGCATATTTCAATTAAGAAACACTTACCTGGTTCTAGTTTTATTACTTTAATTGCTGCTAGCTCACCCGTGTTGACATTTCGGGCCTATAAGAAAAGAGAAAAAAGGAATATTTAGACAGCAGAACACAGCAACCAGCTCTGCACTCTCAACTTGATGTTCTCTGACAACATGTAGTCACAGAGCAGCTGAGATACACAAGGGTTTAGCACAGTGGAACCACTTTTGGGGAACACTAGACAGCTAATTTGTACTGAGAGCTGAATCTTTAGTCTGTTCAGGAAACTACAATACCACACAACACTCCTAAATTATGCAAGTCCTTGACCACACTGTGCTTCCATATTAAAATCCATAAACAAATCCACAACAGAGAGACTGACTGAAAAGCAGGTCTAACACACACGAGTCTCACAGCAGACAATCAGGGCCCAAGGGCAATCCAGGGCTGTACTCTGCAGTGTGTGTGACGGCTTCCAAGACTCCCACGAGAGCAATGCAACACTTCCTGATTTCACTACATGCCCCTTGGTCCTTACTCTCTGCCAACAACAGCATCCTCCCCTTGCTGCAAGGGTGCAAAAAAAGCAAGTCAGCGACAAAGGAGTTAGGAAGTGTTCCCCTCAAAACACTCCCATCGGATATACAGCAGCTCTGAGGCCAACTGCAGCAGCAATGACTCAGGAGCTTCACTGTATTTTGTACAGGGCTCTGTCCTGCTAAGGCCTCCTTTCTACTGAGAAAGGAAGTTATGGTTTTTAACAAGACATTAAGAAGCTACAAATTATTATAACAATGATTTCTCTTCTACAACTGTTGCATTTGACTTCTTATTGAAACCTGAGAAGCCATTTGCCCAATGCTTTCAGCTATTTCTGTGTCCCTGCACCCAGCTACAAGGAGCAGGCTGCAAAGCTGCTTCCCAGCACTCAAGTAGCAGCTCCTGAAGGATGCCCAGCTACAGCCTCTTCTTCCCTCAAGGGAAGCCTGGTATCTGTAGCTGCACCACACTGCACCACCACTGCACAAAATGCCGTGCCCACTCTACCCTCTACACAGAGGGTGACACCAGGCCTACTTTTACAAAGGCCAGAGTTGCAGAACTTACATATGTAGCCAGGGGATGAGCTTTTAAGTTGCTAAGGATCTCATTTAAGTCACTTTAGGAACTCAAGGACTCACACCTTTTATTAATTAGCCATGAGACTCACCAAATACCTGTAAAGTATTGATTCTTAATATGCAGCTTGAGATCTTGCTGTGGAATCATGAGTGGAGGGAAAAATACCATTAAGACTATAAAAAGTAACCAGCAATAAAGTCTGGAAATAAATGCAGTGGGTATTCTTGTGTTTAGAGATCTATCCAGCTCACTCCAAGCACAGCTGATCTCAACACTCTCTCTAATCTTTGGTGTGGCAATGCTTTGTTGCAATACTGGGAGTACCAGCATTTGCAATTAATTTGCAGGCAGAGGGTTAGGGATAGATCCTGAGACCACCAAGAATACTGTAAAAGTCAAAGAGTAGTCCCAACCTGATTGACGGTGGAAAAAACAGTTAAAATAAAAATTTTCTCTGGCAGCCTTCCCTATAAGTCATTATTTGCCCACCCCACCAATGGAATCAATGTCTCCATTCACCACTGGTGGAAAAAAAAGACATTAAAAAAAGCAAAAGTAGGAGTTCCTTAATAAATAAAGGCAACACACGAGAAAGTTGCACCACTGAAGCATGAGCTAGGATTTTTACTCCTTATTTCTTTTCTCAACACATTCTCTTCATAGCATGAAACAAACATAGAGGCAAAATGTTCATGAATCAAACATCAGCATTTTTTAACCTCCAAGATAAACAAGAAAAATGAATGAAACTTTAAGAAAGACCTGTGATCATGAGGGAATCTTGTTAATACTTACAGACCTGCTTTAGGGCAACCTATAAGATAATCAATGAGATACAACTGTAGTGAACACAAGTGAGGAGATCCTGAAGTTACACATCCTGGGCACAGCTACAATATACAAGCCAGGATGGAAAAATTTCATAGGCCTCAGAGACATTGCTAGTAATTTTTTTGTTTTATTTTTAACAATACTATGTTCAACCATCAGGAATTTGTTTCTCTGACTATGGCTCCCTACGTTCTGCAGAGTGCTGTGGCAACAAAAGTAAGATAGAAGGCAGGATTGAGCTAGTGACAATTTCAAAACAAATTTGATTAAAACACATGAGATACTCATTACAAGTCTTACATGGTGGTGGTGCCCAAAAAAACTTATCACTAGTAAGCAGACAAATCTACAGATTCATCAGAAGCAGGACATGTAGAATGCCAACCAAAGAAACAGCCCAAGCAGCTGGCAGCCATGCCAAGCCTGTACTCCCCAACACCTCAGGGCTGAGTCAGCCCCATTCCATTGCCAAGGGAGTTCATCTTCAATGTCATGTTTTCAAAACCTGTTCAAATGGTGGTCAGGAAAGCACAAATGTTGTCCTTTCACCTTCAGATTAGGCATTTCTTCAGCACCAGCAATAGTGGGACTCTTTGGCCAGCTGGCCATTCTCTAAAACAATACACCTGCCTGAGCTTATGAAAGCCAAAAAGGAGGAACAAAACCTGACTTAATGAAGGTCATCAATGCCTTCAGCAACAAGTTACCCAGTGCTTAAAGGGGTAGATTAGGAAAACATGACTCTAAGTCAGGAATCTGAATAAGTTATAACTTTGCATCCTGTTCCATTTTGGTTATCAGCTTTGATGGTCTTGTCAAAAGCAAGAATATGATTTGCCTTTGTTAATCTGAGTATATAAAAAGATTGTTCTGATTGCAGTGACACAAGGGTTCCTTGTAAAGGCTAAGGATGAGAACAAGGTGCCCCTGACAGGTTTTACTAGATCTTAAGCACCTTTCAAATTATCAGTTGTGAAACATCTAAGCTCACATGAATGAGAGACTCGGAATGACTGAGGTACCATATGGTTTCCAACACCTGTTGGAGCTGGCTCCCACTCTGAATTTGGGGGTGCTTGCATACATACCACACAGAACCTCAGGATGTGGAAGACACTGCCTTAGGCTTTTATTTAGGAAAATCACACTGAAGTTGCCAATTGCTCATGGGTTTTGAGACTGAAGAATCAATAAGTAGTAGGTGGGTGAAGAACAATTTCAAACAAGTACTTTTGAGCCCACAAAACGCAAACAAAATTTTGAAGAGGCTCCCATAAGAAAACCGATATTCATTTTTTGTTTCCACTTGCACTGTAACTCCCAGCCTTTGTGATGTTGAGGTTTACAGCATTCAACCCTGTTTCCACAAGCAGGATCCTTCAACCACTTCCTTCAAATGCAGATTTCACTATGTCAATGGGAATGTATTACACAGGTTTTCAAGAGGCAAAGATTAGCCCACAATGCCTGCATCTACATGCAGGCACTTTACTAAATGTGTATCTATATACATCTATATACAATGCCTGCTCTTGAAAATGATAGAAGGAGATTAATTCTGTCAGCAGCTAAAAGAATCATGCTGTTCCAGAGATCTAAATTGCCATCTGGGGAGGAGTTTCAAAAATTCCACCAACTGCTAGCTCAAGCTGAAGAAGCACTACACAATTAAACAGGAAACAATTACTAGTGTCTCTGTAACAACAGTAGGATATCAGATAAAAATGTTACATAAAAAATTGCCACCAACTAGAAATAAAAGCTAAAAAAAAGTCAGGCTTTGTTTTTATTCTATTATACTCTATTATTCATTAACTAAAATGCTTCACAATTGAAAGACCTTACTACTCTGAAATAGAGAACCAAAGAGCAATGGAGTAAAGAAGTACTTTGATGTGCTCTAGTTGGGAAACACCATCCAAGCAAAAGATGTGCATGGTGTGCATCTGAGAAGCAGGGGAAAAAAGAAAAGGAGGCGGTAATACATGCTGCTTCATAAGAAGGAGAGGTCTGTGCAGCTGAACCAGTAAAAATGTAAAATCCAAGGATTGTCCTTCAAATGGAAACTGGTAATATAAAGTGTGTAACACTGCAACAGAAAGTAAGCCAAAAAGCAAAGTAACCCAGTAACAAGAGCTTCTGGTTTTGATCACTTCCTGTGTGAGTTGTTGAACAAAGTGACTTCTAAACAAGTTACTGCTTTATGCGATAACTGGTTCCAGGGTACAAACAGGCTTCCTGAGCCTGATTAGCTATGCTCTTCAGGAAAACACACCCAAACGACTCCCCAACCCTCCTGCTTCCAGCCCTACAGTCCTTCTCTTTAGCCTCTCTCAAACCCTTAGACCTCCCCTACCTAAAAATAGTTAGGTTCCAGATTCTGGTAGAAACTGTGACACCACAACCTGACACAGTGACAATTTTAGAAAGCAAGGCTTTGATAAAGCTGATGTTAAACAAAAACATCTGAAACTAAGACAAACAAAAATCTCCACGCAAGGTCCAGATTACTGGTTAAGGAAACCACAGTCCCAGAAACTAAGCCTTGTAGTACTTATTCAGTACAGTAAAAACAGGATGGCAAAACCTATACCCCCCTCTCTGACTACCTGATAAGCTTCAAAAGCCAATTAAAGCTGAATAGAGAGAGCTTTCAAAATATAGACATTTACTTCTAACAAAGTCATAAAAAGCTTCAAAAGCTGTAATGTCAATCAGAAAGAAAAGAAGACTAAAATGCCTATCAAAAGGCACACAACTAAAAGGCACATCTTCAATATTTCAGAAGCAGCAAACTGTAGAAGAATCAGCCCTGGGAAAGAGGAGCACAGGCACACAAATGCAGAGAAGAGATTTGTGGGCAGGACACTGCAAAATGAAAGTTCACAAAAATTCAGGTTCATCTGATGCGGATACATTCTCTTTCTGCAACACACAAAAGCTCTATCAGCAACCAGACACTCCACAACACGAATGGCAGCAGAAAAAGCAGTAATAGTCACCAGGTGTTGCCCAGAGATACCCACAGAATCTTAAGTTTTCAGCATAAAGCAATTGAGCTGCTAAACACATGACTTCCCTCACCAAAACCAACTTCCCTCCCAAGGGGCTGCGGAACAGAAAAATCAGGCTTTTATTTTTTAAAAAATGAGACCTGAAGTAAAGCACACTTCACCAAGCTCTGTGTCTTCATTTGTTATCTGTCTGAAGTCATAAATGCCCAAAAGAACTGAAATAAGGCAGACATGGTATAACCTTTGCAGGAACAATAATCCCGCCAATTATCATAACTGTCTGAATTTCAGCAAAGGGGAAAGTAAAAGAAGGGCCTTTATTTTAGTAAGGTGCTGAAAATCTTTGAAAGAGTCCACTTGCATGAGGTGAATGACCAGTGAGATGGCAAATGAAGTTCAATCTTTATCAAGCCAAAGCATTGATTTTTTTATCAAGATATGCTGTGATATAAACTAATTGCATAAACAAAAGTGATGGACCTACAATCAACTCAGAACATACTTTCAAACTCTGTGCAGTTACTACCAAAACCAAAGGTATTAGAATGGGGACAAACGGGAAACACAATCATACAGCCTCTGTCAGAAAACCCTGTGCAGCACTTGTAACTCAGACTTTAAAAGAATGGCACAACTTACAGAGGGCCTGGGACTATGGATGATTAGAATGGCAATTCCATATTGAGAGACAGAAAAGTCTTCTTAAATGCGAGAAGGATAAATGCAGAGCAAATGAAATTAAGCAACTACATCCTTTAAGTCTAGGAATATTTCCTGAAACTCAGCAGGACTGGACAGTAGCCCTGTTTCACAACCAATAAACCATAACTCTTCTTTTACACTTTGCTGACAACCTTTCACAATTAAACTCTTTGCAACAGTGAAATACAGAAGCACAAAAGACAGAAATTACCTGCACAACCACATAATTAAAGAGATACACAAAGAACTAAGCAATTCAGATAACACTTCATCTCTGACAAAAAATTCCCACTGGCGCAAGTTAGAATATACACATTATTGTTGACTATGAATATTTGATAGAGGGCTAATGGCATGAACAAGATATCCATTACCTTTCTTGTGATGAATCTGTTACATTTCGCTCAGAGGCCTCTCTGAAAGCTGAACGTTAGGGGGAGTGCAGATAATTGTAAAATATTAGCTGGAGCCAAAAATCTGTGTTGGCTATGCCCTGGCATGTGAGTGTAAGAGCAGGACACATAGCAGCCAGATTGTATCCATCTGACCGATATCTTCCTTCCTTTTCAATCTCCCCAGTGCAGTCCACACCACAGGTTCTTATGTCAAATTCAATAAGCTTCAGAATAGAGACTCTGCTTCTCTTTTTTAAAAAATATATATAATTTATGCTTTTAAAACAAAACAAACATTTAAACTGTGTCCTGTTATAGCTCAGTTCAACTAAAACTGAGTAAGAAAAGAAGATGCCAGTCTGCTCTGCATTCAGCTCCTCAACGCTTTGCCAAGAAAGCAGGTTACAGAAAAGTCAGCATTTAGCAAGACTGCCTTAGTAAGGCAATAATCCCTACCTGCTAACAGCAGAAACACCTACCTGCTAAGGCGGGAAAACCATAAATTACATCTTAAAGATGCCCAAGTATGTCCAGTGCTTGGAACCACACTGCTGAAATACCATCACTGATGAACACCATCATCTTGTGGCTGATTTCAACTTTGCACAGTTACTTCATCAACCACAAAGTTCACTTAGACGTAACAGGATGAAGGAAAATGAAAGTGGCTTTATGAAACCCCTCACAGATATAAGATAAAGCCTTAGTAAACTCATATGTGAATGACGCTTCAAACTATATTACCACTTTTTTGTCACATTAAAAGTAACTGGCTTTCATTGTTATTTTTGGGCTACTTTCATGTTCCACTTTGAAGACACCTTGGGCAAGACCCTGCCTCAAAATGGAACAGGCAATAATCCACAACAGAAAAAAAGCACCTCTCCTTTTTCCTACGCTGTCCACAATCTAATCAGAAAATACTTACCTCCCATCTAGAAGAAATAATTATAATACCATCCTAACGTATCCTGGTCCTAGTATATCACCTTCTATCTCAGCTGACACAGGCAGCTTGTAAACATTAACAAATCCACTCTGAGGCGGGGGAGAGAACTTTTGTGCCTCGAACAAAAAAAGGTCACAAGCAGTGCCAAACACTGGCCACACGAGAGCACCAAACTGAAGACTACTGCAATGCATGTGTGATAATCATCAAGAAAACCTTCACAAATCCAGTTAAACTTAGTAGGTTTCAGATACACAGTACTATTGCACATGTAAGTATTCTAAACTCTATGGTTGGAGGTAACATCCTTAAAATTAAACCATAAAGACTTGGTTAATTCACATCCATCAAAATCATATACAGAGCACTTAAAAAATCTGATTGATAAGGTATCAGAGAGTCAACATGCCAATTACAAACTGCAACAGAAAGAGACACACACATCAAGACAAGTCTGCGAAAAACAAAAAGCCAGAGCATAAGGCAAGTAGATTTGTCCAAGTAAAACAACGGCATAGTACACAAACATCCAAAGAAAGCTGGCAAGGTGAGGCAAACACCACAAAACCCCCTTTCAATTAAACAATTAATAAAGCAGGGAGTTAGCACACTAAGAGTGCAGTAATAAGAGGATTTAGGTCTGAAACTTCCATAACATTTAAGCAAGATGAGACTAAATGAAAATCGCCCCAACCCAAACAACACTTCATTCTAGGCACATCCACTTAAGAGTGAAGGGCAGCATCAGTTCTGCGCACCTCAAATTGTGGAATGGCTCTACGTGTTTCCCTACCGTCCTGCCTACCAACACAAGTTTCCTTAAATACACGTGCACGCCTTGTGATGACAAAAACAACCCAGAAGATGCTTGGAAAGCACAGAGTTCAAGCAATGCTTCCGCCAGGCTGCCCATGACAAGCTTCAGTTCTCCCCTCTGCTCCAAGACCAATCAGGAGCAGGTAATAACCAGGGTCATCCTACCCCAGGGAGAGGCTGTCACATCCCAGCAGGCAAGGGTTCAGTTGGCTACACAAATAAGAACATACACTGCAAAGCAGGTAAAAATGTCAAAAGTACATTATAAAGCCCCCCTAACACCCAAACTTATGTTCAGATGCTTTTGCTTTAGTGAGGAAAAAACCCTAATGGGACTGATCCTAACGACACCAGTCTGCCCCTCGACCGCTCAGCCTCACGCTTCACATTGACACGGGCACAACACACCGGTATGCCCCCCTCAAGACCGCGACGGGAGCAGCCGCCGGGACGAACAGCCCTGTTCGCCTTCAAGCACGTGACTTCAAGCGGCATTTGGGTTGGAACAGAGCGAGAAAGCTTGCCACAACCCTACAGCCCCCGGCCCGCTCTGGAAGGGACCAGATCCCCTAGCTCCGCCCGTGGAACAGCCATCCGAGCCGGCACCCTGCAGCAGTGGCCGGGGCAGGCTTTGGGGCGGCTCCAGGGCCGCCGAACACCGACAGTCCCGCACGCACCCGCGCCTGCCGGGCTGGGACGCGGTTAGGGCGGCGATGGGGCCGGGGCGGTGGGTCAGACACCGCCGAGGGTGGGGGGGCGGCCTCGCCGCTCTCGAGAGGGTCGGGACGGCGGGGGGCGCCGCTTCNCCCCTCCATTCGCGGGGACACCCCCGCGCCTGCGCGCCCCAGGCTGGGCGGAGTGCAGCGTCCTGCGCGTGTGCGGGGGTTGGTTGGGGCTGACCTGGCATCCCTTGCTCTGGGAGCGGCGCGACTGGATCGGGGCCAGGCCCCGGGGCTGCTCATCCCCTGGGGCGGGAGAGCCCGCCTCGGCCCCTGAGATGGGAGAGCCCGGCTCAGGCCCTGGGATGAGAGAGCCCGGCTCGGCCTCTGGGACGTGATCGCCCGACTCAGCCCCTGGATCGGGATCGCCCGGCTCAGGCCCTGGGATGAGAGAGCCCGGCTCGGCCTCTGGGACGTGATCGCCCGACTCAGCCCCTGGATCGGGATCGCCCGGCTCAGGCCCTGGGATGAGAGAGCCCGGCTCGTCCTGCCCCAGCGGCAGCGCCCGGGCGGGCAGCCGGCATGCCCCGCAGC